>OX421499.1:21531797-21948789 GCA_949126835.1 Anisus vortex
TATCCCCCTCTTTAAACTTTTCCACCTCCCGCCCCCTTCTTTTCTTGTCCTCCCACCTCTCCCTTACTTACACTTTTTTGTCATCTTCCCTTTACAAAATAGTTGTGCATCGTAACATAAAGTTCATTACTGTACGTTTAAAATCTCTCTTGAATCTGCAAAAAAAAATTAGAAGCCAGTCATGCTGTTTGATGTATCTCCAACAACCGAAGAAAGTAAAATGCTTATTAACCCTTCCCGTACCGACCTACTTCTATCTATGCTGCCTTCAGTTCCGCTATATACGCGCCCGGGACTGTAAGGGTTAACATGTTTCATGACACACTTCATGTTCCGGAATTCTTGATTCAAAGAATCATGCGCGTGCAGAATCCAACACTGTGGCTACATTATATTCTGTAAGTTGACAGGATTTTAGAGTTCACTCAGCTAGAAAACGTTTCCATGTAGCATTGGCATATGTTTCATTACTTAAAGTACAATAGTCTTAATTTAGTTCTATATTAAAATACTCTTTTTTTTTCACATCAGTTAATGTTTCATGTGCGTATATCTGTAAGAATGTAATGCGCAGTCACTATTGAGACATAGCCTACAGAAGCACCTTTTCAGAAGCAGAAGTAAACGTTAGTTGTTAAGCTTCTGTTTAGAGTTTAGAACAAACACAAGAAAATTATTTTTTTTATTTTCCACAGAAAGAAACAACAAATGATACAAAAATACGGAAGGTTATATAAATCACAGGAACTTCTATTATTTCATGGCACTTATCATAACAAACTTGAATCTATACTAAGACAAGGGTTTTGATTGGCACTTATCGTAACAAACTTGAATCTATATTAAGACAAGGGATTTGATTGGCACTTATCGTAACAAACTTGAATCTATATTAAGACAAGGGATTTGATTGGCACTTATCGTAACAAACTTGAATCTATATTAAGACAAGGGATTTGATTGGCACTTATCGTAACAAACTTGAATCTATATTAAGACAAGGGTTTGATTGGAGAAGACAGAAAACTCAGGGGAAATTATTAGGAAACAGTCAAATAATATGATTGTAAAATTATATGACTGCCTCATAGATTGACTTTGATAATCAAGACTATGAATAGCATAAATACATACTACTAATGTGTGAAAGCAATAGCATAAACACAGAACAGAAGGCTAAGTATTTTGTTTCTTATATATAATCCAACTAATTCAGCAGTCTTAGAACAACATTTGTTATGTAAAAGGGGCAATCACACTAACCTATTGTGTTAAATATGACCAAATGGTCGACGTTAGGCCGTACGTGTTTTTCTTTTTAGATTTGGTCTTCAATTGTCAAAATTGTAAACATTTTATTGTTAGTTTTCCTAAGTAGTCTTAACCCTGACATTGATCGAGTGCCAACATTGATCTCAACGCCTGGTTTTTCCACCCCCAATCGCAGCACGTAAACCTGTTTTATTTTCAGCCTCAGAAGACAAAGCAGGCACGCATGTTTAAGATTTTGAAGAATTAACCCTAGTTTTCGATGATATTCTATCTGAGGTCCATAGATCGGTACGACAGCCGAACACGCTACCGATAGGCCACAGTGTCCAATATCGTAACGAATAGAATCATTGAAAACCTTTTTGCACATAGGGCTTATGATCTTTTTAAATTTGTTTGTACCCTGCACAACTGGCTTTGCTCAGCCCTCTGATCTGTAGCGTCTGTCTCCGTTGATAGTCTAGCATTAGGATCTCACGTGTAGGGCCATTAACATATGATGCTGCTTCCAATCTATCTTCAAATATTTATTTATTTGTAAATAAAATACATTCTATACTACATAGAAAGTCAACTTGACATTGTAATTATTTATCATTATCGAAATTGTTCTTTCGTATTTAAGTACATTTTGGAGTTGATATAGTAATATAAAGCTAGTTATAATGATAATCGAGGAAAGATTTCATTAATCCTTCTTCACGAACGAGCTATAATATCAAATCGACCAGCTGATGTCATAAAACATTTATTTAGGCTACTGAAAAAAAAAGAATTCACCTTTTAATTGTGGTGACTCGCACAATATTTGTTGCTGCTTTTTTAAAAACCATAATTTTATCTTTACTTTTTAATATATCTACCAGGGACTTATTTTGCAAACCGAGCCAGTGATGCCCATGAATTTACAGACTGTGGAGGAAATAACATAAGTGCAAGATGGAAATCTAAGTCTGAACAAACAAAACGTTCTCTAATTAATCTTTCAGAACCAAACTCTAAATACCCACAATTTTTAAACCAGCCCTTTATTACAAATGCAGGATTTCTGACATATCAAATGAAAGATAGTATGACACGTCCACAACATCTATATGAAAATGCTACAGCAGATATATTATGGTCAATTTTTACTAGAAAAGCTCAGCCTGCCAGCCATTTCATCGTAATTTCACGAGTTTTACCCGGACTCTGCACAATCGGAGAAGATGGACTACTTCTGCCGCCTCCTTTGAATGAAAGTAATTTGTATCTGAGATATGACTCCTGTGTAGATAATCTGGACAATCTAACAACATTTGTAATCTTTGATCGGAATCAGACTTATCCAGAATATATTATAGAGTATCAACATACATTGAGCAGTTGAACATATTATCACAATAGCAATAACGATAAGAACGATGTATTTTGTTGGTGACTAGGGTTGCGATGCATCGTTTATTTTTTTCCAGAGTCGGGTGTTTTAGCAAACTGCCCGGTACCAAATGAAATGAAACACCCGACATGTGTAGACAATAATTATTAAGCAATTTTTATATGTGCAAGACACCCAGGAGTGAAAGCGTGGTGGGGGTGTCTGGTAATTTCGGTCAAGGTATCATATAATAAATAATATTGGTAAATTATAAATAGTAAATTTAGTGAATTAATTAAACGTCTTTTTTTAAGCATTGCTGTTAAGATTTGTATATTTTATTTATAAGTTAGAATTGAATGCTTTAGGCCTATGTAATATTTCTGTCGGATGGTGGCCTACATTTTGTCAATGTTTTTTAAAATATTTTTAATACTATTGTGTTTTAATAATATTTTCATTGTTTTATTTTATTCTGGCATTATTATCAAACGTTTACTTTTAATAATGTTATACTTTTTTGTGTGACGTTGACCAATGTGTTGACAATATCACTTATTAACAGAACACTGCAATTAATTAAGTCTTTTTTATAAATTAAAATTTAGAATAGCGTCTTAAGTAATTATAGTCACTGACTTATATAGATTTATTTTTTTTATTTTGTTGCTAATAATATATTATATAGTTTAGTCTAGAGTCTAGGTTATTTATGTTTTTTCCCATTGCCGGAGTTTACCATAAACCAGTTCCCATTATCTTACATGAAAATGATGCAGCTGAACAAGGATCCGAAAAAAAAACGTTCCCAGTTTACATTACAAAATTATTCTTATCGATACATTTTCCATTTAAAAAACATAAAATGTAAGAATTTACAACAAAACCATTAACAATATGTGAACAACCGCTCCACGAAACCCCTCCCATATGTCATGATATGTTAACGAATCTAATGTTAACAGCACCGGTGTGAACAATGCAGATGCGAACGAACAAATATGAACAACGCTGTATGATATAATGAGAACACTGTTTTTTATCAATAAGTTCCAACCATCAATATAAATATGCTCAGCTGTTGAAAGGGGCAAATCTCTTCTTCTCTAGCTTAATATGCCCATAATTCAAGCTTTACTTAGAAACCTGTAAGTTTTTTTTTATGACGATGGAGAGATTTGATCTCTTTTCCTTACTGTACAAGGCTGATAGAACTCGAGGACAATGATTCAAATAATCCCATGTCCACCAGAAATTAAAGGAATATTTAAAAATACCTGCTTTAGCGATTTCTTCACGTAGTATAAAAAAAACTATTTTAACAACTTTTTACTTCTTTGCTATTTTCCGAAAACAAACGAGAGTTGATGTGTATTAGATTTATAATGGCGTCCATTGCTGAAATTGCTCCACCCAGAACCTTTATTTTCGACTCATTCGGCATATTCTTCACCATTATTAGACCTAAGTCTAAAGCCATTCGGCATATTCTTCACCATTATTAGACCTAAGTCTAAAGCCATTCGGCATATTCTTCACCATTATTAGACCTAAGTCTAAAGCCATTCGGCATATTCTTCACCATTATTAGACCTAAGTCTAAGGTTTACTTTGAATAGTGCAGTGTTGTGCCCAATGTCGATTTAAGACCCTTATAATATGAACCCTAAGCACTAAAGAGATTTTGGTTTTCCCCATTATAAGCCCTACGAGTAGGCCTAATTCAAAACGTAAACGAGATCTATAGCCTAATAAACCAGTACATACAATTTACTTATCAAACATTACTCAATATGGAAACTGGGCGTCTTGCGCCCTGTGGATTCCATGCAAGAGCTTGTCTAGTAAAATGTGTAGTCGGTTTTCTTAATGTGTGGCCTATTGGTATTTGTACCGTCCTTTCCCATGCCCATGCGGTTACGTTTGTAATTGTTTTTAATTGTAATTGTAAAATAGACATGGTAAAGAACAATTTTATTTCACCATGTCCTTATGATAACTTCATCATGGCTTCTATTTACATAGTTACGTGACCTAGAAACCTAAGCCACGCCTATTGCAAATGCTCTATGTTCTATAAAGCACTTGCAATCACGTGACAAAAAAGCTACTTTGTCTAGTGGTGAGTCAGTGGTGACATATGGCAGCCGTATTACTATATGCTTAAGAAGGTTTTTTTTTAAATATCATAATTTCAACAATATCCTATATAGGTATCGTAAGTGCAGATTAAGATGTCGATTGTCGAAAGTAAGCCTATCTTAGCTTACTATATATAAAAAGCAATAACAATGTTATTCAACATCATTACCATCATGGCTGCTATTAATTTACTTTATAGTTATGTCAACTAGATACCTAAGCCACGCCTATTGCAAATGCTCTATATGTAATATTCAATAATATGCTGTCTATTCACTTCTAGTTTCGGTGCGTAGTAGGCCTATACCATTTCCGAAATACAATTCTTTGTGTTTTGTTTTGCAGTTCCAAGAAAATATATCAAATCAAAATTAAAGCCTACTGAGTAGCCAACCATATGCATCAAACTTCCCATTACGGAAGCAATATCGATTTTTAACGGTAAGTAATGGCAACCAAATTATGAATGAATTCTTATTTTAATTCAACCATCATAATATTATGCCTATATTTATATGTTATAGACATTATGTTTGCCAATTTTAATTAGTTACAGTTAGGTAAACAAAAGTTCATGTATTTATGTGTAGACCTAGTGAAACGTTTTTTCTTTTTTTCTTTTTTTTTATATGGTTATCTAGATCTAGATTTAGGTCAAATATTTTCTTTATATGTGTTGCGTTTTGTTGTTGTTCAATCCCTTTGTCAATAAACATTTAACTCCCTTTGTTTAGCACAAATAAATTACCGTATTTGCCTAATAAGTAGCCTAAGTGATTTTTGCTTGTAAAAAAACAACTGCTTCACTTTAAGTGTAGTGTAGGTCTTGTAACAAGAAATTAAAGATTTGGTATTATTTGCATAATTAGTTTTTAATTTTAAAAAAAAATTTGATAGTCTTTTCTTTTGGTGGTTTAAATTTGTCTTTACTTTAGAATTGAAATTGTCTTTAGTCTATTTAAAATTAACTTTTACATTTTAGATTTTTCTTAAAATGATCAAAACTTCCCAGCAAAAAGGACCGCATTGCTTTCTAAACATAAGTTGCAATTCTCACAATTTGCCTTTATGGCAAACAATGGATCCTGCTGCTGTAAGATTTTTTTTTTTCTATTATAAATTTGTTTTCTACTATATTTTTTTTTCTTAATCGTATTTCTATACAAAGTACCTGTCATGCATCCTAACAAAACTATCATTGTTGTATTTTATCTTCCTTGAATCTGTAAAAAAAAATAACTAGCAAGTTATGTTGTATGATGTAGCTCCAACAACGGAAGAAAGAAAAGTGCTAGTCGACAAGTTTCACGAGACTCTACAGATCCCAGAATTCCAAATTCAAAGAATCATGCGTGTCCAGAATCCTGTACTGTGGTTACATTATTTTCTGTAAGTTCAGAGTTTGTAGAGATATACAACTATAAAGTGAATACGCCTTTACTTCACTGGTTGTTAAAGTTCATTTCTGATACTTTTCTTTGTAGCATTTGTGTTCTTTTATTAAGTCAGTTAAATATGTCCTAGGCCTATATATATATTTATCTCTTAATTTAATCGCTTTTTAACTTAATATTTTATATATTTTTATTTTTAATGGTTAAAAACTATCATTTTGTAAATATAGATCGAATGGCCTACTTTTTTGCATCTTGAATGAAATTTATTTATCAGATTTCATATCAGCAGAAGTAAAAGTTTGTTTTTAAGCTATCAATCAAACAGAAAGTAGATCTAAATCCACCTTTTTATTTTCCCAGTAAGAGAAGACAAATGAAACAGGAATTTGGAGCATCATTTGAAGAAAAAGAACTTCATTTATTTCATGGAACTTATCGTGACAGACTTGAATCTATATTTAGACAAGGATTTGATTGGAGAAGACAGAAAACTCATGGGAAAATCTTAGGATTCGGTAAACACAGAATTTGATTTTGGGAAATTAAGGGTATAATGCAGGCCTACATAGCCTAGTGTATTGGCGCAATGCTAGATTATAACTATACATCTAATTAAACTCAAAGTAGACATACAATAAAAGACAATTAAAATTAATTTGTTTCTTTACTAGCTTCTTTCTGTCTTGGCAAGGTTTAATATATTTATTCGTAAAAAAAAAGTAAATTCATTTTTAAACCTTTGGACTTGCACAATATTTTTTTGTTTTCTGACTTTTATTGAAAGTTGTTGTTTTTTATTAATAGGGACCTATTTTGCAAGCCAAGCTGATGGTGCTCATGAGTTTACAGATTGTGGAGGAGATAACATAAGTGCAAGACGGAAATCTAAGACTAAACAAGCGAAACAGTCTCGCATTAACTTTCCAAGACCAAATTCTAAATACCCACAAATTTTAAGCCAGCCCTTTATTGCAAATGCTGATAAGCCTATCATGACAAGTAATTCATCTATGAACTGTCCACAACAACTGTATGAGAATGGCACAGCAGATGTATGGTCCCTGTTTAACAAAAAAGCTCAGCCTGCCAGCCATTTTATTATAATTGCTCGGGTTTTAGTCGGACGCTACACTGTTGGAGAATCTGGACTACATCTGCCGCCCCCAATGAATGAAAGTAATTTGTATCTGAGATATGACTCCTGTGTGGATAATCTGGACAATCCAAAAACATTTGCAATATTTGATCAGAATCAGGCTTATCCAGAATATATTATAGAGTATCAACATACCTTGTAATAATATCCAATTAGAAAATATACATAGGCCGATTATAGTTTGTTGGGGAATTACAACTAGTAAATTTTCTGAATCAATAACTCAATAAATTTTGTTGAATTTTTACTATATTCGATTATTGTGTTGTATTTCTAGACTCTGATATAATGTTGTATGTATCACTAGCACTTTGCAAATAAAACCTTCTTGCCTGAAGTTTTTCTGAACATAGTGATTTACTATAGGTGCTAAACTCATTGTAGCTGTAAGACAAACTTCTTTTGCTTACCTACAGCTGCATGGCTACCACTGCGCGCCCATTCCTATATCTTCTAGTGAGCATTGAAAAGCAAGTGCCCCTCCACCAACCACTATCAAAAAGCTTTTTTTTTTGTGACAAGATCAAAATATTTTTTTACAATTTGTCTAACAGCTAGAATATAGTGTTGTTGTTTTGTTTTTTTTTACAAATATTGATAATTCTATTACATATAATTTGATCGTGTGTACCAGTTCAGTGCACTTTCTGTGGCTAAGACATACTAGGGAATAGTGGCCAGCACAATGCCCAGCCGCCTTCTCTTTGCCCAACTAATGTCAGGTCAGGGTAGGCCCGCGAACATATCCAAACCTTTGCCAGGTTTCGAATCCAGGACCTACGGTACACCAGCTGAACGCTCGGCCATTGTGTCGCAGTTATTTTTATTTTGTAGTGTCATTTTGGTGCTGATTTAACATCAACACAGTCGAACACAATACAACAGGATGGGAGTTGTAACAAATAACAACAAACGCAGCAATAATAATAAATAATACAAAAATAATTTTATATGTATTGCACTACCAAAAAAAATTATTATTTGAGCTCAGAGCGCATTTAAAACCAAACAACAAAAACCAGACAGAGAACTAATTACATACAAGAACTGGACCGAAAATTCTCTAAGCTGCACACAAAAATATTATATTACTAATTACATCACAAGATATAGACATAGCACTTTTTGATTAACACAAGCCTGGGGGTTTACAAATGATTCACAAAGGTAAATATTTAAATAGTGAGTTTTAATAGTTCTTTTTAAACATGGTGATGCATGCTTTGTTTGAACTCTAGTCTATGGGGAGCCAATTCCACACCTTCGGGTTAAATATGGAGAAGGCCCTCATGTCAACAGTCTTCACAGGAGAGAATCAGCCCACTTCTAGAAGAGATGAGTCCGCGGAACACATGGTAACTAGGCGTGGCTAGGTGCGTAAGACAATATGAGGTCATTTATTATTATGTAGGCGCTGATGACATAGAGGTGCTACTCAATTTTATCTGATCTCACAGGGAGCCATAATGACGCAAACGGAAAGGGGGGGGGGGGGGCTGTCACAGACTCGCGATTTGACTTACGCAGAACTAGCAGAGCAGCACTGTTTTGAGTATGACGTAATTAGCGTGTTTTTGTCGTCAGGCATACCAGCTAGCAGGGCATAGCAATAGTCGAGGCGCGAGAGTACAAATAAGCAGGACCATTAAGTTTCTGGATCTGTCACATGATCGGTGGACTGATAAGATTGGATCTGACCAAGTCTACGCAGCTGGATATTAGATCTATATAAGCAGCAGTAGGGATTACTTTTGTGGGTGTCTAAAGACAATTTTTAGTCAAGGATGACACCCAGATTTGCTACCTTCTCTACAAAGACAATATGGCAATTCATAATCATAAATTTTTCCAGACTCTCAACTAGTCTATAGCCCTTTTATTTTGGGTTCCGTTTTGAATGAATGTGGTCTTATCTTCATTTTAAGTCAATTTTTCTCCATTCAACAGCAAACACTGCCAATAACATAGCTGACGTTATATTTAGCTACTAGACGAAGGACCTAGAAGGAACAACAGAGTCATAAAGTTGTAATTCATCATCGTAAAAGTGCCAAGAAATACCGAAAGGCTTGATGACATCACCGTGTGGATAGGTGCACATTGTGAACAGAATTGGGCTTAGAAGCGATCCTTGTGGTACTTTGTAACTCAAAGTTCGAGCGTGCTGGCACAGACCCCATCTATACTTACCCCCCTTACAGCAAACTATATTTGTCCAATATTCTGCCAATATTTATATCTTTGCCTACTGTTGGGCCTTTATTGGGCCAATAAAGTGTGTTGGGTGCGTTCGGCCGAGTGTGATATGAGCCAACCGAGAACACAACCCGAGCAACCAAATGTGGTATTTATTAGAATATCATGGTCAAGCGCGTCGAAATGAATATAGGAAAGTCCATCTCTGCAAGAATAGACTCGGGACCATAATCAGATGTGCAAAGTAGAACATTTACTATGCTATCTTGACCAGTGCTGTCTCCGTGCTATGGCACTTTATGTAAGCTGACTGGAACTGTTCCATGCTGCTCCAAGTGAGTTTGTAACTGTGCCATATCAGAATGGTACGTTTGATACTGACCGGCAACTTTGTAGGCACTCAGTGTCCAGATTTGACTTTTTTTAAGGGGGCCTGACTTTTACTAACAATAACAAAAGCATACATGCCAGTGACTGAGGTGGTAACAAGTTTATCAAGACAATCGATGAATAGTGAGGCTGGGATTGGGTCAAGATCACATGATGCTCTTGGCATCTTCATAATAATTATAATTAGTTCCTTGACATAATTTTTAGACAAACACTGAAACTCGCAGTTTTCATACACACACTGAAACTCGCTGGAAGGCGAACTTTGAAAAATGAGATCGTTGTTACGCTGAGGAATTTGAGACATGTCTTGCCTATAGAATCTATAGGCTATGCAATTTTTTGTTGTGCAATAAGCCTTCTAAGAATTTTGTCCTTTGTCACCAACAAAATAAGAAACTTTCTTAGAAAACAACAAAAAGCAAAGATCTTAATAGATATAGGTCTCTATGGTTAAAGATATGGGTGAAATATAGCCTATATGTCCTAGGTCACTTATTTGCGTTCAATTATGCCTACGTATTCAGCAATGTGCACCATAATGTGTCACGAAAAATCCACTAAAATTTTTTTTTGCGTTGGGGAGAAAGGATGGGGTTAAACATTTGATAGAATGTGTTGTTATCAACTTTCTGCCTACGATTATGCAGGTGCGTGGACCTATACAGCGGACTCACAAAGGGGAGAGCTGAATGGGCATATGCCCGGGGCGACAGTTCTAATTAACTAAGCGCAGGCACTAAATATTCTATTGGGGCCTAGTCTATACCTATAAAAAATGTTAGTTTTCATTAATTAATAAGCTAACATACGCAGAGGTTAAGAGTAGAAAGAGGTTAAGACAAGATAAGTGTCATTCTGGCGTCTTTCCAAACTTTAGCTTCTACACCCCCCCCCCCCCCCCCCTCCGTTGTACGTCGGAAATATCTCGATAGTATAGCCGGAAATGATTCAATCAGCCTTTTTTATGGTTTGCCAACCGATAACATACAAAGGAAGAGAAATGTGAACAAATAAAAGCATAAAATATTTTAAAATAGACTAATCGGTAAGACTAATCTATTATATATAGTCACTAGTCTACAATTAAAATGAAAATTAAGATTTCTTAGGATTGTGTCCACTTACATTTGGCAAGCAGGACTATTTATAACATCGTATCGTCTCGATAAGGGTAATCGAAGATTTATTTGTTTGAATTCAATGTATGCATGTATGCTGAAGTTAAAACGGAAAGATATAAATAATATATAATATGTCTACATGCAAGCTCATTGATAAAAACTAATTACATAGGTTGAATCAGATAATAATACTTAATACTAATTTCTTTTACATTTCAATAAATTAAATCGCAAATAATATTTAATAATGTTCTGTTATTTGTAATCGAGTCCAAATTCTGAGAAAAACAATTTTATTTTCAATTTACATAAAAACAAAAATAATAATATGCTCAAAAGATGGACGGATTTTCTCCATATATAATATTAAGCTTATTGCTAGTAAATAATTAGGCTACAAAAAAAGGTAATTACGTCCAATTTTTTATGAGCTCACTGGTTAATTATTTTGTTAAACATTCAGTTAATGATAATGTTAATGATAAGGCTAATGAGATATTCAGTTATATTTCAGTGTCAAATGAAGACTTTGTTTTTTTGTTGTTACTTTACTTTACTTTCAATTTCAACTTTGTACGCATTCATACTACATTTACATAGGATAGGCCTTTACTTAGAACTAGTTAGTCTTAGACTTAGTACTTGGTCGTAGTAACACTTAGTTGACTTAGTATCTCTTACACGTAGGCCTACTACTCATCACTAGTGAAAGTACTGTAAACTATATTAGGCTATAGCTATAGGCTATATAAGCTATAAGTTGCTATTTAAGTCTTTAGGCCTAACTAATAACTATACTTAGACTAGGCCTAGGCCGCCCTAGGCCTATACTATAAGTATAAGTAGGCCTACCTATAAGTCTATAAGGCATATATGATATAAGGCCTTCTCTTTTAAATTTAATAATAATAATAATATATTAATAAATTAATAGGCCTAATAATTAATATAGTATAGTAATAATATACTAATAGATCTAGTAATAGTAATATTTAATATAATAAAATGCCTACTCCTACTGAGCCAAGCCTAGCTAGACTACTCATACTCATACTCATATATAATTTATGAAATATTTCATAATTATGGCAGATGATGATGACTTGTTGCCTACTTAAATTTAAAGCATTAAAATTTTGTTGTTGTTTTTACAATGTGTCTATGCGTCCGTCCGGCAAGATATTCTGTGCAAAAGTTCTGATTATTTATTTTCTAATAAAAAAAACTTTAAAAAAAAACTGCAATAATTAAGATTTGAGGTTTTTTTAAATTCTTTTTTTTTTGGATCATGATTATTAGACACAATCTTATATAATTTTAATTAGCAGAGTCTAATTTTGATTAATATATTACTGAAATTTCAATGTAGTGTAGACATAAAATATCAGTTAGGCCTAAATGATATGATATTTTACATAAGTGCAATAGATAGAAACTTTTTTCAAAGCAGGCCATTTAATTATACTTGCATTTTCACACAGAAAATGGATGCTGCATTTGCACCTAGAAGGCCCATGTGTTTTATGTTCTTGATGTGTTCAACTAATGAACTACCTCTATGGCAAAGGATGGAACCCTCCGCAGTAAGTTTGACTGTGCACTCACTATGCCCATTATTTCTGTTTTATCATCATCCAATCTTACATGTTGCAGGCACACAGTGACTCACAGTCTATAGTTAAGATTATTGCATCCTGGTTATTTGTGTTCTTCCCATAAATTTTATTATAGAGAAAATGCCTAAACATACTATAGTCGTATCTTATATATTACAGACGCTCCTTCTATAAAGAATCTGAATCTAGTCTTGTATTATTTTGATAGTCTACAGCGTACAAAAAAAAGTTTTTCAAAGACTTTAGGGAAATATTGTAAGATATTAAAATGACATTTAAAATTTTGGACTATTTTGTCATGCAAAAGTTCAGCCTCCTCCTTGAACAAATACCTGTGTTCGCTCCTGGTTAATAGTGGAATTAATAATCAATCAGCTGACTTGATAAACATATAAACTTTTAAATTATATATTGCAACCATTTCTTTTGTTTATTTTCACTCATTATTAGTTTAAAATAATAGGGAAATAATAATAATAATGCTTATCTAGCGCATATTCCATTAAGGACAGTTCTATGCGCTGACAACTATTATACTATTAGCAATTGTGTAGCCTACCCAAAAAAAAAAAAAAAATAATGTCTCAGTAATATGAGCATTAATTGTCAGTAAAAATGTACCTGTTGTTGGGCATTGTGATGGCCACATAATCCCCTAGTAACTGGAAACTGGTTACTTCTATACACCGGCCCTATTAATCAACTTGGTGTCACAGGATTACTTTCTTACTTGACTTTTTTTTTTTTTAAAGGGGGTAAGTGGACATATAAAATGTTAAATAATGGACACATAAAATGTTAAATAATTCATTTAGAGCAGGATGCAATAATCTTCTTTATAACATATAAAATGAGATAAAGTTGGCTTTGCTGTAAGTATTTAAAGTATCATTCAACATATATGACATAATTTATCCCTAATATTTCAAATGAAAGAGTCCTATGCCTGCCATTACAAAATTTTCTCAGTTTCACATGCACATTTTTTTTTTTTATGCTGGAACAATAGTTTTAAAAAATATAGGCCTATTAGCAACGGCATCTATCCTACATTACAGGTACATATATTTGGCCTTTACATGTTTATGTTTTGCTCTAAAATTCATATTATATTTGACCTGTTCAAGAAATCCTGTCATATTTCATGTAAAATATCTATTCCCTTTGCTTATTTTATTGAGATGATATTAAAGTAATTTCATTTTAATAAAAATACATAGATTTCATATTTTCATTTGTAAGATAAAACATCTTGAATGGTGACTTTGAAGATTGAAAAACAACATTGCGCTGAAAAATAGCTGAAGTAAAAATGTAGAAAAGAAATCTGGAAATAGATAAGCTACAAAAGGAAGTAGGAATTATTTGGAGAAAAATGTTTACCGTTCACCATAACTGACCATAAAACACTTGAAAGCTTTGGTGGATATTTACTTAAAGAAAGCAGTAATACATTTATCATATTATTGGACTTTATCAGATTTTTAAAACTAACTAGTGACATTAGAGTGGAAAACTGCAACTGTTGACCTCCAGAGTGTAAATGAAATTGTCCATTAGATCGGCTGGTTAATAATTCAATTCGTAATTTCAGATTTTTAATGTGTCAATTACCAATGCCAAAAAGGATCCCTGCAACTGTGCTTATTTTATTTTTTCAATGTTCACTATCTTTTATGCATTGCTTTAAGGCCATTAGCAATAACATTACAAATTATTCCTTTTTTAGCCAGTCATGCTGTATGATGTACATCCAGCCTCGGATGAAGGTGGGATGCTTTCAAGCATGTTTCATAAAACACTTATTTATCCACATTATTCAATTCAACGAATATTTCGGGTCCAAAATCCAATATTGTGGCTGCATTACGCTCTGTGAGTTCAAATAAAAAAAATCACCATAGTCCCCAGCTTTTTATCTTCTGCCAGCTTTATTTTACAATACTATCTTTGCATTTATAGTCCCCAGCTTTTTATTTTGTCCAACTTGCGTTTGCAATAATATCTTTGCATTTATAGTCCCCAGCTTTTTATTTTTGTCCAGCTTGCGTTTGCAATAATATCTTTGCATATATAGTCTCTGGCTTTTTATCTTCGGCCAGCTTGCCTCTGCAATAAAAAGCTTTGCATATTTTATAGCGCAGTAAATATCTTGTGCATTGCTGAAATGTAAATTTAATTTTTTTTAAATTTCAGATTCACATTCTTTGGTGAAGTTATAAAATTCTATATCATATAAAATAATTTACAGAGAGCATAAATATTTTAATTAAAATGTTTCTTAAGACATAATCATAATTTTCTTGCCACTTTTTAATTTTTATTTGTCTTTTACTATTTTTAAAAAAAGAAATCAGATTGGTTTTGAAATGTCTTTGAAAATACCATTATGGATATTTTCAAATGGTTTCTTTTAAAAGAAGAAAAAGATACCGTATATACTCGCGTATAAGTCGCACTTTTTTTTTACCGAAAATTTCGACGAAAAGTAGGGGTGCGACTTATACACCCGACATGGTTTTTGAAAAGTTCGAAAAACATCACTACTCTAAAGTTTCCTTCATAACCTATTGATTGAAATGCTAAATATTTTAGTGTTTTTCTGACCCCCCCCCCCCCACACACACACACACTTTCCTTTTGAACTTTCGGACCAGTTTTGTTTTGCCGAAATTTGGCGTAAGTTTAAGTTTTTCATAGGCCTAATACATATGCAAATTACAGTACGGAAGGAATCGTAAATGTGTACAAAACTGTCTAGACCTATAACGTAGCTTAAGATGCGTTTTATTTAGGACCTATTGCCTCTGAATATACGTTATAGCCTACTAATAAGGCAGTGTGTAGAATTCCTGGGGAAAACCGCGCTATGATTCCAAAACTACAATTAGCCGGCCGATCGACTCATTTCATTAAATTTCGGAAAAATTCTGCACTCAAACCTTTTTTTTTTATCTATATAAAAATAATGCGTAAAATGTCAATAGTATGTTTCATTTTTCATTAGTTGCATGTAAGAGTTGAAAAAAAACA
Organism: Anisus vortex; assembly: GCA_949126835.1. NCBI lineage: Eukaryota > Metazoa > Mollusca > Gastropoda > Planorbidae > Anisus > Anisus vortex. Next base: position 21,547,481 of record OX421499.1, read on the forward strand.
CAGCTTATTGTCGGTGTCGCAGTCGTGTTTGTAATCATTACAGACAATGTTAATGGGAATTGGGACACTTGTATAACGCGTGGTTAATACCGGCGCCGCTCAATCTGAAATAGCGCACTTTTGTAGGCCTATTGAACGCAAATTATATTATGGAAAGAATCGTAAATGTGTAAAAGCCTATCTAGGCCTATAATATAGGTATAAGCTTGTACACTACTGGCTTAAGATTAGGACCGAGACAACCGCGCGCGCCATGTCCGCATGCCCTAGCAATGTTTCAATCGGCCAATGCGTGAAATGTCAATAAAGTGTGTCATTGTTCCTTAGTTGCATGTATGAGTTGAAAAAACACAGCTTATTGTCGATGGCGAAGCCAGCACACCCTCCGAGAAGCCACCAGCACTCCCCCCTTTTTAAATATTGTTCGTGCAGTAGCTTTGAAATCATTACAAACAATGTTAATGGTAATTAGGTCATCACTTGTATAGCGCAACTATGAATACCGGCGCCACTCAGTCTAGGCTAATGATGCACATCAAAAGATTTTTTGTGTGTGTGGACCCACTCTAGTGTGACTATAGGATAGTATTTTGAGTAGGGACATGGACTTAGATGAAGAAACAGATACCTTACTTTCCCATATGACTAATGACTGTATTGATAGGTTGTTCAAAATAAATGAAGCGCTGTCTTTATTTGATTATGTTTGCATTATGCACGATTGAAACTATTTTTTAAGGAAAGTTTCCAAATTAGGGTGAATATTAGTAACTTTTGTTGTTTAAGGGTATGCATTTTTTGAGAAGTTAAAAGGCAGTGTAACCCCTGAAAGTCAGGGTGCGACTTATACGCGGGTCAATGACAACATATAAGAAAAAAATCCTAAACTAGGGGTGCGACTTATACACCGGTGCGACTTATACGCGAGTATATACGGTAATTAGATTTGACATAGTGCAAATTAATTTAAACAATTTCCTAGATTCATTTTTATTTTTGTATTTATATGCAAAATTTTCTTTTCTCATATGTTTCTTTTAAAAATTATAATAATGAAAGTAAAGTAGTTTGAAAGTATGTTTTTCCTGTTTAATTTGCTTTTCTTGTCGGTCAAATTTGTAATGTAGGCTTGTAAATGTACCTGCAATTGTAACAATTGTTAATGACTTTTCAAAAAGGCCTATGTTTATCTTTAATGTAATTGTTTAAAAAATTCAGAAGTAAAAATGTTAACATTTAAAACACTGAGCTAAAAATATAAATATTAAATATATTTAACCATATTTAAACTGGTGTAATTAGATATATGCATAGAGCCATAATTTTTCCAAATATTTTGGTGGTACCCTTCATCCTTTTAATTTTTCGTTCTTTTCTGATCTATTAATTGCTCCTTACACAAGAGCGGCAATGCGTTCGTCTGACGCACAAAAGGTCCTGGGCTCGAATCCTGGTGAAGGCTAGGATTTGTTCTTGGGATTGGAGGAGGGTGTCCCTGGGTCTACCCAGTCTGATGGATACCTGACTTTAGTTAGGATATGTAAAGGCAGCTGGGCATTGTGCTGGCCACGCAATCCCCTAGTATGCTATGGCCACAGAGACTGGTGAACGCTGCTTCACCGGCTCTATGGATCAATTTGGTCCGATGGGACACTTTACTTACACAAGTAGGCCATCTTAAATATTCTCTATTATTTGTCTATATCTCTATTATTTAATTATTTAATTAATTTAATTATTCTATGCTTAATTTTAAACAGTTAATATTTAAATCATTAAAATGATTAGATAAATCCAACTGGGATGTTAAAAGTGGGTTCTGAAAACACATCCAGATCAAATATGTGCTCAGTAAGCTAATCCACTGTTCTATTAATTCAGAAATATTTGCTCTGGCAACAAAGTCAGAATATAGAGAAGATTTTGGCATGATTGAGTAATTTATTGTTGAGCTTACATATGCTGGTATCTTTGATGTTTTTGTTTTCATGCATTTTAAAACTAATTTATAATTATTACTATTTTTAAAACATTGTAAGATTCTTAAACTTTGAACTTTTGGCTTAAACTTTATTTTTTAATTATTATCACTCACTATAGAAAAAGAAAACAGATTGAGCAAGAGCTCAATGGCTTGGATGGAGACGAGCGAAGATTATTTCATGGAACATACCGCGACAAAATTGAAGCTATTGTCAGACAAGGATTCGATTGGAGGATTGGAAAAACTCATGGGAAAATGTTTGGCAATGGTAAACACTTTATATTTATTGCCATTATTTATTTCTGCTTGATCAGAATTACACCAAGTGATGGTTGAATTAAAATGCATTAAATTATATGTGTAAAAATATTTGTTCTAAGTTTGTGGGCATTGATATCTTAATTTTTTTACCAGCTTTCAATACTATATATTACTTCAAAATTAATGCTTGCAGAAAAAAAGGTTACCATCAAACAGGATGTCCCTGATTCTACCCAGCTTTGATGATACCTGATATGACCTTGGGGGAAAAGACAATATGGGTAGTCATTGTACAGGCCACACAATCCCTTGTACGCTGTGGCCACAGAACTTGTGAACACTCTTTCACTTGTCCCATGGACCACTATGGTGTAAAAGGGAAACTTTACTTCTCGTCATTAAACAAACTAATTACAAAGATCATTTATTGTTAGGAATTAAGTATGATTGCTAAGTACGTGTGGCTCTTTTTTCTATCTTTTTTTTTCTATTTCTTTTTTTAATGTTGCTTTTTTACAGGAACTTATTTTGCAAGTACTGCAAGTTGTGCTCATCAATTTACAGACAGTGGGGGGAATCATTTAAGTGCCAGATGGATGCCAGCTGATGGATTTATGGCACCAAGACAACCAGTTTTTCCTTATCCTCCAGTTTTCAACCCTAATTACCCACGGTTCACTGCTAGCAATCTGGTCAACCATGAAGAGGAATACATGATTGACGGCAGGCCTAGATACAGGACTCACACAACTCTTCCATTTGAGGGAGGCACATCGGACATTTGGTCACTCTTCAACAATGAGGCTCAGCCTCAAAGTCATTTCATTATAGTGGCCAGGGTTCTAGTCGGTCGCTACACTCTAGGGACAATGGGCTTGCAGCGCCCCCCAGCCTTTGACAACCGAGATTCCCTATTGAAACTGTATGATACATGTGTGGACAAAGTACACAATCCTGAAAAATTTGTTATCTTTGATCAAAATCAAGCGTATCCTGAATACATTATAGAGTATCGGGTAATGTAAATAATTTTGTTTATCATGTATTATAATGTATTACTTCCACTGTGTCTATAGGATTATGTAAAATCATGTTTTTTAAGCAGGATGTTAGCACCCTGAAGATACAATTTTATTCTTAAATTATAAATACACACTAATATGTAAGGAACAGCTGAAAATTACCTCAGCCTTAAGCCCTGTGAATAACCTCCCTTATTTTTCCCTTAAAGTATTTACCTCTCCAAAATGTAAATATTACCCATGTAAATATTTGTACATTTTATTTTAGAATAAACCTTGCAGCTTGAAATCAATAAACATGCATGATGCAAGCATGACTTATGACCAATTAATCCATGACTAACTATAGCACAAGTATAATGTTGGTTTTTCCTGCAGTTCTAAATTCATCAAAATAAATTAGAAAGAAGTTTTGCCTTCTGTGTAGATGAGAGGTTTCGGAAGTGTTCTTGGCATCTGTCACAGAAATGATATCTCCATCTAAGGCAGAACTCATCAGACTGTTTGATACTTTCACAATTTCCTGGCAATAGTTAAAAAGCCCAAAGCTAGAATGGTATGGCCATGTTACAAACAGTGCAATCATCGGTAAAGATAATCCTACAGGCCACAATAAGAGGAGGTAGAAAAAAATGTGAGAAAGGAAATAAAAGGACAACCATTTGGATTGGACAGTAGATACTCAGGGTGATACTATGAGAAAGGCTGAGAATCATGAGGACTGGACTTGTTTTTGTATGTCATCTTTGGTGGCCCAATTATCCAATAGCCAAAGACAATTTTAACAGGATTACATGTAATATCTCGAAGAATAATAAAAAAAAAAAAAGAAAGAAGTCCTTGTTTGGTTCCTGAAGCCTGCAAATATTTCTTTCAGATTCTGTGCAGTTGTTACATTGTTGTCGGTCAAGCTTTAGATTCCTGCAGCGAAAGGAATGACTGGAGACAATAATATTGACAACAAACTGCTGATGTCAGCAGAAATTCATACACAAAGATTTCTTTTCAAACTCACTTGCCTCCCTATCATCCAATCAAACCAATGGTCTAGTATGTTAATATTGTATTCATCAAACATGCTAAATGCAATATAATGATGAGATGTGCAATGTAAATGAACATAAATATCATTATTTCATCAATCTTACCTTTTTGTAGACTATGCTGCTTTGTTGGCTCAATTAGAGTTTAACATTTCCTGCTTTTTTTTTTTAAGTATACTAAAGTTTTTTATCAGTGTTTGTTATAATTAATTCTGAATACATATAGCAATGTACCATAATAATTATGTTCATTTATATAGCACAACTCTCCATGCTAAGTACTGTAGCATTTAACATTCTTGTGTCCACATTGTGGGTTTGATCCAAAAGTTAATGGAATTCATGCACCAGTTTTCAAGTATCGCTTAAATTGCATCATGCTTCCAGAATATATCAAAATATGTTGACAAATATTAATACCATTTTTTTTATATTTAAATAGTTAAGACACAGTATCAACATATGTCTATCATGTCCATGAGTTTTTGTATATATACATTTCTTTTTTTTTTTTGCTATAGACTTGTATGTCATTTATGTATGTCAGGACCAAAAAAAAGCACATTTTCTCTAAATTTGGTAAATGTTATTAAATTGAATTATTCTTCTGTTTAAAGTCTACTCAGTTGTACACAAAAGTTCTACATGTAAACTGTAAAGGAAATACAAGTTATATAAAGTTAGCTTGATTGTCCCTGGATTAGCTTATATTATTGTAAGCATGTAATGTACAATGTGATTGTCTTTTTAGTTACTGTTAACCTTGTTATTTTTTCAAATATGCAATGCTTTTTTTTTGTTATGACATGCAAGGATTACCTTTTAACTAGTTTATAACAATAACTGTGTGTGTATAAATCTGTATTAGTAGATATTAGATAATGAAAAAATATTCTTATCATATATGTTACAGACTCTCGTTCTATAAAAAAGATCATTGCATCCTATGTTTATCCCTCGTTTGAGTCTAGTCTTGCATTTTGATTAGTGTTTTAAATGATGTTAAGTAATTGGTTTTACTGGTTTGTTCAGGTAACCCATTCCATGTCGGGATGCCACTTGGGAAGAAAGAGTACTTGTATGCGTTTGTTCTTGCATATGTGATAAGAAAGTATTTATGTACTTCTGTTTATCTGAGCATTGTAATAGATTGTAATTGTATCTCTAAGTTAAAATTTAATGCTTAATGTATTTGCCCTACGTTCCTCTAGTGCAGGGGTCGGGAACCTATGGCTCGCGAGCCAGATGTGGCTCTATTGATGGCTGCATCTGGCTCGCAGACAAATGTTCAATTATAAAAGAAAATAATTCTTTAGACTTTGATGTACATATTAATAGCATATAAATATTGATTAGCAACAGCATAACGATATTATTAAAAATAATTCAGAGACATAATTATTGTACTTTTAGTGTTGAAATTACACAAAATGCACACTTGAATTTTTAGTTTTAAACATAATGTATGGCTCTCAAAGAATTACTTTTTCAAAATATGTGGTGTCCATGGCTCTCTCAGACAAAAAGGTTCCCGACCCCTGCTCTAGTGTTTCTAGGTTTAGTGATTTAGCTATTGGTGTTACTCTTGTCAGTTGTGAATATTCGCTAATAATGAACCGTGCAGCTCTTTTCTGAATTAGTTATATATATTTTTTAATGCTTTCTTTAGTCGATGGCTCCCAAACAGAAGATGCATATTCTAGTATAGGTCTAACTAATGTGAGATAGCATTTTAGTTTTATGTTCTTATTACATTTGTAAAAGTTTCTAATGTTTTTTTACATTTTTTCAATACTTCATCAATATTGTTACAATCTGCTGGTCTTCCGTTGTCTGTCTAGGAAGTTGTTCACTATAATCATAAACTCAAGCCACTATATTTTTTTTTTAGTTGAAGGGTCTCAAAAAGTCAAACAGAAGATGCATATTCAGGTATAGATCTAACTAATGTTAGATTGCATTTTATCTTTGTGATATTGTTACATTTGTCAAAGTTACTTTTTATGAAGCCTAATGTTTTGTTAGTGTTCATTACTCCATGAATCCATGATAATTTATCATTTATTATTTCTTCTAAGTAGGCCTACCTAGTTTAAATGTTTAGTTTGAGTTAGGTCTTTACCATGAAAGAAGTAGTTTGTATTCATTTGTTTTTTTTTCTGGGATACTCTTAGCAGTTGACACTTTTCTGGGTTGAAAGACATATTCCAGTTAGTTTCCCATTTCTGTAATTCATCTTTTTGTAAAATTTCAGTATTTTGTTCTATTTTTATTGACCTGTAAATTATACAATCATCTGCAAATAGGCCCTAACCTTACTTTTGTTCCTGTGTTGATTCCATGGAGTGGCTCATATGGTGCAATACTGCAATTGGTGCAGCTGAAATATGAATTATGAATATGAAATGGTCTGACTCCAGCCCTACTCTTATGTGTTATTTAGTCTCTAACTTTGTCCAGACATAACTGACATCCATAATATACCTTAATTTATGCTTAACCATGTCAATCGATGCCATGACTTGTTAATGAAATTATAAGAAGCTACATTTTTTTTTATATATTCTTGATTACTTATGTTTTAAATATGGTAATAAAATACTGATATCCAATCAAGGCCTAAACATGTTAGTACATTTTTTTTAAAAATATTTTTAATGCTATAAATTAGTACCATTGAGGTGTTTGGTGTAGAAGCGGGGTGTCTGCCAAAAATAATACAATACTAATAATTTATGATCGACCTCCCCATTCTACCATACTAATAATTTATGATCGACCTCCCCATTTTACCATTTATTGCTACTAGAAATTTTACTTTTAGACTGTTGACTGCCCCTCACTTTACTCATTCTGAATATAAAACATTCTTTGCTGAGCTGCTCTTGTAATAAACACCTCATTTCTGATATTGTTTTAGTTTTGTTTTAATGTACCGTAATTCTTTAGGCTATTTGGGGGACTCGAGAGAGGAGAGGCACTTATTTTTTTATGCTAACTAACTCTGGTGTTGAGAGGCCGCCTGGTCCAGCGGTTAGTTCACCGGACTGTCAACCGACACGTCACGTGTTCTATACCTGCCACCCTGCAGGAGTTTTGGGCCTAGTGGACGTAATAATCTTCTATCTAGAAGGAATGTGTGTAAAACTTATAAGTTAAGTTCAGTAACTTTGATTTTTGGTAAATGTGTAAGAAGAGCGAAGTTCTCAACGGGGGCGATATTGCCTTCCCCCTCCCCCCCCGGGGCGGTGAGAAGCTTTAAAGGGGCGCTGACTTTCCAGGGGGCGATGGGGGGGGGGGGGGCGGTGAAGGGCAAGTGGGCGGTACAAACGTACTTGAAATAATCTGAACACCCAGCTATTTGAATCGATTAGTTTTGGGGTGAAATGTGATGTAAACGCAAATGCTGCTAAATATCTTATAACCCCCAAAAGTAATATTAATATTATTAATAAGAAATATAGGACTTGTAATGACTTTTCCTGGCAAATATGGTGTGCGGTCGGCTGGTCCTGTGGTGGGTTCACTGGAATGTCAACCCTGCTGACCGATCACTGTCGCCCTAACATATGCTAATATTAATGATATTTAGATCTCAGTTTTACTGAGATGTCTTTTTTGTTTTCAACAAAGTTTATTACACCATATGTACATAAACAATTTCCAAATATTTGTTTCATATATAAAGAAAGGATAGAAGACATTTATTTCAATTTACAAAACTAAAGAATAGGAGACATTTCATGAGAAAATAATAAAATTATAGTTATTCATCCCATTTGTTCTGTTTATTTCTTTTATTGTTCCGTTCGTTCATTTCATTCATTCGTTTTATTTTACATAGTTGTTCCATTTATACTTTCTTACATTCTTGTGCTAGTACTCTTATTAATTCTTTTGCATACAGTATTTATCGAATTTATAGTTTATTTACATTGTTAAAACAATTTTAGGGGCATATATACATTAGAAGATTTAATATAAAGGGGAAAAACAATTGGTAATCTTATCAAAAAGCCATAGTTACATAATTTAGTCCCTTTTTAACAAAAATTCATAATTTATACAATTTGAAAAGGGAGAGAACAAGAAATAGAAGCTGAGTATTAACGTGGTTCTGCCCCTTTCGGGTACAGACTGAAGGACAGTAGCAAGAAGGAAGTATGAGGGGGGTTATGAAGAGAGAGAGCGCGTGTGGTGGGGGGGGGGGGGGGGGCGTGGTTGTTTTATTTACTTTTAAAACCTTTACAAACTACAAGCCATTGTGGGTTTGAGGCATAGATATGTTGTAATCATACAAACTGGGTAGTCATTATAATGCTTGAAAATATACACATAAACTCTTTAGTCCTATAATATTTGTGTAATTTTCAAATACTTTTTACAGTTTATCATTTCAAAGTTATAAATTCCAATTCATTCATTTTTTTATAACAAAAAAAAGGAACAAAAATATTAGCTCAAATAAAACGGGCTAATTATCTCCCTTTAATTACAAAATGTTTCCACATTTGATTCAATAGTGATGCCGGACAAGTTCTGTTTTGTAATATAAAAATCATTACTGACTATTATTATTTCTTTTTATATATTCAACATTATGGTATTCATAACAAGATTTAATTATTAGAGGATCAAAATAATTTACGTTAAAAGCTGTAAATAAACATTTCCTGCATTAATTGTTTGTCCATTTAAGGAGTTTATATTTTAACATTAATAATTACAGAAATCACATAATATAGTACTATTAAATAAGTCTCTTACATTTTTAAATTAATAATACAAATAAATTTGTTATAGAATTAATTATATTTATGTTTAATTAAAGAAGATGAGTATAAAAACTTGTTTAAATGTAATTACATGTAGTCTGTATTAATTAATGAGCGGTCAAGTGTAAGTGACATCTTTGTATGCTTAAAACAGCTTTGAGGTGCGATAAAATCTGTTCACAAGTGTAATTTGAACCAAAAGCTGAAAATAAAAAAGCGAATGCCAAGCAGTTGAGAATAGCAGACGACTTTTCTAAGCAGCTTTCTTCCAGATTTTTTCCGCAAATGGGCATCCCATTTTTTTAAATGTTTAAAATTCAACTTGCTCCATTTTAAAATCGCCAGTATTCCTACACTTAAAATAAGATCTACATCTAAGAAGGTTGAAGTAATATCAAACCAGTTAGACTTGATGTGGTATGAAAAAGATGATAATCAATTTGAAAGAATTGCCTTTGATTAGAAAACTCCAATTTGAGTGCTTCGATGTAGGCCTACTTCTGAAAAAAGCCAAACTATCCATCTTAATTTCTTTAGGGGACGTCCATTAATTACGTCAACAATTTTTAGGCGATTTTTACCTCCCCCCCCCCCTCCCCCTTGTCAACAACTGTCAAACTTTCAGAGACCCCCCTTATATAATTACGTCAACAATTGGTTACCCCCCCCCCCCCTCAAAACAAGTAACACAATTTTAGACGCTTGCTTTTATGTTTAAAATAGATTTAAAACGGAAAGGTCTATACTATAGCCTAATTAATTGTAATCCATTTAAAACTTGTTTAAAAGATTTCTAATAGACTATAATTCTCATTTGTTTACTATTGTTCTTTTCATATACATATTTAATCATGTCTAATTCTAAGTTTCACTAAAATAGCTTTTGGTACAATGTTAGTTGTCAAATAGTTTAGGGGGAAATTGTGCACCAGTTGTAAATTAGTCTTCTATTTTAACTAGGGATGTTAACCGAAAACCGGAATACCGGATTCTGGTTTTGAAACCGAAAACCGGTTTTGATTTTCAAAATCGGATTTCGGTTTCTTGGTTGGGCGGTAGACATCTAGGCCTAATCATTATTTCAAGTAGCACAGCCTTTTTTTTTTTTTTTGGTTTTTCTATTTTTAATAAAAGGTTTAATGTTGGATTCACACAAAACAATTATTGAAATGCCTTGCTAACACTAGTTAGTCTTAGACTAGATTAGTGGTTCTTAACCTTTTGAAGTCGGGGAGCACTTTTGATCATGACAAAAATTTGGGGAGCACCAAAATCAAGAAGTAAAAAAAAAACAAATACACATACGTACGACTTTTATTGAAAATAAAAGATTATAACATAAGAGTTTAAAATTATAACATGACAAACAAATTTTTAATAAACATAAAATTAATAAGTAAAAAAATAACATTGAGCAAAATTTAATTCAGAAAAATAAAAAGATTTAATGTGAAACCTGAGCTTGACGGTTTTTACAAATTTCAGTGATATTAGGCCTAATTTTAGAAATAGCTACCCTCAATTCTTCATCCAAATTAGTAAGTGTTGCTCGTTTTTTTAATTTTTATGTTGGTGACTATCGAGAAACCGAGTTCACACAAATATGATGTTGAAAATTGCAACAAGATTTTAAGTGCCTTCATGGAGAGAGCTGAGTATTCTTCTTGCACAAAGATCCGAAATTCCTCCAGAACCATTTAGGAAAATTTTATTTTAAGTTTTTAAAACTTAATCGATCCGATGATAGGTTGATTAATTCTTCTTCTTCTTGGTATGACAACTTACTATTTGATGTATCAACCGTGGCAAAGGGATTACGTATTCAGTCATATGTTTCTACGTTTATTGATGGAAAATAAAATTAATCTTTTCTTCTAATAAAGTTAAATGCTCTGTTACTGCTGAAATAATTTCGTCGGTAGTGTTATCATTAAGAGAAGGAAAGATATCTACTTTCTTTTTCTACAACAAACGATTTTTCCAAAAAATAAACTTTTTTTCTGAAAGGCTGTCAATTTATCGGTCGATGTTAAAAAAGTTTCTTTTCTTCCTTGAAGGCTGGTATTAACACAATTTAAATAATCAAAAATATCAGCTAAATATGCCAATTTAGCACACCAAATGTCATTTTGAAGATATTCCACAAAATCATCCATATTTTCATTTTGGAAAAAGGTCATCAATTCATCCTTCAGTTCTAAGAAACGACGTAACACTTTTCCTCTGGATAACCATCTCACTTCAGAATGCAAAAGCAAAGATTCATACTTGGCTTCCATAGAGATGCAAAGATTTTTAAAGACGCGTATTTTCAAAGGTCTCGATTTTATGAAGTTTACCATATTTACAACTTTGTCTAGCACAGGTTTTAATGCTACTGGTTATGTTTTGGACACCAGAGATTCTCTGTGCAAAAAAACAGTGAGTAGATATAATATTGGCGTTTCTTTTCTTGGCGAGAGTCACAAACCCTTTTAATGAGCCTACCATTGATGGAGCACCGTCCGTACAAATTCCCACACACAACTCCCATGATATTTTGAATTGTTCGAAATAGGAAGAAATAGAATCAAAGACATCTTGTCGTCCTGTCGAACGTTCGGTAAGCTCAAGACAGCATAGAAATTGATTCACTTTTTAAAATACAATTAATGAGTTTAAAAGTAAAATATTTTGTTAGATAAAGGCTTCAACTTAAATCATATATAAATTTTTATTTATGTAGCATTAGTACAAGTTAGTCAAAACTTCGTTACAAAAACACTAAAAATAGGCAAAAAGGCCGATTTTCCCCCGTTTATACCTATTATAAGCATTTGTTCAGCTCAATCAGATAGAGTAAGTGAGTGAACATTAAATTTTGAGTTTCATAATTTCGCGGAGCACTTGCAACTACCTCGCGGAGCACCAGTGCTCCGCGGAGCACCGGTTAAGAACCACTGGACTAGATACTAACTATGGATTGCGATAAAAAAAACATCAAACCAAATGTTAAGTTACAGGTACAATCCTTTGTGTTAGAAAATTTTGAAAAAAAACGTCTTTAACGATGGCTCGTTGTAAACTATGTTCCCAACAGATAAGCAGGAGCGGTGGCAGTACCCTGGATTGCGTATGCATCTGCGCACTAAGCATCCTGGATTAACATCGTAATCCTTTGCATATGCTTTTTAATATCATGGTCAACGATAATCGCAAATTTGATTATCACTATTGAAAGCTATTATCGTTTTTAATCAATTAGCCCAGATTTTTTTTAGTTCTAAATAATTTTATGGTAAAGTGTACAAAATCATATTGTATTCAAAGAAATAAACCTCTTGAATGCCCTGCAAACACTAATTAAATTTGAATTATTTTTCAAATATAGGCCTACCTACAAAACTACGCACATTTGGCTTTTCCGGCCTGTAACTTGTGATTTTGCGTGGGAAGGGGGGATGGAGAGGGTTGAGAAACCTAAATCCGGTTTTATGACGGTTTTATAGAACCGAAAACTGTTTTGAAGAAAAACCAGTTTTAGCTAATCTAATTTTAACCATATGTTCACTATTCCTTCTTACATTATTGTCCACACACACACACATTATACACACATGGTAGTTGCCTTCTCTGTACCATACCTTGCACTATTTGCCACCCACTCCATGCAATACTGGCGACGCCACTGATACTAATACATTTTTCCATAAAATTAGAAATGAAAACGTAAAAATTACTAAATATAGAGCATAATCGACCTAATTGTAATGTTTTACATATTGTAACGTAGTGAGCAAAAATATATTAGTTTATATATCAGAATGAGGGATGTTAAAATGAAATAAGGTAGGCTAAGTATTTCGTACTTCATGGGGTGAGCCAAGAATTATTTTTCTGAAGGAAATATTTTTAAAATAACCATTTTGGATTCACAAAATTCACTTTATTCAATGCTTTGCAAACGTTAGTTATAGTCTCGGCGAGGGCCTATTATTGTTTTTAGTTCTATTGTCAATCCCAGCCATTGCTTACATGGCTTATATAACGAACGCTAGACTCTGGCGCCTAGTCTAATTTAGATGTACTGAGCGGCAAAAAAAAACTGGGTTTCTGAACGTTCTCTGCAGACAGTTTGTTGGTGTGTTTGTGTTCTTTTGTTATTCCAGCCACCATGTCTCGCTAGACTAGGGTTGCCAGACGTCCGGCAAAAGGAGGACATGTCCTCCAATTTCGATTCTTGTCCTCCGTCCGGCAGGCAAAGCAAACCTTTCAAATGTCCAGCTTTTGTAATATGTTTTGTTTTGTAGGCATAAGGACAAATACATTTCAAAATTAGTATTAACATGTTAGGTATATAATTAAAAAATAGGTGATCATTTGTACAAGAAAATAATTATCTGTTTTTTTAGAAGACGCGTGAATGAGCTTTAAAGTTGCCCAACCAAATGCTTTCAGCCTACATTGAATTTATATGTTAGTTTTAACAAAACTGTTTCCTGTTCCGTTTACCAATACACATTTAAACTTAGTGTCAGCTCTTGTAATAAAATCATAGCCTACTGATTGCGGGCTAAATGAGAAAATATGCAATTGAAACACAATGTCCTCCTTTGTCCTCCTTTTGACACCCATGTATCTGGCAACCCTACGCTAGACAGTGAAGGTGAAGTTTTCTACAATTGGTCTGTCACTTTGCATTGCGAACAATTGCATTAGTTTCCACCCATACGTATATCTACAAACTAGCACGATGGACACAAAAATGGCATGTCAACTGTAGTTTCCATAATTGATATATTTGTATTAACGTAAAACTATGTTGTTAATGTTATCTATGTAAGTTTAAGAGGACAAATGTAGAATGTAGTAGGCCTACTAAATTTGTTTCATTATTTACTTCATAAAAAGTAACATTGTTGACGTCAACTTTTCTTGACCTCCCCCACTCCCCCATGTCAACAATTGTCAAACTTTTTCAGACCCCCCCCCCCTCCCCCCTCTTTTGTTGGCGTAATTAATGGACGTCCCCTTATCATATGAATGTAAGCTTAGATGTGGTTAAAATGTTTTAAAATTGATTTCACGACAAGTTATGTCCAGTTTAAATGCAAACCCATTCCAGTGGTCCTTGTAAATGCAAGTTCAACTGACTGAAATGTGTCAGAAACATCGGCTTTAACAGTCAGTTTTCCTCATTCAGAACCGGAAAATGTTGTTGTTTTTAGGGCCTATCAAACAAAAAAAAACTCTTGGAGGTCTCTCGCGTGCCATGGAATATCGTTTTGCCTGCCAACTTTGACACGCATACCTTTGGTATCTTTAGTACCCTGATTTAGAGTACATTGTGAGATTACCTAAAGACATCTGTGAGATTACCTAAAGACATCACAATAATCTTTATAACTGGATGCGTCCACGCTACCGGACAATGAAGCTTTACTTTCAGCTTACGTTAATTTGAGTTAATTAAAAACGAGAAAATTTGCCCATTTAGAACAAATAAATAAATATTAAAATCTATTAGACTACTTGTACTAGAAGACTTTTAAAACAGAAATTTGCTCCAGCGGCGATGGTATAACGTACGGGTATCGTGGATTGATGTTGTAGTTTTAAAAAAGTAGTCTGTTCCAGATGTATCGGCTCTCTATTGTGTGACAACATTTAGTTACTAAAAGTCTTGGTGATTCTCTGTATCGTTCACTACAATTTTACAGCAGCTCAAAGAAAAGTAATGCATTCAATGATTTTTTTAAACAGCTTTGCATTGATACTTGATACCTTAAATTAACTTATTATTATTTGTATTATTATTATTATTACTATTAATATGTATTACTATTATTGTCTCGATATAATTTTTTATCGTTTGCCAATTGTATAATTTTCTTGTTATGTCTTTGACTATGCCTTTATTTTTCTTATGTACTATGTGGCAAAATGAATATTTTTCATAGTTCATTGACGAGGACTACAAGCGATGGCTACTGCGTTGGTTAGCATGACTGTTTAAACATAATGTATGAGACTTGAATTCGGTGCTCGAGTTTTTGAAAAGAAAATGCGATTCTTCGGGAGAAAATCAATCAAATTATCTTGAATTACTGGCAACAATTTTGAATTGCATTCTTATCACCCTCTTTTGTGGAAAGTGGATTTTATGCTAATACCATTTGGTTGTCAAGAAAGAAAAACAAGCTGAAAATAGTGAAGCGTGGAGACCTAAATTTTTGCAACCGAAATTAAAACAAATATAGACAAATTGCTAGCAACACACCTGGCAAACGATTCACAATAATTCACATTAATATTGATTTATTTAAACCTCTTGTTTAGGGGACGTCCATTAATTACGTCAACAATTTTTAGGCGATTTTTACCTCCCCCCCTCCCCCTTGTCAACAACTGTCAAACTTTCAGAGACCCCCCCTATATAATTACGTCAACAATTGGTTACCCCCCCCCCCCCTCAAAACAAGTAACACAATTTTAGACGCTTGTTTTTATGTTTAAAATAGTTTTACAACGGAAAGGTCTATACTATAATTAATTTTATTGTAATACATTTTAAAACTTGTTAAAAAGATTTCTAATTGACTATAATTCTCATATGTTTACTATTGTTCTTTTCATATATCATATTTAATCATGTCTAATTCTACGTTTCACTTTTGTTACAATATTAATTGTCAAATATTTTAGGGGGAAATTGTGCACCAGTTGTAAATTATCTTTCTATTTTAACTAGGGATGTTAACCGAAAACCGAAATACCGGATTCCGGTTTTGAAACCGAAAACCGGTTTTGATTTCCAAAACCAGATTTCGGTTTCTTGGTTGGTAGGTAGGCCTAATCATTATTTCAAGTAGCACAGCCCTTTTTTTTTGGTTTTGATGGAAATATTTTTAATAAATAGGCCTAATGTTGGATTCACACAAAACAATTCTTGAAATGCCTTTCTAACACTATTTAGTCTTAGATATTGTGTTTCATTTTTCCAAATATCAACTATGGCTTGCGATAAAAACAACATGAAACCAAATGTTAAGTTACAGTTACAATCCTTTGTGTCGGAAAATTTTGAAAAAACGTCGTTAACGATGGCTCGTTATAAACTATGTTCCCAACAGATAAGCAGGAGCGGTGGCAGTATCACTGGATTGCGTACGCATCTGCGTACTAAACATCCTGGATTAACATCGTCATCCTCTTCATATGCGTTTTAATATCATGGTCAACGATAAACGCAAATTTGATTATCACCATCGAAAGCTGTTATCGGTTTTAATCAATTAGCCCAGATTTTTGTTAGTTCTTAAGAATTTTATGGTAAAGCGTACAAAATCATATTGTATTCAAAGAAATCAACCTCTTGAATGCCCTGCAAACACTAATAAAATTTAAACTATTTTTCAAATATACCTACAAAACTACACACATTTGCCACAGATTATATACACACGGTAGTTGCCTTCCCTGTCCCCCTTCCTTGCACTATTTGCCCCCCCCCCCCCCCCCACTCCTTCCAAATACATTTTTATCTCATTAAATTTTTCCAGAAAATTAGAAATGAAAACGTAAAAATTACTAAATATGTAGCCTAATCGACCTAATTTTAATGTTTCACCTATTATAACGTAGTGATCAAAAATATATTAGTTTATATATCAGAATTACGGATGTTAAAAGGAAATAAGGTAGGCTAAGTATTTCGTACTTCATGGGGTGGGCCAAGAATTATTTTTTTCTGAAGGAAATATTTTTAAAATAACCATGTTGGATTCACAAAATTTACTTCATTCAATGCTCGCAAACATTAGTTAAAGTCTCGGCGAGGGCCTATCATTGTTTTTAGTTCTATTGTCAATCCCAGCCATTGCTTACATGGCTTATATATAACGAACGCCAGACTCTGGCGCCTTGCCTTGTACTGAGCGGAAAAAAACTGGGTTTCTGAACGTTCTCTGCAGACAGTTTGTTGGTGTGTTTGTGTTCCATTGTTATTCCAGCCACCATATCTCGCTAGACTAGGGTTGCCAGACGTCCGGCAAAAGGAGGACATGTCCTCCTATTTAGACTATTGTCCTCCGTCCGGCAGGCAAAGCACAATACCTTTAAAATGTCCAGCTTTTGTAATATTTTATGTTTTGTAGGCATAAGGACAAATAAATTTTAAAATTAGTATTAACATGTTAAGAATATAATTAATAAACAGGTGATCATTTGTACAAGAAAAGAATTATCCGTTTTTTTAGAAGACTCGTGCATGAGCTTTAAAGTTGCCCAAACAAATGCACGCTGCCTTTCAGCCTACAGTGAATTTATATGTTTTTCTTAACAAAACTGTTTAAATTCTTGCTCAGTTTACCAATACACATTTAAAATTAGTGGCAGCTCTTGTAATAAAATTATACTGATTGCGGGCTAAATGCGAAACTATACAATTGAAACGCAATGTCTTCTATTTTGTCTCTCGGTGTCCTTCTTTTGACACCCATGAATCTGGCAACCCAACGCTAGACAGCGAAGGTGAGGTTTTCTACAATTGGTCGGTCACTTTGCCTTGCTAACAATTGCATTAGTTTCCACCCATACATAGATCTACAAAATAGCAAGATGGACACAAAAAGGACATATCAAAAAGAGTTTCCATAATTGTTATATTTGTATTAACTTAAAACTATGTTGTTAATGTTATCTATGTAAGTTGAAAAGGACACATATAGAATTTAGTACTAAATTTGTATCATTATTTACTTCATAAAAGGTAACATTGTTGACGTCAACTTTTCTTGACCTCCCCCCCTCCCCCATGTCAACAATTGTCAAACTTTTTCAGACCCCCCCTCCCCCCTATTTTGTTGACGTAATTAATGGACGTCCCCTTAGTCATTTTTTAAATCTATTTATTCTTACAATATGTTTCCTTTTCAGTTTTTTTTAAAGATAATAAATCACACAAAAAGTCTAGTCGACCTAAAAAAATTCGCGGAAACTATAGTCCAGACAGGCGGGAGGTGGGGGGAGTGGGCACTAAAAGAAAGTTGGAAGGGGGGCGGTGAGCGGAAAAAAATTGTGGTGAGCCGAAAAAGGTTGAGAACCTATGATGTAGATGGATGGTTTTATTCTGTATGGAGAGAAAAGGTTTTAATCTTTATGGAGATGGAAGGTTTTAATTTTTATGGCGATGAAAGGTTTTAATCAGTATGTAGAGGGATGGTTTTAATCAGTATGTAGAGGGATGGTTTTAATCTGTATGGAGAGGGAAGGTTTTAATCTGTATGGAGAGGGAAGGTTTTAATCTGTATGGAGAGGGAAGGTTTTAATCTGTATGGAGAGGGAAGGTATTAATCTGTATAGAGAGGGAAGGTATTAATCTGTATGTAGAGGGAAGGTATTAATCTGTATGTAGAGGGAAGGTTTTAATCTGTATGGATAGGGAAGGTTTTAATCTGTATGGATAGGGAAGGTTTTAATCTGTATGGAGAGGGAAGGTTTAATATGTATGGAGAGGGAAGGTTTAATCTGTATGGAGAGGGAAGGTTTAATATGTATGGATAGGGAAGGTTTTAATCTGTATGGAGAGGGAAGGTTTAATATGTATGGAGAGGGAAGGTTTAATCTGTATGGAGAGGGAAGGTTTAATATGTATGGATAGGGAAGGTATTAATCTGTATGGAGAGGGAAGGTTTAATATGTATGGATAGGGAAGGTTTTAATCTGTATGGAGAGGGAAGGTTTAATATGTATGGATAGGGAAGGTTTTAATCTGTATGGAGAGGGAAGGTTTAAATGTATGGATAGGGAAGGTTTTAATCTGTATGGGGGATGGAAGGTTTTAATTTATATTCTTTTCTGTTTATTGTTTGTTCATGGTTATATTTTTTTTTATCAGAAAAATACGTGAAGTATCTGGTTTAATTATTACATCTTTTGAGCGTGTTAATTGCAGAGGTCGAGAAGAACTGATTGAAATCTGGGATGATGACGACAACACTTAAACCTATAAATATCGCTGCACTACTTCCGGCATGCTACTCTAACCATTTTCCGCCCAGCTGTTCCCGCTGGTCATCCCGTACTGCAATAAAGTGCATGTAAAGAAATATAAATAAAATACATGGTAAAGCATGCGAGGTAAGGGGTCATTTCCGGTCGCGAGCTCGGCTACTTCATTTCCGTAATTGGCTCTCTTCTATTATGGTTTCCCTCGTGAATGGTGAGCGGTCGTTTGAAGAAAGTAGGCCTACGTGGATGGAATAGAGTTGTTTAGTTTCAGCTAGCATTTCTACACATATGACAGATCTATGCGTGAAGTTCAAGGCGAAGTGACTTCTGGTCTAATGCCATAGACTTCTTGATCCATGGGCCCTAAAATCACCGGTTCTGTTAAAATAGTAAAATTAATCCGTTCGTTTCGAAATGATCAATAGGGCCGGTGATTTATAATATCTCTTTTTTTTTTAAAAAGACGGACAAGCCTTCTCGTCTAACGTCTAAGGTGTGACGTGGAATGTTTGGGTCAATGGGAGAACACGCCAAGACCCTGTCCGAGAAGAGCCGTCTCCGCAGTTACATGCACGACACTGTTTCCTCATCTGCGGAATTTCCCCGGAACATTAATGTGGTGGCTCGTATTCCTGCACTGTCGTCCGGTAGCACAAATACAAGACGTTATGCCTGGTCATTGCTTAATTTTGGATTGAAGTGAAAGGCAAGAGACCGTGGAGAGTGGCGTGCTTTGTCCCTATGTTCCACAAGGAACCCAAAGGACAGATCATGATGATGATGATGCCTGGTCATCCAGGCACCGGGCTTGTCAAGGCAGGCTGTTGTTCACATTTCTTCCTCCCCACCGAATCTCGGTGGCTCTCGCGGAACAGGGGCCGTCCTCCATGCGTTAGCTCGCCGGTGTAATGTTAACGGGAGAGTATCGGTGGCTTACACACTTTTCCAGTTTTGAGGCCCATGGATGCAGACGTTATAGGACCCATGAAGCAGCGTTCACCAGTTCCCTTGATTTAAGCCAATGGGAAAACTTCCTGAGTGTCCCCAGTACCAGGAGGCAATAACCCGTTCTCGTTCGGTAATGGTGGGTCGGCAGAAACCCTAACAGCACACTATATTGGCCCAATGTGGGCACAATATTTCGTCAATAATTAAACTATCTTTTGGGCAAAAATTTAAATCGTGTCCTGGAAAGTTCGCACTAAACCATGGACTGGTAATCTTTTTGGTTGTTTCGAGTGGAAAAAAAACAACCGTCTCACTTGTGATTTAATGACGTAAAGGCTATGATTGTTTTGGCATTTAATTTGTTTTATTTCTGTTTAGCGAGTATTTCTTTTCTTTACAGGGAAGCAACTCAAGGAAGGGGTCTAATTTTGGTTTTGGTTAAATTCTTGGAAAAGGGCGATGGAGGCTAGTGTTCTTTATGCCTGCTATAATAGATATTCTTTATGACAGAAGACGTTCTATATTGTGTCCGTTTGGCCAGGGTACTCCTGTCAGAGGCAAGCCGTTAGCTATGCTGAGTGGTCTAAGACTTCTCTCCATAGCTTAATGTACAATATATTTTATTATAATCGTATTGTCTTTCTTAATGTATTACAACACATATTATTTCATAGGCCATTACCAGTTTATGTTTATTTAGAAACATCTATAGTATTCCATAGTCTACATAAAAGTAAAGCTTGCAATGCTAAACACTATTCTGGTTATGGCCTACACTCAGAATGACATAGAAATAAAAAAAAAAGTAGTAAAATAACCCCGTCTGACTAAATTGATCCATAGTGCCGGTGAAGTAGCGTTTACCAATTGCTGTGACCACGGCATACTATGGGATTGTGTGGCTAGCACATCGCTACCATGCTACCTTTACTTTACACCAACTAAAATAAAATAAATATGAGACTTATATAGCGCATATCCCGTTCCCGTTGGGAACAGTTCTATGCGCTGCTGTAAACATAGTGCTGCCTGCTGGCGCAAATACGTTTACAGGCCCAAAACTCCTGCAGGGTGACAGGGATCCGCCGGTGGCAGAGATAGAACCCGAGACCTGTCCGTTGGTTTTTGGTTAACAGTCCGGTGTGCTAACCGCTAGACCAGCCGGCCTCACCAACTAGTGTCAAGTACCCATTTGAATTTGTTAGAATCAGAGACACTGTCGACTGTCGAGGCCCGGGACCAAATCCTATAAGCCTTAACCAGGATTTGAACCAAGGACTGCTTAAATTTCATTCGCAAGAAAAAATTTATTTAAATTATCTATTTTCCCTGGTGGCATTTTTGGCATTGAATGGGTAGCCTGAATTAATTTTTTTTTTAATCAACATCAGCCTCTTAAAAAGAGTTCAAGACTAGATAAAATCACTTAATTAGCATATGACGGGAAAAATCGTTTCTAAAACAAAAAAAAAGGTTCGGCAACATAATGATATGTGATAAGAAATAACGAGCCTTACAGATAGAAGTGGACATTGATAGACGGGATTGATGACACTGAATTGGGATGCAATAAATACTGTCGTTTTATGTTTACGGTGGTGATATTTGATTGCAAACTACTCTTTGAACTTTTGATCTTTCTTCCACTCTTTTGAAGACTAGTACAATACAGGCTCTATAGTTACGGTTCTTGTTTTGTTTTTTTTCGTGTGTGGATGTGGTTTCTGCTCAGCAAGCAGGGATGGGGAGGAGGGGGTTGGAGAGTCCTGATTATGTTGCGGATTCTTGTGTGGGAGTGATATGTGAGTAAATAAAGTCAAGTGGATGACCTGGGCGGTGGGGGAGGGGGGGGGACAAGGTCAGTGGACGTCACTGGCTTCAGTATATAAGACAAGTGGTGCTCAAAGACTGGTTCACTTGGTCAATTGGTCAACTTTAGATAGTTTTAGTACTTTTAGAAGGTGGTCAACTAACGTATTATAATTCGTGAAAATTAACGCAAACCAAAAAATTAAAGATTTAGTATTTGCAATAACACTATTGCATTAAAAAAAGTTACTTAATTGTTAATATGCAAACTAGTTGAAGTAGTTATATTTAAGTCCAAGTATATTTTGAAGAAGCTAGTAGTCCAAATTGAAATCCAATTCTTTCAAGTAGACATATAGACTAAATTAAACTTTATAAAAATGGCTTCGTATCAGAAAAAGAGATCGCACAATGCACTTCACTTGAATATTCTTCCTCGTAAAATTCGATATGTTTCAATATTGATTGGATTAGTGCTACAGTTGTCGGCGGTAAGTTCTCAAAAGGACCAAGTCAAACATGAACACGTAAATAAGGACATTAAAGCCCTGGCGTCCCTGTTTCCTGGTTGCTATAGCAACGTTCACCAGTATCACAAGCATGCACAACGAGGGCTGCCGGCGAACAAGAGGAGTCTGCTCATCAGATCCGAGTTCTTTCTAGTGACGTCCCCTTTATTCAACGATTCTTTAACCATCTATTTTCAAGACTTCACCAAATTGTCTTCCGATCCGTTCAGATCCGGATTCTACGGTTTTAGCTTCGATTACAAGACGAACGTGTTCCGTATGAGGACGTACAAATTGAAGCGGAACCTCATCCGGGTACAACCAAAGTCCGCCACCTACAGTATGGATGCAGAGATTGTGACTTCTGTGCTCACAGGGCAAAACATAAGCATCTCCGATCTACTCACCTACAAGGCCTGTGATATGTTCTGGAAGAGAATTGGAGAAAATACTTTTGTTGGCATGACGGGTCGCCAGTGTCTGGGTTCCCTAGGCAAGAATCAAGTAAGTCACATTGAAAATATTAGAATATATTTTTCCTGATTCTCTCTATAGAATTGCTCAAGAAGAGGTAGAGTTAACTTATCTTATACATTACAGACGCTCCTTCTATAAAGAAGATTATTGCGTCCTACGCACATCCGTGGTTCGAGTCTAGTCCTGCATTTCTATTAGTGTTTTAAATGATGTTAGGTTACTGGTTTTCCTGGTTTGTTCAGGCTATTCATTCCATGTCTGACTCTGAATGCCACTCGGGAAGAAAGTGTACTTATATGCATGTGTTCTCGCATAAGGTATAGGGAAAGTGTTTTTGTCCTTATGGAGAAATTGGTCTGAGTATGGATCTGAGATTGTACTTGCTCAACTTTCTCTGTCAGTCATTTGAATTATATTAAAGACGAATTCTACATTAAAAATATATTGAAGCCCCCATAGTTAAGACTCTCAACAATTTCTAAAGCGATTATACTTTTTAACAAAATGATTTTATGATTTGTCTCAAACTGTTGGAGGAACAGGCTCAAACAAATATATGTTATTTTACTTAAGAAACTGTTAAAAAAAATGCAATTTGCCATCTAATTCCTCAAAAACATTTTAAATGGATACATGGAAAAAAACAAGTTTAGGCCAAAAAGGTGCTAGGTATCTAATTTTGTAGCCATGTTGTTATTAGTAAACAGCAATTGCAATTCGGAAAACGAGAATCTAAGATGTTCCAATACATGACGACTGTTCTTTGACTTATGCAGGTCAATAAAACATGTCTTATCTCGGAATTACAAATTTGATGTTTAGTCCAACACATTAAATCTTTGTTGTTCTTCCTTTTTTTGCTTTTTAGGGAAGACATTTTCTGTAAATAAAACTTTCTTTATTTCTTAGGTCCATATAGGAGTTTCTATGACACTGACAACGGATAAACTACTTATGACCGAAGGCTGGTATAATGTCAAGGACGGAAGTAGCATTTCAGAGGTCAAAGTTCCGTACATCCTTCAAAAGTTGAAAACGGCAGACGACCAACAGAACGATTCCTCTTCCGGGGAACAGGATCCTGGGGCTAAGTCCAAAGGCAGGCGAGCCATTCAGCCAAAGTTCCTAGGGAGGAAAAGGACGCCTCGTCCGGACAGAGCAATGGATGACGGGACCACCATCAGGGTGCTGAGAACATTCCAACAGGTTGCTGCGGCCTTGGTTGGAGGCTACGACGTGACTTATCGCGTGGATCTGACCGCTTGTACCATGCCACAGCAGATCACACTGGACAGGATGTCGTTTGGCGGGAGAGTGAAGGATTTCGCTTTCGTCAGGCAGGATGGAGACACCAATGACAGGACAGACTACGTCTACTTTGTTTCAAAGAAAATTGTCGTAGCATCGCTCGGTAAGAATTAGGACACCATTATTCCCCCCTTCCATATATAAACCCTCAACAATGGTTACCAAGGGCCGTAATTTTCGTTTTTCATTACCATCATACTCCTAGCTTTGTGGTTCATTTTGGAAAATTCCTCTGTCCACACCTGCCACCCTTCATGGTATCATTTCACTTTTCACGGTCTATCTGCACCCTAAACTTCGCTCCGTAACACTACGTCTGCAATGTCTGCCATGGACCTTCATCTGCACTGCTACTGTATTGTTTGTGATATTATTATTATTAAATACTAAGTAGCATAGACTTGAGCACACGTTGAATTAGGTTCAGATGAAAGTATTTTATTATATAGACATAGTACACAAAACCTCATTGGACGAATAAGATCATTACACACAGTTCTCAATAGTCTTTTAAATATTCACGTATATGTTACTTCAATAATCTCCATACATTTCTTCTCACTAGTACACTGATTGTATCTAGCTCTTTAAACAGACTTTAATTATACAATAGACTAATATTCTAAGTCTCACTGTGGACTTTAATTTCTTAATCACTTAGTCCAATATAACTATAGAAATACCGCCTTCTATCTGAAGGATCCAACATGTACTGATTATTCACACTATCATTCTCTCCCTTGTCAACTCTTGACCACTCACTCAAATCATGCTTTTCTTAAATTCTTCTTTTGCACACTTCACTACTGTTTATATTTATTTAGGGAATAACTCAATCAAATCAGCTCACTGTAAAAATCATGTTTCAGTGAATAAACTGAACTGTAACATGCACCTTTTGCCTTGAGATTATATTTTACAATATGGAAAATACCTCTTGTTAATTTGTTTACAAGATGTTAAATAAAATTGTTCATTAGGTCTATTTGTCAATGGCTTTAATTTAGGCGGAATCCGACTAAAATGACGCTACGACTATTTATTTTTATTGAGATGTGTGTAACTGATTACAACGTTTTACAATATTCTTGAAATTGTATTTATCAGAATTGTTGAAACCATCATAACGATACATAAAATTCTGTAAAATTTAACTAAAAAAACAACAAAGAATTTTTTTTTAATTTCTAAATGCTCTCGAGGGCCGCATAATAATAGTTGCCCCCTGGCCCAGAGTAAAATATAGTGAAATCCGGGTTTATCCTTAAGTCCGTATGACATAATATTGTATACACTCTTATTAAAGCTTCTTCGAAACATTGTTTCTCATAATGTTTCGTAAGGTCCATAACTCTACATAATATTTAGTTTATTATAGCAATATTTCGTAAGGTCCATAACTCTACATAATATTTAGTTTATTATAGCAATATTTCGTAAGGTCCATAACTCTACATCATATTTAGGCCTAGTTTATTATAGCAATATTTCGTAAGGTCCATAACTCTACATAATATTTAGTTTATTATAGCAATATTTCGTATGGTCTATAACTCTACATAATATTTAGTTTATTATAGCAATATTTCGTAAGGTCCATAACTCTACATAATATTTAGTTTATTATAGCAATATTTCGTAAGGTCCATAACTCTACATAATATTTAGTTTATTATAGCAATATTTCGTAAGGTCCATAACTCTACATAATATTTAGTTTATTATTGCAATATTTCGTAAGGTCCATAACTCTACATAATATTTAGTTTATTATAGCAATATTTCGTAAGGTCCATAACTCTACATAATATTTAGTTTATTATAGCAAGATTTCGTAAGGCCCATAACACTACATAATATTTAGTTTATTATAGCAATATTTCGTAAGGTCCATAACTCTACTTTAATATTTAGTTTATTGTAGCAAGATTTCGTAAGGTCCATAACTCTACATAATATTTAGTTTATTGTAGCAATATTTCGTAAGGTCCATAACTCTACATAATATTTAGTTTATTATAGCAATATTTCGTAAGGTCCATAACTCTACATAATATTTAGTTTATTATAGCAAGATTTCGTAAGGCCCATAACACTACATAATATTTAGTTTATTATAGCAATATTTCGTAAGGTCCATAACTCTACTTTAATATTTAGTTTATTGTAGCAAGATTTCGTAAGGCCCATAACTCTACATAATATTTAGTTTATTGTAGCAATATTTCGTAAGGTCCATAACTCTACATAATATTTAGTTTATTATAGCAATATTTCGTAAGGTCCATAACTCTACATAATATTTAGTTTATTATAGCAATATTTCGTAAGGTCCATAACTCTACATAATATTTAGTTTATTATAGCAATATTTCGTAAGGTCCATAACTCTACATAATATTTAGTTTATTATAGCAATATTTCGTAAGGTCCATAACTCTACATAATATTTAGTTTATTATAGCAATATTTCGTAAGGTCCATAACTCTACATAATATTTAGTTTATTATAGCAATATTTCGTAAGGTCCATAACTCTACATAATATTTAGTTTATTATAGCAATATTTCGTAAGGTCCATAACTCTACATAATATTTAGTTTTTATAGCAATATTTCGTAAGGTCCATAACTCTACATAATATTTAGTTTATTATAGCAAGATTTCGTAAGGCCCATAACTCTACATAATATTTAGTTTATTGTAGCAATATTTCGTAAGGTCCATAACTCTACATAATATTTAGTTTATTATAGCAATATTTCGTATCAGTAGGGGCATGGCGGTATTGTGGGTTTTAGTTGGTTTGCCTTCGAAAGGTTTAAAAAAAAACATCAGGATTTTATTTTCTGTGTTGTGTCGTATAGAGTCTAGCAAATGGTTGAAATATAATAACGGCCGCTGGGTACCATGCGTTGTATTTAGTGTGTGTTTGTGATTGTGTGTGTGGCCGTGTATACCGCTTAACTTCGATTCAATCGTCATATGGAACATAATGGTCTGCAGAACTATTTTTCTTGTATTAAATTATATTTATTTCATGTGTTTTACTAGACCCAACATCAATTGTCCAATCTGCTCTCGTCTAACAAGCTAATTCTGTTTGCACAGGTTCGCAGGTGTTGACTCGGGAGCTCACTTTCCTCAGAGGTGGTCGAGTTAATGTAAAAGTCGTAAAAAGCTATCTGGACCCCAACACAATAAACAAGGAATACGCCTTTGACTGTAGACTTTACGACGAGAACAAAGGGTGAGTACTCTCAGAAAGGCTTTTATACTCACTTTTGTTTTCATCAAGGTGTTGGAGTCAGTGTGTGGTATAATAATTAGTGTTGTTGTTGTTGTTTTTATAGTTTTGTTTGTTGTTGCAGAATTGAGTAGTAGTAAAAAGAGTTGTAGTAAATTAGTTTTGTACTAAAAGAGTTATAGTTAAAGAGTTTAGTATTTAAAAGAGAAGTATATTGAAATAGTTGTAGAAAAAGACTTGTAGTAATAGACTTGTGTATTAAGAGTTGTGTATTAAAATATTTATATCAAAAGAGTTTTGTACTAAAAGAGTTGTATCAAAAGAGTGGTGTATTAAAATAGTTGTAGTAAAGAGATGTGTAAAAGAAGAGTTGTGTAGTAAAATAAGTTCTATTAAAAGCAATAGAAAAATTGAAGATGATCACTTCTTTGATAGTAGGAAGGGGTAGAAAATCTCAATTGAGCCGAGACTTGCTATACGGTGACAAGCCAATTACACACCCACGCCAAGACTAAATTGTGGCAACCAGCTAAAAATACTGATTGCACGTTATATAATAGAAAACAAACTACATTCTGTGGAGGGAGGGTTCATATACAATTAAATATATATATATAACTTTTGAAAAGAAGCAATTATTGTTCTTGCTTATTCCAATGTCCGGGTATTCGTTTCAAATATATAATATAAGGCATAGGTTCTCAACCTTTTTCGGCTCACCGCCCCCTTTATTTACAATAGTTTTTCCGCTCACCGCCCCCCCCCCCCCCAACTTTCTTTTAGCACCCACTCCCCCCCCCCCCTTTCCGCCCATCTGGACTATAGTTTCCAAAATTTTTTTTGCCGACTAAACTTTTGGTGTGATTAATTATCTTTAAAAAAAACTGAAAAGGAAACATTGTAAGAATTAATAGATCAAAAATTGCCTTAACAAAAGGTTTAAATAAATCAATATTATTGCGAATCGTTTGCCTGGTGTGTTGCTAGCAAATTGTCTATTTTCGTTACAGTTTTGGTTGCAAAAGCTGTAGGTCTAATAATCAGTAATATTTGCTATATTACAAAACGTAACTTTTTTGGCATCACTATTGAATCAAATATGGAAACATTTTTTAGTTAAAGGGAGATAATTAGCCCGTTTTATTTTAACTAATATTTTTTTTTTTTTCTTTTATAAAAAATAAATGGCTTACAATTTATAACTTTGAAATGATCAAACTGTTAAAAATATTTGAAAATTATTTAAATATAATATGACTAAATAATTTATATGTATACTTTCAAGCATTACAATAACTACCCAGTTTGTATGATTACTACTTATCTATACCGCTTAACGATAATATACATACCCCACTTTGAGTGTAAAACACATTAAGGACATCTCGGTCAAACTGTCGGTAAAACTGAGATCAAAACATCATTAATATTAGCATATGTTAGGCGACAGTGATCGGTCAGCAGGGTTGACAGTCCGGTGAACCAACCAACACAACCAATGGATTCAAATAGCTGAGGTGTTAAAATATATCAGGTACGTTTGAACCGCCCACTTGCCCTTCACCGCCCCCCCCCCCAATCGCCCCCGGGAATGTTAGCACCCCCTAAAGTTTCTCACCGTCCCCCGGGGGGCGATATCGCCCCCGTTGAGAACCTATGATATAAATTGACCTTTGTCTGCTCATTATTTTTACATTGTTCTAAGACGCAACGTTTGAGCACAGCACGCAAACTAAAGAAGGGGACATAACAATATATATTTTGACTCTCTCCAGCTTTGGCGGAGTGAAAATGTTCATTAACCAAGAAATCAAGCCCAGTAAAGTGCCGAGTTATCGGTCTTTTGTTCAGACATTGGACCAAGGACGACAACTGCGTATTGTTACAGACTTGTCCAGATGTCAAGGGTCGAGAAGAAAACCAGCGGTCATTTTCGGAAACACTGTATCAGGTAGTGACAAATTATATTTATTTAAGTAGACTTCTTAAGACAATACTGAGAAATATTTCTACGTTTCAATAAGCAGTGCTTTTTTTGTGACGGTACGCACCGGTACTGCGTTCCGGCACCTTATTCAATGTGGGGAAAAAATTATTACTTTTCTTGTATTTTAACGTTTATTATTAATTTATTATATGATTAATTTGTTAAAATTGAATTATTTTAAAATTGCGCGCAATAAGAATTAAAATATAAAATTCGAAACTGCTTTAAAAGCTAGACAATCCATCACTGAGTACCGACACCTATTTTTTTTACAAAAAAAAGCACTGCCAATAAGTATATAAACCATATACATTATTGTCCTATTATTTTTTTTTATAGTAATAGTGTGTTGTAAATTGATAAATAAACAATTATTTGACACTACATCAGTGTTGTGTTATCATGAGCTGAATGTACGATTTTTTACATAACTTTTTTTTTTTTTAATGTTTAACCTGCATTAAAACTAATGGCGCTCTTTCCTTAGAGATCAAGTCTTATTTGACTTAATTAGGCACTGGTGATCCGAAGGTTCTGGGTTCGAATCCTGGTGCAGGCTAGAAATTTTTCCGGGACTTGAGGGTGCCCCTGAGTCTATCCAGCTCTGATGGGTACCTGACACTAGTTGGGGTAAAGTAAAGGCGACTGGGCATTGTGATGGCCACACATCCCCTCGTAGGCCGCGGCTACATAAACTGGTAAACGCTGCTTCCCCAGATCAGTTTGGTCCGAATGGTACTTTACTCAATTTTTGCTTATTTTTACTTTGTGTTAGGTAATAAGTACTAGTTCCTTTTTTTTTTTTTTATTATTCTTTTCTTTTTGCCTAAAAATATATAGCCTACAGACAAAATTTTGAAAATAATATATGTTTACTGAACATAGGTGTTGAAAAAATGTAACAAGATGTAGTATAGAAAATCATTTCTGTAGAGAAAAGAAGTTATGTCCCTATGTGTCTGTGGAAGCATTAGTGGAAAAACATATAATAAATCCATCCAGTTTTCCTTTCTAAAGCGAAAAAAAAAACAGCTCAATACATCTTAAAACAATGATAAAGTAAATAAATTTTGAAATAGGTTTTAACTAGTTTAGATTTACTATTTCATTGATTGTCTTGCTATAAAATTATTGTCATAAAAAATACCGTATCATATTATAATTAATACTTAATTACATTAATTTACAATTTACCTAATAAATAGTTTTAGGCTACATATGAAATGCTATATTTAATGCTGTAAATAAGACATATTTTTTAAAATATTAAACGCTTTAAAAAATAAATATTTGACATATTTTATTGTTTCAGACTTCGACATCGTTAATGGTGGGAAAACTCTTGAGCTTTACCTCCCTTTGGTTCTAGCCGACGTCACAGGAGGGAAACCTGTCGATGGGGAAGGGTTCGTGGGCCAGTTCCTCAAAAACGGCGACGTAGAGCTGACGAGGGTCGGCACGCCCCAGCAGCCCGCCGTGGCCAACAACAGGGCCCAGTGGCTAGTGAGTCCGGCGTATCACTGCAAATTGTTGTCGTCGCTTCACTTCCTGCAAACTAACGACGAAAACCCCAGCGGCGTCACTGTGTTCAACGTCGGGTGAGGGGGGATTGTTGGTGAGAGATGTAGTACATAACATTTGATTATTCAAACAGTGAACATGGGTGGAGATTTTTGTATAGGCTACATACATTTGGAACAAAGTTAAGATACGATGCAAGAATGATACACACTGAACAAAGTTAACATTTGATAACAGAGACAGTGGGAAAAGTTTGCCTTTGGATAACAAAAACAAAGGACAAATTTGGCATTGAATAACTGACATTTGACATTTAAAAACTTAGACTCTGAACAGATTTGACGTTGGACAACAGAGACTAGGAACGAAGGCAATGGATAACAGAAACAACGGACACATTTGGCAATAGATGATAGAGACAAAGGACACATTTGACAATGGACAACTAATACATTAAACAAATTGGCTATTTGATAACATAGACATTAAATATTTAAAAAAGGTTTTTGATAATATAAACATTAAATATAAAAAAGCTGTTTGATAACAAAGACCTTGAATAAAATTAACAGGAAACAGAAAAGACATTTTTGAAAACTACTTTTTGTAATACTAGTCATTTGATAAAACTTAACATTGGTCGAACTGAACATTTGGATCTAATAAGACTGGGCATTTGAAAAGGACTGGACATTTATTAAGAATTTCTTCATATTAAGCGGACATAAAACAGGGCATCGGGGTGGGATGGAATACAGTCGATGTTATAATAAAACGGACTCTGGCATCTGCCAATCAGAAGACTAGGAATACAATTACAATTGAGCTACGAAAGGTGAAAGAAATATCAGTGCCCGTAAGACAAATGTGATGGAAACTGTACAGAAGCTACCGATTGTCATTGATTGAAAGGGAAACTGCTCTATCGTATAAAACATTGCATTATTTTCATTTTTGTTGTGTTTGATGTTGAAATGATTTGTGGAGCATTCGTTTTTTTCCCTCTTGACTTCTATATTTGAGCTTAATAATTATTATTAATAAATATTCTTTAACACATATTATTCAATATTGTCAATACACAATTGTCAGATTACAAAATGCATACAAGATTACATTGTGACTTAGACATACCTACTATACGCTATACAACAGCCAAATATAATACGAAGAAACACATAGATCAAGAGAAAATGAACCCCTTTTCAACCCCAACGCAAGGATTATTTAATATAATATTCTTCTTGGTTAGCTTTTGGGCATGGAATGGGTTGCCTGAACAAATCGGACACATTTTTTTATAAAAATGCTTGACAAGATGTAGGCCTATAAGCGTAGGAAAGGACGTAAAATATTATTTTTGCTAAAAAAGTACGTCTGCAAAACTGAAAACTGTTAGTCTAATCCCCGGCGGTATTACAAAAGCTACTCAACGTCTAAAATTGGTTTAAGTTTATTGTGAAATGAATTAATGTATTAGCCTTTGATTTGTGGACTATTATTGTGATGTTATTGTTTTTTTCATATCAATGTATTTGTTTTAACGACTAATTTCTTGTTTTAACTGGTTTCTTATTTCATAATGAATAATGTCAATAATAGACGACATCATTGAATATAGATTGATAAATCTAATCTCGTATTAAAATTAATCCAAAATAATGCTTGTTATTAATAGAGCAGTGTTTGTGTATAACGTAAGCTGTAAGTAAATATCTGCTTTAAATTATAAATACATTTAAAATACTTTATACAGTCACCACTTGTACAACCTTTTGCTTAATTTGTTTTTATTTTTCTACTGTAAAGCTATGTAATATTATTTAATTATTTAAAACTAAAAGCATAGGCCTACATTTTAAATTTTATTCTCGTATCGTTTAAAAAAATTAGAATTAAGGGGAGGTGATAAGCCGAACTAGCTAAATTTTAAAATATTTAATATATTACCTCCCTTATTATATAAACATAGGTTTAATATTTGACAAATGTACATATAATAATTATTTATTGACTTACTTATTTATGTATTGCTTAAATTCATTCTATGCTATCATGTTAAAATGGGACATACTGGACAGATTGTTTTGAATGTCTCGGGCTCAAATCCATATTTTTTTAAAGCACAAAAAAAAAAAAAGCCAGGATTTTCACCCAGATCTCTTATTCTCCCCGCTAAGGTGGGTACGCCCTAACCTAAATTACTTGTGAGAAGTAAGCGCGGTGAGGAGGGGGGGGGGGGGTTCCTTGTTGACCAACCCAATTTCCTTGTCATGGTCACGGAAAATCTTGGACGCTGCTATAATGATCCTGTAGACCAGCATGACCAGAGTGAGAGAGATTTGAACTTTATTATGATACCTTTGTGTGATTTTGTTTGCTGTGTTAATCATTGATGATTTTATTGTCACAAAGCTACTAGTTACTATTTATTTATTTATTTAAAAAAATGGTTTATTTTCATACCTTCATTTTTTTTATTTATCATAAAATTACTTCAATTCATATTTCTTAAAAAAATAAATGTTTTTTTATTCTTTGTTGAATAATTTTAAATAATCTCTAGTTCACAATGGAAAAAAGAAATACAATGAATGTACTGTATATTTGTATACAATATAAATTATAAACAATATATTTCCAAACAATGTTATCACACTGTTACGACAAAATGTCACTACACAATGTCACCACACAATGTTACGACAAATTGTCCCTACACAGTGTCACCACACAATGTTACCACACTGCTACGACAAAATGTCACTACACAATGTCACCACACAATGTTACGACAAATTGTCACTACACAGTGTCACCACACAAAGTTACGACAAATTGTCACTACACAGTGTCACCATACTACGACACAATGTCACTACACAATGTCACCAAAGAATGTCACCAAACAATGTTACGACATAATGACACAATGTCTCCAAACAATGTCACCAAACAATGTCACCAAACAATGTTACGACACAATGTCACTTCACAATGTCACCACACAATGACGCAATGTCACCAAACAATGTCACCAAACAATGTCATTAAACAGTGTCACCAAACAATGTCACTAAACAATGTCACCACACAATGACACAATGTCACCAAACAATGTCACCAAACAATGTCACTAAACAATGTAGCCTAACGACACTACACAGTGTCACTACCCAGTTACACCTCAAAGTGTCACCGATGTGTTACTTTTCAGTTATTAGTAACCTAATGCCTAAGGTAAATGGAAGTTAAACAAATTTTCAGTTAGGCTAATATTAAAACTTGGCGCCCCCCCCCCCCCCTTCCCTAAACATTTAGTTTACACCATTGTTCGTAGAGGATCCTACTGGTTTATGTGTATTGCCAACAGTGTCTACTGAAATATGAAATAACTGACATGCAGTTGGGTTTTTTTTTTTTGCTTCCTGTAAACGGCCATTACCACTGCAATATTGTTCTTAGTAGACTTTACCGAAACAAACGATAGTGTCCATAGGCATACTCCATCGGTAGCCCATAGGCATACTCCATCGGTAGCCCATAGGCATACTCCATCGGTAGCCCATAGGCATACTCCATCGGTAGCCCATAGGCATACTCCATCGGTAGCCCATAGGCATACTCCATCGGTAGCCCATAGGCATACTCCATCGGTAGCCCATAGGCATACTCCATCGGTAGCCCATAGGCATACTCCATCGGTAGCCCATAGGCATACTCCATCGGTAGCCCAACTTCCTCCTCCAAAACCATATTTCACACTTTCTATATAAGTAAAGTAACCCGTCGGAACAAATTGATCCATAGGGCCGGTGAAACAGCATTCACCCAGTTTCAATGGCCACGGCATATAAAGGGGTGTGTGGCCAGCACAATGCCCAGCTGCCGTTACTTTACCCCAACTAATGTCAGACACCAATCAGAGCTGGGTAGACTCAGGGACACTCTCGATACTTCAAGAGAATATATACAATGACAGAAAATATGCATACTGTGGTCGGCCATAATAGTAATTAATACAGAATAGAGATGTCTAACAAATAAATAAATAAAAAACTGCAAGGTTTATTAGTAGTAAATATTCACAATTGACAAGTGTAACACAATTAACAAGTGTAACTGTAACACAAATAGTTAAAACACTAAGCCTAGAAAATTGATAGGACATATTGAACTAGAGGATGGAATGACAATCAGCAAAGTAGTAATAATTCATTAAGCATTAAATTCTTAGAAATACAACACAACTACAATCTATTGCAATGCTAAGATAGTTTATTCCATATGCAAGAGCAAACATAAGAGAAAAACGCTTTCCTTATCCCTTGTGTGAGAAAAAATGCACATAAGTTCCCTTTCTTCCCGATTGGCAACCGGGCATGGAATGGGTTGCCTGAACTAACCAATAAAACCAATAACCTTAACATAATTTAATTTCATTAATCAAAAGGCAAGGCTAGACCCAAACAGCGGATAAACGTAGAACGCAATAATTTTATGTATAGAAGTAGCGTCTGCAACTTATAAGATAGGCCCTACGATATAACCTATCTGTGAGTCAAAGTTACATAAAGTTTTATACAACTACTAGATCTAAGTGGTGTTTAATTTACTTTGTGTAATGAAAACTAAATGGGCTAAAAAAAAAAAAAGGTATTGAATTAATAAGGTAGTACTGACCAGGCGGAGATGAGGGCCACATTAATAATAGAAAAGAATTGTTTTACTTTACGATATTAATTGGGTCGAACGGTAGGAGTGGGGGGGGGGGGGGGGGGGGGGCTGGCCTAATCTGCCCCCTCTCTGAGACAAAACTTTCAAGACAGGGAAAGGTAGAGAAAAAAAACTGAAAACTGCACGGGGAAGGGGAGGGATGGAGAGCAGGGGAGGGGAGAGGAGGGACCTGCATCGGAGAGACTGGAGGGTCGAAGAAGGGGAAGCTAAGGTGGGAAGGACCTGTCAACTTGTTGGTTGAGTCAACATCGCCCGGGGCCGTTTCTTACTCCGACGTGACAGTTGGGGTTAATTATAGGAAGCAACGAGGGAAGGGGTGGGGAGGGAGGATCCAAGGAAGTTAGGGTCGGACTGCTGCATGGCCCGTGAGAGACCAGAATGAGAACAGCCGATGGCACGGTCACCGCCGATGAAGGAGTGGGCCCCCGCGGGTCCTGTCTTAGCCCCAATTACACAATGAGGCCACTAGGCCTCCAGTAAATAGTAGTATCTTCCACATTTCATTTTTTAAAGTTACGTTATCTACATAGCATCAAGCTTCATTATAATGACACTTCAAAAAGCAACGTTACTGTCCAGGGTAACTCAAACAGTCATTAGTAGAAGCCTTTCCCCGGGCCCTTTTTTACCTTTCGACGCACACACCCATAGACAGATACAGAAAGTAAAAAGTGAGAGAGAAAGAGAGAGAGAGAAAAGAGAAAGAAAGGTACGAAATAATCGTGCGTGTAGTTATAAATAAAATGTTTGATAAATACTGTAAATGGTTAGGGTTAATAGGTTAGGTTTGATAAACCAGAATTCGCTGGATTAAAACTCGGATAACTGTTACACATTGTTCCATTGAACTCTGGAAATTAGGATAAATTAGGATAAGCTATCTATAGAAAGTGAATGCCAGGACTCGTCCTACCGTACACTGGCCAGTTGTGTGTAAAGTGCTAACGTGCAAAAGCGTTGTTCTCAAACTTTTTTTTATCACTTGGACCTTATCTTATTTGTTACAGACGCTCCATCTATACAGAAGATAATTGCGTCCCACGCTTTTCCGTGGTTTGAGTCTAGTCTTGCATATTGGTTAGTTTTGAAATAAGATTAGGTTACTGTTTTTCCTGTTTTGTTCAGGCAACCCATTCCATGCCCTGATGCCACTCGAAAAGAAATACTACTTTTATGCATTTTTTCTCGCAAAACGGATAAGAAAAGTGTCCTTGGTATACCGCTAGTGGCTACACAACAATAATTGGAAAAAATTAGTGTACTTTTTTGGTTTACCCGGTAATTTTGCTTTCTTGGCCCGGTATCGGGTTTTGCACCCGGCATTTCGGAAACCCTGATAGAGAATACTTCCCGCTGTCTCGTTTTGTTTAACGTGAGCAGCTTGTGCCAAACTAATGCCAGGTTTGAATAAGAACTGTGGAACAACCTTAATACCCTTCAAAATCGTTTTGGTACACAAGCACTTCGAAATTAGTCTATCAAAGTGTTGCCAATGGACTGGTCCAATTTCAACTAAATACAGACAATAAAAAGGGTGAGAAAATATCTATAGAGAGTTTGGTAGGAAATGGTCCATCGGTTCAGATGTGAGCTCTTGAACGCTTGCTATTCGTAACTAAAGAGACCTCCAGCCTGTCCTTATAAGCTGTGTAACAGTTTGGTAAGCTTCATGCGGCTGGCCACACTATTTGATTGTACAACGCAGACAAAGAAACGGGTGGATAGGGGATCGCTACGATTTACTAGCCATTTACCCCCCCCCCCCCCCCAACCCCTCTCGTTAAAGAAAAAGTCTAAAAAAATTTCAAGAGCTAAAGCAAAAAGAAATAGAGGCTGATAGGGGAAAAGAACAAATGTAAAAGTTGACTTAACCCTTACAGTCCCGGGTGCGTATATAGCGGAACTGAAGGCAGCATAGATAGAAGTAGGTCGGTACAGGAAGGGTTAAGGAAATAGGCCTAAATCGATACGTTGTTTAGTAGAATTTAGATTCTTATTTAGGAGAATGGATAATGGAGCCCACGGTTTTGGTCAAAGATTGGGTGTTTGTTTGTCCCCCTCCGTCCCTCCCTCCTCTTTTTGGCGATCTATCCTGTCTTTCTGTGTATCTATTAATCAGTCTGTCTAAAGTCTATACGTACGCATGCTACTTGTCTTTTGTTCTCTGTCCGTCTGTCTGTTCATCGATCTCTCCGTTTAACTAGAGCCAGCCACACCCTATGTATCGAACAGGAAAAGACAATTCAAAACGTGTCATCAAACTGTTCTAAATTATATTTGGCTTCAAAACAAAACAAAACAAGGAAAACAAAGCTAGATATACATAGATAATGATCAAATAATGTACTGCTAAATAAGATAAGACGCATTGAAAAGACAGACAGTCGTGGAAATAGTTAGATCTAGTACGTGTAAAACAACTGACGAACACAGATGATTATCTATGGTATTATCAAATATAAAATCCAAACATTATTATTAAGAAGTTTATATTTAGACTATAAATATTTTAATAGAAACGAGAAATATTAAAATATTGTGCGTGTGTTTGTGTGGGTGTTTGTGGTGATGTGGGACTTGTGGTGATGTGGGTGTTTGTTTAAGTGGTGACATACTTGTGTTTGTGTTTAAAATTGTGTGTGCATGTATGTGTGTCTGTGTTTGTGAAAGTGTTTACCCTTGAGTTTGTGTTTAGAAATGTTTGTGTGCGTGTTTGCATGTGCTTGTAGATGTATATATTTGTGAGTGTTTAACATTGTGTGAGGGTGTTCGTGCGTTTATGCGTGTGTGTATGAGAGAGCCTTTACGATTGTCTTGTGTGTGCGCACGCATGTGAGTATGTGAGTGTGCGTGTGTGGGTGTGATACAAAGCGCGTGCCGTTTTTTCTAGGCGCACAGTTTAACCCTTCTAGATCTGGCTACAGCAAGCTGGTGCCGACAAATTCAAGAGTCTCACTGTGGCGATCTAACAGCTGTTGGCAGAATTATTTCTCTTTCTCTTTCAAACACACTGGCATGCAGACACAGAAAGAGAGAGAGAGACAGCGAGAGAGAGAGAGAGAGAGAGAGAGAGAGAGAGAGAGAGAGAGGGGGGTGTAGTAAACCAATAAGCCTACTTGTATCTGACGTAGCAGTAGTGTATTTAAAAAAACATTCTTTGTTGTATCCTGTTAGGTTGTGTCACTTTTATAATTTGTTTTTTCTATCTTTCTATCTCTCAACCTTTTTTTTCTTTCTCCCCCTTGTCTCTCTCTCTATCTCTTTCTTTTTTTCTCTTTTTCCCTTCCTATCTCTCTTTCTAAAACACCTCATGTCAATTGCCAATCACACACGTTAAAGTTATTAAGCTATATTATAAATAGCTTTTAAAAAAAATCGTGTCCTGTTATAAAAGTCGTACCAAAAGTTTAAAAAAAAAAAAAGGTATGGAGAAGCCGGGGATCGAACCCGGGGCCTTTCACATGCAAAGCGGACGCTCTACCACTGAGCTACATCCCCATATGCAATTAGAAATGGTTTTTTTTTAATCTATCTTACAATACATTTTTTTTCTAAAACATACAAATGACAAATATGTAGGCTTACACAGTCATAAACATAAATAAAAGTATAATAAAAGGTAAGACCCAATTTTTTCACGGCAGCATTTCCGAAAAGGGTTTAAAGGCAAACTCATACTGTAGGCCTATATCAACTTCCCATTCAACTGAGGCGAACAAGCTCTACTGTTACTTTCAAACAGAACTTAAAAACTCATTATTTCAATATTTACCTTAGATAACAATTTACGAAGTGGCTATTCGGACCCGGTAGACTTAGTGATAAATATTAGTATCGGTTAGTTTATATAGGTTAGGGATGGATTTGTAGTATTTTTGGTAATAGTTAGTATCGGTTAGGTTATAAAGGATAGGGATAGATTTGGTGTTTTCTGTGCTACTTCTAA
This sequence comes from Anisus vortex, assembly GCA_949126835.1. Classification (NCBI taxonomy): domain Eukaryota; kingdom Metazoa; phylum Mollusca; class Gastropoda; family Planorbidae; genus Anisus; species Anisus vortex. The sequence goes on from OX421499.1 coordinate 21,587,046, forward strand.
TAATTTTCTATGAGTTTTAAGGAATTCTGACTGAAGCCGGGTCCGAATAGCCATTTCATGCTAAAGGGACCCGGGTCCGAATAGCGGCAGCCTAACATTTAACATGCTTTAGAAACTTACTGTCTTATTTATGGGTTGGGTCGGTTAATACTACATTTATTTGTTTTGTCTTTTTTAATCATCAATTTAGTTTTGTCAACTGGCCTAGGGTAATATCCGTATTCTTAGTTGTAGCCTATGTTAAACGCGCTCTGAGCTTACATTATGTTTGTTGGCAGCGCTATACAAATATTATTATTATTATTATTATATATGTAATATATTATATACATGGAGTCAGGGCCGTATTTAGGATTAGTGGGGGCCCTGTTCCCAAATTTATGTGGGGGCCCCTCGTTGTCTCGCCCCTGCCTTCCAGATACCTCTGAAAAGGGCCGTTAATTCATGTTACATTCTGTAAAATGATACATTTTATGTTGCTTAGCTTGGTTGGACTGGAGCGCTTTAAGTTGTAGGGAAATAAATAAATGAATTGTATCTTACATTTTCTACGAAAGAATGGGGACGTCACTAAAACATTTCTTTTTGGGATGTGTGGGGGCCCTTTTGTGTGGGGGCCCCTGTTCCAAGGGAACACGTGGAACGTGCCTAAATACATCACTACATGGAGTGCTCAATTACTTAAATTGTTGGAAAAAATTTGGACTTTTATAGATTTGTAGGCCTATATAGTCTAGATAAGTCGATAAGTGAACCGCAGGAAGATGGCCGATTTGACCGGAAAAAAACAAACAAAAGCAGAAGATAACCTGGGCCGTATATTTAGGATTGTGGGGGCCCTGTTCCCAAAAGATCCCAGTTATGTGGGGGCCCCTTGTGGACTCCTCCCTGCCTTCCGACATTGCAGTGTTACCCTGTATTTTGGGTTGTGTGGGGGCCCCTTTTGTGTGGGATCCCTGTTCCATGGAACAGGCTTAAATACACCTCTGAAGATAAGTAAGCCCAATCAAAGGTAAGGCCTATATATTAAACAAGTAATTAGCTCGTCATTCTGACTGTTGATTCAATTAAAATCAAAAGTGTGTTTCATTTCTTTTGCCTTTGGCGGGGACATTGGAGTTATTTCTATAAGTCGACTTAGCACACGAATCCCGTAAAAAGATATAAGATAGTAATAGGATATCTTAAAGACAGCTCAGTCAGCGCCGTATGCCTATCAAGATCAATACTTCCGCCCTCTGTCTACCATACTCTGGCGCCCTCACAATTTCTTAACCTGGCCTAAAATAGCCTAAACTTAAAAGGAAAAATAAAAAGTAAATTAATTTATGGAATTATTCAAGTAGGTATAAGCTCGAGTCCATCCCGAAATTTGCTTCCCTTATTTTATACGCCCTGGGCACTACGTATACACCGCCGAAATAAGATAAGATTACTTTATAGATATAAAGAAATGGAAATTTGACTTGATTACATAAATTCCGTCTTTCAGCATATTTAAAACAATATCAAAGAACCATTTGGATTCAAGCACAATAGACATTCACGCACACTATCATACCATTTATCATACAAGAAAAAGTATCATTTAGGAGCCAAGTCTTGACCCACTAGCATTTATAACGACTACACAAGTCTGTAAAAAACATCTAGGGCCTACATAGGCCTAGTTGTGGAAAAAATTTGCTTATAAAATGTGGCTGCAAACTTCACATAATTTCCATTGGAAGATAATTATAGGCAGTGCTTTTGTTTTGTGACGGTACGCACCGGTACGGCCTACCGGCACCTTTTTCAATGTAGGGAAAAAATGATTACTTTTCTAGTATTTTATGTTTTTTTTATTAATTTATTATATTATTAATTAGTTAAAATTTAATTATTTTAAAATTGCGCGCAATAAGAATTAAAATATAAAATGTGAAACTGCTTTAAAAGTTAGGCAATCCATCACTGAGTACCGGCACCTATTTTTTTTTTACAAAAAAAGCACTGATTATAGGTCTACTATAATATGTCTATAGCTAGTATAGCCCTACTCCATGATAATCTGAACTTTGATTTTAAAGTTTCTTTGCTCTCTTTTTGTGACCCAGAAATCTTGCTTTCGTGACCCGGTACCGGGTCGCGACCCGACATTTCTATAACGCTGGTGTGGAAATTACTAGTGCCTTTTGTGAGACAAAGTACGATGATTGTGTATAAAATCCAGTGCTTCCCATCCCCACCTCTTGCACCTAGCAGATGCTTTGGGCATTAACGCATGGCATTTTTTCATAGCAGGCATTCACCGTCAACCATGGCCTTTATGGTGAAATATCTTATAATATCTTATAAGTTTTACAGATGTTCCTTCTCGATAGAAGATTAATACATCCACTAGGTCCAAATCTCCTGCAGGTAGGCAGGGATCGGTCGGCGGGCAGGGATAGAACCCGTGACGTGTCGGTTGACCAGCCGGCCTCAAGTGCTTTAGTGTAAATGGTACAATCAGGATCAGTGTTAAATAGGCCCTAAAGATTTAACTATAAATTGTCCGCAAGTTACTGCCTATGACACGTGTCACAGTGATGATTATTGAATTATAATTATTAAAAAAAACACGAAATTCGTGTAGGCATATAGTCTAGATCTAGAATCTAGAACTACCGTTTTTATTTATTATTTTACATTATTTTAAAATAGGGCAAAACAGGCTATATATAATAATATATATATAGCTTTATATATAGGCCTATAAATAAAGGAGGGAGGGGGCAAAATCGTCAGTGTTTTAGACTTCTAAAGGTCTTAATCTGCGAACTTAGCTTTATAACCTTCAAGTCAAGTTAAGTTAGATCTAGTCTAGATCTAATTATGAAATTTAATTGTATAAGGCACTTCACATTAGTTCATTAAAAAAAAAATCTCCTTTCCCTGAATTTCTATTCAATGACATGATGTGTGCTTAATTAAGGTAAAAAAATTATGTATTTGGTAAAAAGTCATGTTAACCTATTCAATTGTACATTTGCATAGAAGGTGGTGGGATGGGGTGTGGGAGGTGCACGTGGTTAGATTGCACAGAACGATCGTGTTTTGACTTAAAACAAAAAACCCGAAGAAAAAAAAAAGAATCGATAGACCAATAGCGTCGCCGACAACGGTCGCCCATTTGATGAGGCAGCCAATAGCAATGATGGGGAAAGCATCCGCCCTGCGCGAGCGAAGAGGCTTCCACCGTTACCAAAACGAGGCGGGCTGCTTCTCGCTGACACTAGAAAGAAAAAAAAAACAACACAAGAAAATAAAAATAAGAAGCAGAAAAAAAAAGAGGAAAGAGAAGATTGGGACTTTAACTCGAAGCAACAAGCGGGCTACTTTATGTTTTGAGGCCCTTTAAAAAAAAAACACGTACGTCTGCTTAGCGAGGCAAAGCACTGTTGTTTTGGATACTGGAGGCTGCAGTGTTGTGAATTTATTCTGCTATCGGGTCAGTGAAGCGTGACTATTTCATTAGATATTTTTTTTATTTGCAATGTTTTTTTTCTTTAATGCACGTTTAGTTTAGAAGCAAGAAGTTTGTATTGCACTTGAAACAGAAATTATATTATAGAAGTAAAAAAATATATGCAATAAAATACCCAATATGTTAGGAATAGTCACATCATCTGTCATATTTTATTATGTTGCGTAGTCTACATTTTTACCACCTCAAACCGTGTCTTATAGCCTACATTTGGGACATGTTTGTATGACGTATAATGGGAACATTCATGTCCTATATTTAAATGAGTGATTTTAGTGATTTTTATAAGCAAACTAAAACATTAATCATTCAAGTTTATTTGTTGTTATTGTTTTAAATTTAAATAATAATAGAATAATATGTCATATTTCATTTTTATTGTTCAGAAATAAACATAGGTCTAGAATATTAATTTTAGGGATATTTAATAATTTAATAATTGATACACGTTAGCCTAATTAGATCTCAAATTTATTTGTATTTAATGGTGTTGTTTTTTCTCATGTTTAAATGTTAACTGATTATATAGACTAGACTATATACTAGACCAGGGGTCTTAAACTCGGATGAAGGCATGTGTCATTTTATATCTTAAAGTCAAGGGCCGCACTGCCCCCCACCCTCCAACAACCCGACCCTCTTATAAAAAACACTTCATACATCTAACTCATTTTACTATTTATCACTAATAATAGGTATGTTAAGCAAGCTTAGGCCCTATATAAAATTAACAATAACATTTGATGTGTATCAGTACTAACTGTTTGACTTTCACGAATAGTAGGCTATATTGTTATGTAAGCTTACTGACGGGCCATAAAAACCCACTTGGTGGGCCACATGCGGTCAGCGTGCCGCGTGTTTGAGACCCCTAGACTAGACAGCTTTCATAATGTTGATCCGTTAGACATGTGCTGTGACTCTTGGCACTAAACAGTTCCTGTAAACGTTTTCAAGGAGTGATCTAACTTTGCTGGATCTGTACAAAATAAAAAAAAAGTCGAGAACGAACGGTTGACAAATCGTAATTCTAACTCCTTAGCCGAACGGTTAGCGGCAACAGGTTCGTTTTTTAATTTTTTTTTTTTTTTTGGTAGGTTCACCCCTAACCAAAAACGCCTCCAAGGCCCACAAACAAGATACGGTTTTCATTATATCCATAGCTAACTCTTTTGTATTTGCTTTTTAAAAACATAATATAATGCGTTTTCCGACTTAGGATAATTCCGTTGTTATTATTGTGTAGCCCCCCCCCCCCCCCCCCCCCCCCCAGCCGACCCGACACGTACGAGGACTAGGATAGGAACAGCTGCCCTGGACCATACCCGTTAGTTCAATGTAACACTAACAGCTGCCCTGGACTATACCTGTTAGTTCAATGTAACACTAACAGCTGCCCTGGACTATACCCGTTAGTTCAATGTAACACTAACAGCTGCCCTGGACTATACCCGTTAGTTCAATGTAACACTAACAGCTGCCCTGGACTATACCCGTTAGTTCAATGTAACACTAACAGCTGCCCTGGACTATACCTGTTAGTTCAATGTAACACTAACAGCTGCCCTGGACTATACCTGTTAGTTCAATGTAACACTAACAGCTGCCCTGGACTATACCCGTTCGTTCAATGTAACACCAACAGTGGCATCTATAATTGAGGTTTGGCTGTCAAATGTTTTTGTGAAATGGATGTCTTTGTTGAAAAAAAAATGGAGAGGGCTGATGTGCATACTATTTGTTTTTTAAAATGTAACTTAAAGTCCCTATTTCAGACTATTTGGCCACAGTGTTAACGGAGGGGGGGGGGGGGGGGGGGGGGGGGGCTGTGTAGACAACACAACGCACCGTCGTTTTATGCTACATCATATAACGCCTTAGATAACGTTTATATTATATATATACATAGTAGCCTATAGAGAGAGAGAAAGAGAGAGAAAGAGTGTGTATGTGAGAGAGACAGAGCACTATTTCGTTTCGTTAAAAAATAATTTATAACATTATAACAGCATATCATAGCATTTTTTAGCATTAAAGTTTGTTGTTTATCATTCATTTAATTTAGACATTAAATTCAAACTGTACAATTTATCTTAAATTTATACTCAATTTGTCATTTTTTTTTGTTTCTTACTATAGGTTGGGCTGAATTTATTCCAAATTTGCGTAATTTATTTTAAAGTAATAAGGCCTCTTCACTTTATAATTACTCCTTATTATGAAATTCGAATGGAACACATTTCATGTCTTACAGTTTAATGTTTCCTGTTATAACAATAAATCGTGTTTGTTTACGAGTTTCCCACGCAAACACTCAACATTTGCCGTTGTGTACAATTAGAATTGGCCCCACCCACTTTTGTTTTCTTTTCATTCTGTCGCTTCTGGTTTTCTCTTGTAAGAATCTGGGGTGCAATTTAATTAGGAACGAACATTGTACAACGTCGACCTGCATTTAATTTGTTATGTTTGCGTTACTTTTTGTACTCTAAGGACAGTGTAATCTGATGTTGAACTCTGCTGTTAAAACAGCGCGTCGAAACAAAATGGTCTAAAACAAAGTATTTTATTTTTGCTTTGCTCCTTGTGCACTTGTAGAGATTTTGATCATCATATTTTTTTTTTCGGAATCGGGGCATATAGCTTCCAACCATATGGCTGTAGTCTACACGACTTAAGTTTGTGGGTTTTTCTGCGTGGTGTCGCTGTCTTTTTGGTGAAGTCGCTGGCTTGCATAAAATCCTAATTACCGGGTAAGGCCCTACTCGTTTTCTTCCATCGCGTGACCCTCCCTCTCCCTTCCCTGACTTCAGGGTTTTTAGAACATTAGCAACATTGAGTCATCCAGTGCCACCTGAGGTTAGGATTCCTGGTCTATTAGCAGGCCTACACTCTTTATCTTCCGGCGGACTACTATTTTGACGCAATGTCTTCAAACGTACTGTACCCATATTCAATTTGAAAAAGGTTTAGGGCGGGTTAGGGTGGGTATTTTCTATTAATTGATTTAGCTTTGGTCTTAAAAAAACAACACTCACTATCTTTCACTTTCGCCGCAGCGGAAAAATATGTTTTTCTATTGGAGGAGAAAAAGATAAGAGGTTTTGGTGTGGTGTTGATATATTTATGGAGTAAGAAAGATTGGCGGGTGGGGGGGGGGGGGAGGAGGGTTGTGGAGGACATGGGTTATCGCTTACGAAAACATTCGGGCGTCGGAATAGGGCTGGCCGGCTCTGCGACGGTGTCGAAGGTAACACGTTTTCAAAACAAGCATTGCATCACGGTAGCAGTGGCACACTCTTGGGGGAACAATGAGAACTCGACGCAAGTCTCGATTTTTTAATATGGGATTACTACGCCGAGTAAGTAATACGAGTTAAATAACTTTACTTTTTTTTTGTGTGAACACATTGACACACAGTGTCACACAGTCCACTTGTTAGTCTGCGTCATGGCAAAAAGAGAAACAGATGAAATCTGTCCCCGAGTGTAGGCTACCCGTTTCTGATTGGTGCCAGGTATTAGTTAATAAAAGTAAATCTGACTGGGCTGTGTTCTGGCGACACAATCCGTCTTCTTCATCGCCATGGAAACTAGTGAACGCCGCAACACTCTTCCTTACACTAATTTCCACCCGCAGTTGTTGTTTTTCCAGATAGGGCCTACTCGTCTGAGCTGGTTAGAATCAGGGATATTCCGGCATGTTATCAGGATTTGATCCGAAACCTTAGGGACGGTATTGTAGTAGGCCTACTCCCACCACCATATGAAGCAATGGGGTGAAAAAAGGTTAACGAAAAAAGGTTTTGTTGTTAAGACCTTCTTTTATACCAAAGAGTAACCACATCAAAGGGAACCGTTGAAACCTACAAGCACTCACAGATCTGGCCCGTGATTAGTTCCCTTGGTTCCTCGTCTCGTGGACTATAATAATAGCTCCTCACCTCCAAGACTCATTCCACGGAGCGTACACTGCAACAAAACAAAAAAATCCCGTTTGACAAATTCATTCCACCTCTATAGTGTTGTCTCACCTGAGCCGAGTTGTACATCGCACCTCTTCCCCAATCCCGACCCACCACCAACTACCACCACCTACCTCACCTGTTGATCATTGGACTTAAAACCTGATCCCAGCCGATCACGCCCCGCTGGTACTCATGCAAAGGAATGTTCAGTTTTTTTTTTCTCTCTTTATTTTGTTTTCTATATGTGTGTGTGTGTGTGTGTGTGTGTGTGTGTGTGTGTGTGTGTGTGTGTGTGTGTGTGTGTGTGTGTGTGTGTGTGTGTGTGTGTGTGTGTGTGTGTGTGTGTGTGTGTGTGTGTGTGTGTGTGTGTGTGTGTGTGTGTGTGTGTGTGTGTGTGTGTGTGTGTGTGTGTGTGTGTGTGTGTGTGTGTGTGTGTGTGTGTGTGTGTGTGTGTGTGTGTGTGTGTGTGTGTGTGTGTGTGTGTGTGTGTGTGTGTGTGTGTGTGTGTGTGTGTGTGTGTGTGTGTGTGTGTGTGTGTGTGTGTGTGTGTGTGTGTGTGTGTGTGTGTGTGTGTGTGTGTGTGTGTGTGTGTGTGTGTGTGTGTGTGTGTGTGTGTGTGTGTGTGTGTGTGTGTGTGTGTGTGTGTGTGTGTGTGTGTGTGTGTGTGTGTGTGTGTGTGTGTGTGTGTGTGTGTGTGTGTGTGTGTGTGTGTGTGTGTGTGTGTGTGTGTGTGTGTGTGTGTGTGTGTGTGTGTGTGTGTGTGTGTGTGTGTGTGTGTGTGTGTGTGTGTGTGTGTGTGTGTGTGTGTGTGTGTGTGTGTGTGTGTGTGTGTGTGTGTGTGTGTGTGTGTGTGTGTGTGTGTGTGTGTGTGTGTGTGTGTGTGTGTGTGTGTGTGTGTGTGTGTGTGTGTGTGTGTGTGTGTGTGTGTGTGTGTGTGTGTGTGTGTGTGTGTGTGTGTGTGTGTGTGTGTGTGTGTGTGTGTGTGTGTGTGTGTGTGTGTGTGTGTGTGTGTGTGTGTGTGTGTGTGTGTGTGTGTGTGTGTGTGTGTGTGTGTGTGTGTGTGTGTGTGTGTGTGTGTGTGTGTGTGTGTGTGTGTGTGTGTGTGTGTGTGTGTGTGTGTGTGTGTGTGTGTGTGTGTGTGTGTGTGTGTGTGTGTGTGTGTGTGTGTGTGTGTGTGTGTGTGTGTGTGTGTGTGTGTGTGTGTGTGTGTGTGTGTGTGTGTGTGTGTGTGTGTGTGTGTGTGTGTGTGTGTGTGTGTGTGTGTGTGTGTGTGTGTGTGTGTGTGTGTGTGTGTGTGTGTGTGTGTGTGTGTGTGTGTGTGTGTGTGTGTGTGTGTGTGTGTGTGTGTGTGTGTGTGTGTGTGTGTGTGTGTGTGTGTGTGTGTGTGTGTGTGTGTGTGTGTGTGTGTGTGTGTGTGTGTGTGTGTGTGTGTGTGTGTGTGTGTGTGTGTGTGTGTGTGTGTGTGTGTGTGTGTGTGTGTGTGTGTGTGTGTGTGTGTGTGTGTGTGTGTGTGTGTGTGTGTGTGTGTGTGTGTGTGTGTGTGTGTGTGTGTGTGTGTGTGTGTGTGTGTGTGTGTGTGTGTGTGTGTGTGTGTGTGTGTGTGTGTGTGTGTGTGTGTGTGTGTGTGTGTGTGTGTGTGTGTGTGTGTGTGTGTGTGTGTGTGTGTGTGTGTGTGTGTGTGTGTGTGTGTGTGTGTGTGTGTGTGTGTGTGTGTGTGTGTGTGTGTGTGTGTGTGTGTGTGTGTGTGTGTGTGTGTGTGTGTGTGTGTGTGTGTGTGTGTGTGTGTGTGTGTGTGTGTGTGTGTGTGTGTGTGTGTGTGTGTGTGTGTGTGTGTGTGTGTGTGTGTGTGTGTGTGTGTGTGTGTGTGTGTGTGTGTGTGTGTGTGTGTGTGTGTGTGTGTGTGTGTGTGTGTGTGTGTGTGTGTGTGTGTGTGTGTGTGTGTGTGTGTGTGTGTGTGTGTGTGTGTGTGTGTGTGTGTGTGTGTGTGTGTGTGTGTGTGTGTGTGTGTGTGTGTGTGTGTGTGTGTGTGTGTGTGTGTGTGTGTGTGTGTGTGTGTGTGTGTGTGTGTGTGTGTGTGTGTGTGTGTGTGTGTGTGTGTGTGTGTGTGTGTGTGTGTGTGTGTGTGTGTGTGTGTGTGTGTGTGTGTGTGTGTGTGTGTGTGTGTGTGTGTGTGTGTGTGTGTGTGTGTGTGTGTGTGTGTGTGTGTGTGTGTGTGTGTGTGTGTGTGTGTGTGTGTGTGTGTGTGTGTGTGTGTGTGTGTGTGTGTGTGTGTGTGTGTGTGTGTGTGTGTGTGTGTGTGTGTGTGTGTGTGTGTGTGTGTGTGTGTGTGTGTGTGTGTGTGTGTGTGTGTGTGTGTGTGTGTGTGTGTGTGTGTGTGTGTGTGTGTGTGTGTGTGTGTGTGTGTGTGTGTGTGTGTGTGTGTGTGTGTGTGTGTGTGTGTGTGTGTGTGTGTGTGTGTGTGTGTGTGTGTGTGTGTGTGTGTGTGTGTGTGTGTGTGTGTGTGTGTGTGTGTGTGTGTGTGTGTGTGTGTGTGTGTGTGTGTGTGTGTGTGTGTGTGTGGTGTGTGTGTGTGTGTGTGTGTGTGTGTGTGTGTGTGTGTGTGTGTGTGTGTGTGTGTGTGTGTGTGTGTGTGTGTGTGTGTGTGTGTGTGTGTGTGTGTGTGTGTGTGTGTGTGTGTGTGTGTGTGTGTGTGTGTGTGTGTGTGTGTGTGTGTGTGTGTGTGTGTGTGTGTGTGTGTGTGTGTGTGTGTGTGTGTGTGTGTGTGTGTGTGTGTGTGTGTGTGTGTGTGTGTGTGTGTGTGTGTGTGTGTGTGTGTGTGTGTGTGTGTGTGTGTGTGTGTGTGTGTGTGTGTGTGTGTGTGTGTGTGTGTGTGTGTGTGTGTGTGTGTGTGTGTGTGTGTGTGTGTGTGTGTGTGTGTGTGTGTGTGTGTGTGTGTGTGTGTGTGTGTGTGTGTGTGTGTGTGTGTGTGTGTGTGTGTGTGTGTGTGTGTGTGTGTGTGTGTGTGTGTGTGTGTGTGTGTGTGTGTGTGTGTGTGTGTGTGTGTGTGTGTGTGTGTGTGTGTGTGTGTGTGTGTGTGTGTGTGTGTGTGTGTGCGCGTGTGTGTGTGTGTGTGTGTGTGTGTGTGTGTGTGTGTGTGTGTGTGTGTGTGTGTGTGTGTGTGCGCGTGTGTGTGTGTGTGTGTGTGCGCGTGCGCGTGCGCGTGCGCGTGCGCGTGCGCGTGCGCGTGCGCGTGCGCGTGCGCGTGCGCGTGTGCGTGTATGTGTATGTGTTAGTGTGTGGATACTTTTCGTATTAAGCCAAGTGTTAAGCTTATTGAAAGTGGCCCATTCAAGATCTGAATCTATAGATGTACAGTCTATGTGTACAAGTAATTGGGCAAAAAGGGATTGAGAGAAGGGGCAAAGGGGCGGGTGTCTTCGGGGGAGGCAACTAGGGCAACCGACATATTATTATGCTCTCACGTCTGATTTTTTTTTTCTACCACCGTCATCTGATCCTACAAATATGCGGGGCCTGTGTAAGACATTGACATACTATAGAATAGACTATGGTACACCACTACGTAATTTTAAGCTTAAAATCAAACGGCCGATGGGACCTACTTAAAATACCAAGTTTTGTAACAATTATACAAAAGCATACAGCGTTAGATGTGGACAAAACCTGTGGGCGTTGTCGTACGGTTTAATATAGTTCATAGCCTACATTTACGACTCTCGGGCCGGCATATGCCACTTGCACTAGGACCCGCTTATTCATAAGGCCGAATTAAAAGGTCGGGAGGGGGGATATATCATATAAGGGTCGTTGCATATAAGGGTCGTTGCATATAAGGGTCGTTGCATACATTTTTTTTTTCGGAATAGCACTTATAAATTAGTTTTTTCTAGACTGTAATCAATGTACGTATTTGCAAAGTTATCTATCTATTGCTCTTATTATTACCGTATATGTTATAATTCCATTCAGTATCTCTGCCTTCGACATGACACAATGAAATAAAGAGAAGGAAAATAGAAGATGGTGAAAAGGGCGAAAGACAAAAAGTAAAAAACAAACAAACAAACAAACATTGGTGATGTGGCATCTTAACCAACTTTTACTTTGAATAGTAGGTCAAGTAGAATATTTCGCTTTTGTTCTGATAAGGTTTTCTTTTTTTTTTTGTTTTCATTATTAAAAAAAAAATATTTTTCGTTGTGAAATGAATGATGATAAATCAAGTGTTTATGCAAATCATTCCTATTTTTTCCTTTGTACCTTTAATGTAAGTATGGATTTTACCGATTCTAAATATATCCTTTTCTTTATTTACTGTATCATTTGCAGGTTATAACTGATATGTTGGATACTGTGTAAAATGTTTTGAATGCACAACAGCTGACCCTCCCCCCCCCCTCTCGCTCTCCTTTGTCGTGATCTCCTCAATTCCTCATTAATTTTCAATACGGATTAAGCCCTCCCCCCTCCCCAGAAAAAAACACCCACACACTCGCCCTCTTTTATTCTGCTACTCCTGGGCTGGTGCCCTTTACGCGAATACCTGCATAGACTCATTGTTTCACCCCTAAGTTACCTTCTACCCCACTTGCCACCCCTGCACAATGTTGACGCGCCCTCGTAGGTTTCAGTCACTTATTCGATCTCACCAAAGACCACCTCACGCATCTGCATAGTAGGCCTACTGCTCCGCCTCGCTGTACCTTTTTTTGAGCATCTCCCCCGAGACGCACGCGATTCCGTGCCCAACGCCAGGCGGCACTACGCCTTTAAAACAAAGCAATTTTCTTCCAGGTACCACGTGGCTTGGTTTCAGGTACTACTGTGGTTTGGTTCCGTACAACCTACACCCCCCCCCCCTGTCTAGCTACACCTCTGAAGGTTGAGTTGTTTGTACGCTACATTATTGTGATAATAAGTATGATAATGATATTATATTATGCATAAAAGTTGTGTTTATTTTTTTTTGTATCTTGTGTTGTTGTGCGTATCCGTGTGTGTAGGACTGTGTCAGCAAAACTCAATTTGACAACGATGTTGTTGTTTTTTTATATTCTTCCTTTGACACAATTTTAACCCAAGTTGCAAAGACCCCCGCCGCGCCCCTTATTTACCCCACAGCGACAGCCCTTACTCGGATAATATGTAATTAATGGGCAAATAATGGGACGACCGTTGAAACTTCCTCCTATGTAATTTTAGCTTTGCAAAAGTGCATTCGTACTAATTCGTAGTGAATTTGTCTATGTGTACGGAGTGCATTTCTTTATGTGTTCGTAGTGTATTTTTCTATTTGTACGATGTGTATTTGTCTATTTGTATGTTGTGTATTTGTCTACGTGTACGTAATTTATTTTTCTCTTTGTACATTGTGTATTTCTCTATGTGTACATTGTGTATTTCTCTATGTGTACATTGTGTATTTCTCTATATGTACATTGTGTATTTCTCTATGTGTACATTGTGTATTTCTGTATGTGTACATTGTGTATTTCTCTATGTGTACATTGCGTATGTCTCTATGTTTAGATCTACATTTGCATGGCATTGTTACAAATATTGGAAGGAGATATGCACAACTATTCCAGTGGCGTATCCACCTTTTTTATAAAAAAAATGTTTCTTGTTGTCGTCTTGTTGTTGCACCCATCGTTGAATTGTTGAACTCACGCCCATACCTGTAATTAATGTACTAAATAAATCTAATTTCTTTGTCTAATTTATTTCTAGATCTAATTTTCATCTGATTGTCATTTATTTGTCTTACATTAAAATTGTGGGACATTCTGACATTCTGAAGTATTAGGTTATGATATGTTTTTTTTTATTGCTCTTTGCTTATTAGTTATCTTTTATAGACAATGTGACATTTATAATTGAAACCAATGTCGGAATATGACATGGTCATGACTGCATTTAGATTAACTGTACTGTAAAGACACATCAGTTTCCCGTAGACAGTATATATAGTAATCCCCCCACTCATGATTTTTTGCACTAAAATAGCTCCTGTCTGATTTAAAAGGGAAGGGGCTGTGGGGGGGGGGGTGGGGGAAGTGGCGATAGCGCAGTAAACATAATGAACAATTCAAGTGCAATTCAACGTACACACAGACAGTGCTGATAATGGCAATAAAAAATGAGGGGATTGTATGACCAACACAACTCGTTAACATTTTGCATCGTATGTCGCAGTGGTGTAGTGAGTTGTAAATATTGGAAATGGAAGGAAAGGAAGGGGGGGCTTGTGCTATGCTTTGGTTTTGGGTCCCTTTCATTTTAAACATTTCTGCATACACCCTCAAAGAATATTCTATTATATTTATTATGTTACTCGCGTCCTTTATGTACAGAAGATCATTCTAGATGTATCGTCTGTTCCAGTAATTAACTAGTTAGATATGATATCATTAATGAACCTATCTCAGGGCGTTTAAAGTAAAGGTGGGGGCGAGCGCTTGTGTCGGAACGGGGGCCGCAGAGACAATTTGTTACAAGTTCTAAGAGACCACCCAAACACTTGTTTTAAGCACTAAGGGACCACAGATAAAGATAATGTCGGATGTTCCTTTGGGATGTGGGAACTGAAGTCTGACAAAAGAGCTCTTCAATTTTGAGGTTAACAACTAAAGTATGCACTGCGCCACCCCAAGTCTTACTCTTTCGTTCTCTGTCGCTCTCTCTCTCTCTCTCTCTCTCTCTCTCTCTTTCTCTTCCCCCTCTTTTCTCTCTTTGGGTCTCACATAAAATTTCTACAGTTTATTCAATTAAAAGATATGAAAAATAGTTTGTTTTTTTTTTTAAGTAAAAAAAATAAATAAAAAACGAGACCCTCCGACCTTTTGATGCAGGCACCACCCTCCGTCTCCTATCTATCTATCTAATCTATCTATCTATCTATCTAATATGTCAATCTATCTATCTATCTATCTAGTCTGTCTATCTATCGATCTATCTAATCTGTCAATCTATAAATTTATCTTTCCGTCTTTTTATCTATATGGATGTCTGTATGTAGGCCTATAACTATCTGTCTGTCTATCCTTCTTTTCTTTTAAACAAAAAACACATAGAGCGCTAATACGAGCTTAATAAGAGCACGTAAAGAGATTGTGTGGCCAGACAAATTCAATAGCCAGTATTCCTTGACACCCTCCCACCCGCTCCACCATCCTCTTGAAAGTTCTCAACAACGCTGAGTTGAAAGGGGCAGGGGGTGCTTTCCCATAAACCATTTGAAATAGTTGGACACCGAGAAATTCAGCGCTCTCTCGTTAGGCCACCACACCTCGAGAGCAAATATAAACACACGTCGATGCTACGTGCTGTGCGGAAGGCGGGGGGGGGGGGGGGGGGGGGGGCTGCCTGAAAAAATACAAACTGTTACACCGTGTAGCTTCATGCATAAAATATATATCTGAATTAACTCAAATGTAATACATGCAGAGGATAATATAAAATTGACAAGGGACGTTACCTATTTCGTTGTTCGCTTGTTGTCTTCTCTTTTTTCCAGGATCTGCTCTAAACGTGTATTGAAAAGGGGACTGGAGGAGTTAGGAGTTGAAAGGGCATAGTTCAAAGTTGAAAGTGACGTCGTGAGTCTAGGGCCCTTTACCGCCCCCGAGTTAAAGCCCCCCTCCTTCCCCAGCCCAGCCTGACCTGGAAAAAAATGATGTGTTTATTTTATACTATGTTTGTATATCTACCCCTCCCTCTTTTCTCCCTCTCCCCCTTCGCCCTTTTAAACATGTTTCACTACAGTAAGCTGACCAATTATTTCTCTCTTCCCTCCGTGTTCTTAAAAGTCGTGATTACACGCCCTTGTTTCTTGTCTCGGTTTTTTGTGACACACCGCGAGACGACAGTCTACTTTCGTTCCGGTACACGCTGAGTAGTAGCGATGAGGAAAAGAGGAGTGGGGTGGGGAGGAGAGAGGTGAAGGGGGGCAGGTTGGCAGGGGTGTGCGGTGTGGTAGTACGGGAGATGGTTGAAGAATATGAGCCGATGGGGGTGGGGGTGGGGAAAGGTGCGTGCGTTGGACGGGGAGGCTGGAGGCAACAGAAGAAAAAAAAAACCGAGGCGCACATTACCTGGAGGCAACAGAAGAAAAAAAAAACCGAGGCGCACATTACCTGTTGATTTAGAGAGAGGGCGATGCAGGACAGGTACACACACACACACACCTAAGTGTCAGCACTAGACTAACCACTTTTAGGATCTTGAAAAGCTAGGTGTGTTGTTGATGTGCTTGAAACGCGTACAGAAACAGGCGCTGCGTGTTTACGTCTTCCCGTTAATACACAAACTACCTAGGTATAATTAACGTGTACAAGGACAGCGCTTCAGTTGGATAAACAGTGTGACACGCTCTACGCCTAGCTAGGACATAATATATTCCCCCCTCATTTTTTTTTCTTTTTCTTGGATATTTTGTGACACCGTGACATTCATTACTCTTATTGCCTGTTTAGCGGCTGTTTATATTTAGCCTTGTTTCTTATAATTCGGTGGATAAGAGATAATTCCTTTGTTATGCTGTGATGAACTTTGCCAAGTGGATGCTTTAAAAAAAAATGTGCTACATTGAATTTTGACCCCGATAAGAATGAAAAGGATTTATATTTTTGAAACATGAAGACTTCCGTAAGTCTGTTTTTTTTTTCATCATTTACCTAATGCTTAATTAGTAAATTAGACTATTAGATGTATGCCTAAATCTAGGGCTCAAGGCACACAACATAGGCTAGACCTAAAGGGTTATAATCGGTAGGCCTATGACCTATAACTATAGGCCTACATATAGGCCCTATAGTATTTTAGTAGGCCTATATAACCTATATTCCTATATATAATTATATATATAGATCTATACTATATATGGCTTTTGCTTTTGTTACAAGTTTAAAAAACATCACTGGACTGGACATGGAATCAGTGCCAGCACTATAGGCCTGCCAGTTATACTGTCCCATGTGTCATGTGTATATTTAGGCCTTTAATTAGGTAGGCCTATATACTATAGGCTACTGTATTATATTGTACTATTGGCCTACTGTCTATGTAGCCTACTTGATAAAATTAGCAGCAGGCCTCTTAAGCTTCATAATGAAATAACACAGAATGCGGCTTAAGTGACTTAGTGTGTTCTTATCTTAATATAATAACCGTGAATGAGTAGGCTAATTCATTGACGAATTGTTTTCCTATTAAAAGAGGTATGAACTATCACGATTGTTAATATAAAGTGCACGTTATAATAATATAGATAGTTATGACGCTATGTTGTGTTATTACTTTAGGCTGATAACCCCTTGTAGTAATTTAAACTGAACTAGGCTTAGTGCTTTAAATATAAAAGAAATAAAGCGAGGGGTAATACACTACATTCAAATATATCATCCTATAATTCGTTTTTATTTGCTATGCCTATGTTGCACTTACATTAAAGTGGGGAAATTGGCCTACACCTTTTCAGTCAGAACTCTTTAAAATGGAATTTAATACTATGGTTTAGAATTTAGGCCGAATGATAGGGATGAGACAAGACACGGTTGACTTTAGAAATAAGAAACGATTTAGAAACGAAGGTGCTTATAAAGAAGAGCGATATAAATCAAATTCTGAGGAGGTCGCTAGAGGGACTAGAACCCCCACCTTCAACGGCAGACCCTTTCCCTTTACAAGCACATAGAGTACCGAATGGTATTATTGGTACGTGCGGAAAGTATCAAGAAACGGGAGGTCAATGTGCTCAGCTCTGGACCCCCCCCCCCCCTTCCCCCCCCCCCCCCCCTTCCTTATCTCCTTTAAACATAAATGGCATCGGCATCCACGATTACGCAAATAAGGGCGGTAATTAAGAAAAAAGAAAGGTCTGTTTATTGACATTAGTTACGCAAACCGAGATGTGAGTTTCTTTATTTGAGCATGACCAATACCATTGTAAATTTAAGGCATAGAATGGGCTCGGTTCTGGAAAACCAACATCTTCGCAAAATTTAAAACTCTGTATCGAATATTCGAATAGCACGACTTAAAAATTAAAGGATTAGCGTAGGACTCAATAATCCTGCTTCTAAAAAATAGCATCTTTATACACTAAGATAGGATAATAATGTGTTGCTGTGTTAAACTGTAAGTTCAGAGAGAAATTCTTGCATTCATCACCTAACTACCGGCCCTACTAAGTACGAAACCTCATTGATCGTTTCCAGCCGTTTCCTACCCTTTCGTTGTTGATGGGGAGCTTGCACATCACCAAGATTCTGGTGCCCTGGGCAGATAGACCAGGTAGCTCATGTGACCGGAGATTAGCAGACATGTGTGAAAATTTGGGGGCATATCAGTGAGCAATTATGTAGACTTAGGTAGAAAGGTGACTCTATACTCTATAGGTATGCCTGTGATTCTATTGATTGTGAATACCAGGCTCATTGTGTAGCCTAGCAGGAAATACCAGTGAAATTCTATATCCGGATTATATCAGGCAGTTATTTCATTATTTTGTTAACTAAGTGTTCAGCTTTTTAACCTCCATCCCAAAATCACAAACTAAATTACATCTTCGTTGCACCCGATTGAAGAAAAAAAAGCTAATTTCTCCAGGACAAATCTGACAGCTGTCACTCAGTCCAGTGCTCTACCATCAGGCCATTACAAACACGGCCCTAAATCTTATACGGTGTACACACATCAAACATACACTTCGTCTAATTTGATTCATGATAATTCTTATTTTATTCTTTCCACGCAGTCTGAATTTAATAATTTAATAAACACATTAGATGTTGCATTGATTACCTCCCTTACTCCTCCTTTTATTTCAACTCCAAAAAAAAAACACAATAAATATCTAAAAGTGCGGATATTATTAAACTTTATGACGGATGTTTTTTATTATTTGTTGCTGCTGTTTATTCCCCCCCCCCCCCCTTACACCCAGTCTCAACCATGCACCCAATTTGTATGCATTCATTCTTTATGATGCAGTTTTAGGCTGTTAAAATCGCGAGACTTCTGTTCTGGTCCGTCTTTTGTCTTGAACTAGCAGAGCGATATGGTTCATTATGTAAATGAGATACAGTTCTCTGTGCAGTCTCTCTCTCTATCTCTCTCTCTCTCTGTAATTTTGCCAACTAAAATTGCATCCGCAAACTTCTAAATCGTCATTCGAAAGTTTGTTCCAATATATGTCATTTAGCGATCCCATTATGACGTTAGGGATCCCGTTATGAATACCTTTTGACCTTTAGGTATCCCATTACGGCATTTAGCGTTCCCATTCAACTTTACTGGTCAAAGGGAACTCTTTTTTTTTATAAATTTAAGGGCCTTTTGGGTAAAATTTTAGAACTCTCCATTGTCATTGACAGTCTATGTTAAAAATTAAGCACCAGAGAGATGGACAATTTAAATGATTAATTCATTGAACTTTTAACATGAAAATACACAGAATCACACTACCCCGGTACATTAAATACAGGTTTCACGGCCTAATTGCAATTGTGGCCTTCGTGTCTAGAATGGGTTGCCTGAACTAGACCGGAAAAAAACAATAACCACTTAAATCACTTAGAACCTTTATCAAGATACAAGATTAAACGCAATAATCGTGTGTCCTTCTCGTACATGGAGCGTCTGTGAATTAAAATATACGAGAATTATAGACTTCTTTAAGATGTTATTAGAAGAACGAATCGTTATTGAATACTGTAGTTGTATATTATAAATGTGTCGTGGGTATATTACATATATCCTAAGTAGTCAAACTAACTTTTAATGAAAATCTCGAACAGAGCAATAACAAACCATTCCGTCAATTGATACAAACCATTCCGTCAATTGATACAAACCATTCCGTCAATTGGTTCTAACAATACTTTTTTCAACAGTGCACAGCATGAACTAAGACCTTCTTTTCTTTTTTTTTTTTTTTATCTAGCGACTCAATTATTTTTGGGGAAAAAAGGTGAACAAAACAAGAACTACAAATGCTACAAGGTACCGCATTGTAAGATGCACAACGAGGTGTTCCATTGCCTGAACGTAACTGTATTGGTACGACGTCTGTGTTGTGGGGAAGGTGAGGGGGGCTGAATGTTTAACCAGCTGATGTGTAGGTGGGCCCCACCCCTCCTCGTTATTCCCCCAAAGCCACGCCCTTGAATCTGTATGGAGCTCATTCATTTATAATATAGGTCTATGTATATATATATATATATATATATATATATATATATATATATATATATATATTATATATATATATATATATATATGAAGCTAAAAAAAGCGCTCCTGTATGAGTTAACGATACGATTCAATGGGTTTTGAGGCTACACACACACACACATTTATAAAGAAACAGTAAGTTTCGCTTCACTGGCTTCTCGGGTACCCAGCCCTTAAATTTGAAGGATGGTTGATCAAACAGTCTTATATGTGGGTACATAGACATTAGCAGCATGTAAAGGCTGTAAACATTCCCAGCCCATACGTCTCCTTTCCGACTTAAACCATGGCCCTGCTCTTGTTTGAAATGGGTTTGAATACAAGCTACTGTAACGATATTTTCCCCTGTTGTTAGAGCAGAGTTTTTAGTTTTACCCCCCCCCCCCCCCCCCCCCATCCTTTGAAGACCAATACATTAGCTTAAATCCTCAATATGACGGACTATTTTATATAATCGGTTATACAAATAAAATGGTTTAAATACGTGTTCAAATTACCAGCAATTTAAACCAGTTGTTACGAGACACGTGTAATTCCGAAGATTAATTTTGTGCATATTATTTAAATGACTGTGTATTGGTTCGGTCACAACTACTGTTACATAAGGCTATGCAAATGTTTTCATATTATTTAATTCAGTTTCGTGAAACATGTTAAATGGAACACACTTATAGTTTACTTAGTCTTTGTAACTTTCTCTCTATCTCTTTATATCTTTCTCTATTTATTTATTTCACTCTTTCACTTACTCTTTTTTTCTATCTCTCCTTCTTTCTCTCGGACAAGAATAGATATATATACGGGTAGAAAATGTGACCCCATATTAGAGAACGGAAGGACGTAGGACATACATGTTTCACGTTCCATGCCGATTGGGGCTAGCCTTGGACAGGAGGGAAACTTTCACTCCGTTGTGCATTAGTCGTGAAAAAAGGGCCTAAATAACCTCGCCCTCGGTATACTTTTATACGTCTTCTATTTTTTTTAAAACAATATCTGTCATGTTTTCTGTTACGTAGTCTACACATATTCGTTGAGTTTTTACAGTTAGTTAGTTTAAAAAAAAACACTTGTAGAAGACAGAGACCCTAGAGTTTCATATATTACCGATATTCCGCTCGTCCGCCGTGTAGATGTAGTCCGTAGTGGTCATGAACTTTTTTTAAAACCTGTTTACACCGTTACCATGGTAACGTATTCCCCACATAGACACACAGACAAGACTAGTGTACCTACATACACACAGAGCGATTATCTTATTTGTTACAATAACAAAGCATGTGTGTGTGTGGCACACGAGTGCTGACAATGTCTTTGTGTCGTGGGTTTGGTTGGTGGGGGTGGCGGGGTGGGGGGGTTCATTTGTGAGAATAGCAGACTTGTTCCGGAAAGTCACTCATGAAGACAGCATGTGAAGCATTAGTGGCTGTCTCTGTCCCGTGGCCTCATTTGTCTTCGGCCCATGTTATCGGCGAATACTGGGGGAGGGGCGGTTCCCGCGATCCAACTGTGCTTACCCATGTAGAAAAATGGCCGTACGTATTTGTGTATCATTTTGTTAACAATAGGCAACATGCCTCACAGCACAAATGTAAAGCCATTACCTACTTGCGCAACCTTGGTCATTTTTAGGAGGACAGGGGTGTGGTATAAGGCAGAGATTAACAGAACGCATGCCAAGGGATTGTGTTTCAAGCACACTACCTATGACCTTGGTAGAGTTTTACATGACATTGTTTTTTCTTCTTCTTTGTCGTTTTTTTTAAAATGTTTCCTTCAAGAACATAGGATCTTTGTCTATGCACGCCACTCTTCATGGTCTCCCCTGCTAGCCTCATTGACTTCATCGCAGGGTTAAATTGAAACGGTGAGGCCTTAAAGGGGCTGTAATGAATAGCGTCGTTGTTTCCAGGTTTACTCCCCTTTCATACAGTTTTGTGTTTTAAATGGGGACCTGCTGCGGGCTGTTTGACAGGGAAGATTAACGAAGGCTGGTTTGGAGAACATGTTCCGATCGAGCCAAGACCATCGTAATTACTTACGATGGTCTTGGTCGAGCACGTTCTATTTCACTGTCCGGCCTTGCAGAGTGGATGGGAACGGCCAACCGTTTTGTGCTGGACCTATAAATATGGTGACTTACCTATTTTGCGAGATACAAGAGTTCATTATCCGAGCCCTACGAGCCTCACTAAGAGGGTAATCTCGGTTCGTGTTCTCAAGGGAAGTGGGGGTTCAAGTCTGGAGAACATCGTATGCGTTTCCAACGAGATATTCCACACACGGGCAATCTTCACTGGTTCCGAAACCCGGCCTTCGGTGCACGTGGCGTCTCAGTATATTGTGTCCAGTCCTAAGTCAGAAGATTTTGTGTGGTCTGACGGGAAAGTTTGCAGCAGAAAAAGCGTCATTTTATGTCGTCTATAACGCCACCGTTACAGACAAGCGAGCACTATAACAAACTATTTTGTACAATGTCACTTTCTCTATATCAACAGGAAGTCTTGTCACCGAACTAGAATAGCCTGAAATATTTCCTGAAATAACTTTTATTTTTCTGACAAGGCAATACCTATCTGGTTCTCCAGACGACATGTATGTGTTGTTGTTTTTCTTTTAATGCTAACACTTAAGTTGCCATATTTCTTTTTAGTTTAAGAAATTGCACATTCTCTTTTATATATTCTGCCGTCTGCTCACCCCCTTCCCCAACCCATATTCATTTTATTCGGACATTAAACCAGTAGTCTGTTAGAATGTTGAAAGAAATCTTCAGATAATTAAATATATCAACGCCCCGATCTCCCTAGTTGTGCTGAACAGACCGCTCACACTTATTGAGATAGACTATCTCAACTAAAGACTAAACTTCACCGTTTATTTACAACAAAAAAAGCTTCAAAGAAAATACTTTAAAAACAACACACAATAACTTTTGTTTTTATAGGCCTACTCTTTTTTTTACTTTTTATTTTCTGTTACTGTCGACAGGATTAGCAGTTGACCTATTTCATAGCTGACCTTTCACCTTATACCTGGAAAGGTGTGGAATTTAAGATCAGGGGGGTTTCGTATATAAATAAACATTTCTGAAAGTAGGGGTGTGAGAGTGTGAGGAAAGCGGCGTGTGGACAGATTTTTAATTGGCGATCGCTGTTAATTAACTAGAAATCCGTTTTGGCTTCAGCCCCCTTGAATCTTGATACATGCAAAAGTAAACATGGACATCCCCAGGTATTAATTAAATACACGAAACCAAATCTACACGGGTTAATTGGTGTCAGTTGAGGAAAACGTGCTGTATTGTCATTAGCCTGAATCTGTACATAGCACGTTACTGTGTTTGTGTTATGTGTTAGTGGATGTGAGTGTGTGTATTCATTCCCTTTACACCTAAATGGGCGTGTGTTCGCATATATGTAACAGCGGCATAAATA
Source organism: Anisus vortex (assembly GCA_949126835.1). Classification (NCBI taxonomy): domain Eukaryota; kingdom Metazoa; phylum Mollusca; class Gastropoda; family Planorbidae; genus Anisus; species Anisus vortex. Next base: position 21,610,193 of record OX421499.1, read on the forward strand.
CAGCGTGTGTATGTGTGTACTCGTGTGTGTATAAGTAAGTGGGTCAACGTGTGTCGGGGAATAATGGCATACTTTCAGGAAGTAGGTCAGTACCTTTCGATATGTTTTAACGAAGATGGTGGGAAAGTAAAAAATATGTCAACGTGTGACCCAGTTTCGATGAACATAATAATGGCATAAAAAAGATCCTGGCGTCACCATTGTTGATAAACATAATACAAGTTTAAGTAGGTCAAAGTGTCACCATTTCGATGATCATATAATGTCATTAATTAGGTCGAAGCGTCGCCATTTTAAAGAGCATATAATGTTAATAAGTAGGTCAAAGTGTCACCATTCTGATGAGTCTAAAATAGCATTAATTTGGGTCAAAGAGTCACCGACCTTAATGAGCTTTTTCAAAGTGTCAACCAGTGATGCGTAGAATTTAATTTTAGAAGAAAATAGTTACGCCAAAACGTCTACAAATAAATGAATCACTCAATTGAATTTATTGTAGAGGAAGTCTGTATGTAATTTATGACACTCCCATAAGAACAGTGTCTATTCTATCTTGTCATTCATTCTTCGCCCAGTTCCTCTCTTAAACTGTTTCAGAAGCTAGAGATTGATTTTAATTCACAGATTCACAGACACAATGAGATATTTAAATACTTGATATATTTACAACAATTCTTCAAATAGTGCTAGGGTTACGTTCTGAGCCTTCCCTTTTGATAATTTTTTTTATAGAAATATGTGTGTGTGTGAATATGTATATATTTATATTTAAACATAATACTCCTGTAAACTCTTATAGACTATGTATATTTTAAAGCTAGACTCTATATATTTTAAAGCTTTATAAAAAATTTCACACACTTTTATACAAATCATCAATCTTTGAAACCCTCTTTTATTATAATGATATGGTTTAAAAAAACAAAGTACCGTACTTACTACTTACTTACGCCTGTCAATCCCTGTCGTAGTATGGGCCACCAACAACAGTTCTCCAGATTCTCCTATCCTGGGCCATCCTCTCTAACTGGTTCCAGCTGAAACCCATCGTACAAAATAAAATATAATATAAGATATGCCTATAGCAAATTGGTACCATGAAGGAAGAAGATATTGGCGCGTTCTTTAAGGTAATCGTTGCCGCTAAGTGATACTTTTTTTATATTGTTTTGATTGATTATTCTGTTGTTGTTGTTTTTGTTATATACTGGGTTTGTTTAGATTTTCTATATCTAGGTCAGAAACTATTTTTATTAAACAAATATTTACTTTATAAGCTTAGGCCTACGTATTCTTATTCCCGCGAAATATCACAGATCCACAGAAAGTATGCTAAAACATAACCCACGAAGTGACGAGGTATTACACTAGATCTAGAGCTTATATGTTGTTTGATGTTTGTCAAGTTGTCCCAAATTTTCGAGGATGACCGTGTCGCTTAATAGCTTTGTGGCTTCTCTGGTGGCCTATTAATCCTATTTAGGCCCTGAAAGTCGTTTTGCAGGTATGGCCCACAAATGATATGGCTGTGGGATTTGGCAGGGCCTTGCAGGTTTGCTTGTCTTCTCTTTTTGAACGTTTTTGTTCAGCCATGGAAGTTCTGTTTCTTTCTGTTTATTAATTGTGCCCTGGACGATAAATCATTTCCCCACTTGCTTCGGTCGTCTGCTTGTGTTTCCCATCTGGATCTTATTCTAAGTTTTTTTTATGTGTTAATTTCAAGCCGTCTTAAATCTCTCTTTTTGTTTTAGCCGCCGGTTCTTTTTTTTACCACGTGGCCAGCTCACCAAAACAAGAGTTTATATGATAAGTCTCTATAGATTAATGAAATAATACTTTCTGTAACAAATACACATTATGTTTTTGCAACACCTCATTAAGATAGAACATAAGGTGTTGCCCACACTGCATTATATTCAGGTTTGAGAGTCTGAAAGTGAAATTTAAATAATGGACTTTCCTCTTTTCAACAAAACACTGAGCTGTGTAAACTTGGTGCAACTTCCGGCGAGAGAAGGCTGTCGGGAGGAAGGGGAGAGGTACTCTTGTGTAACTGGAGTTTGAAATCTGTTTACATGTGAAGTAAACATCCAAGTCATTAGAGCCCCATCTTTCCTTCTCCCATCTTCTCCCCATCCTCTCTCTCTATCTCTTCTTTTATTTTCTTGCTCTTTACTTGTTTTTTTTTACTGTATCGTTACAAATTAAGTTTGTTGTACACATTTTCATTTGATCTTAATGTCTTTAAACATTTACACAGAGGGAGAAATTGAGAGAAATAGACAACTAAACGGTTATTCTCCATAATAAAACCTTCAGTAATATTAATATTTTAATAGTGAAATTATGGGTATCTCGAATAGTTTCAAGGCGATTTTCTGTCGACTCTATCCTCTATCCCTCTCATATACCAAACTAGACACGTGAACTCGGAATCTCCAACCCATTAAACGAAAATAGTTTTGAGTATGTTTAAAAACTCGCCCCACCCTGGGAAAACGATGACAATGACGTCCCCGAGCTACGTGTTGCAAAACAACAACAAACAAAAAAACAACCAGAAAACACATACTTGTGTTGGCCGTGAATGGAAAAGTTTCACATGGTCACTGTTTACTAAACAAGATACCTGCCCCACCGGTCCAACCACAGCTATAACAAAACAAAACAAAGTGTGTATACTCAAACTTTAGGTTGTTTCTACTTTCTTAAAATGTCCTTTTTGGTTTACGTTTTTTTCGACCGCTGGGTAGGTTAAGTTAAGATTTAGAGTTTGTGGCTAGTTATTTTTTGGCCATAAAATTCGTGGGGTACAGGTAGACAATACAATACCCCCCCCCCCCCCACCATTCTATGGAAAACAGTGTGGTACAATACACCACAACTCTCCCAAAACATAGAAAAACATTTTTTTTACATACAATTATAGATCCACCAAAATGTGAAACAAAGACACTACCAATTTCAGTTTTCCCAATATACACTTGATAATGAGAAACATTTATATAATTATGATTTACATATTATATACTCGAGATGGGGGGGAGGGAGGACAAATAGTGCTTAGTGGTGAAGGTGATAATAAAATATAAATGCAAGGTAGGGGAAAGTAATAGCAGGCAATTTCTGAACACGTACATTATTTCACCCTAAAGCATTTTAAAGGTAATATTATATTTTATTCAAATTTGAATTAAATTTGATCTAATTACCTTTTTATTAGTTATTTTTTCTGAGTACAGAATTTAATCCAGCAAAGTTAGTAATTATTCTCAAGAATTAAATGCACTAATGAAACAGCGCTGGCACAATGGCGGAGCAGGTTCAAAATCATTTCCGTGGAAATGCCATGGAAAAGCTAAAGTTATTACAATTTAGAACACCATAAAATGGTCATAAATCGATAATATAGTTTTGAAAAACAAAAAGAAACTGTAATTGAAAATTATTGTTCAATGCTAGACCTATATCATTTGAAATATAACTGTCCTTATATTAAATTACTAATTATCCCCCCCCCCCCCCTTGCGCCCCTCTCGTGCATAAAAAAAGATAACTCCTTCGTTTTTGAAGAGAAAAAAAGTTGAGTTACATTGAACAGGTTTTGTGGAGGGGGTGCATGTGATCCTCTTGGCTACGCCATCGCAGGTAAGTTAAATTCTATAATCTGGACAGGTGTTTTAAAGTTTGTTATCTGTTCTTTCTCCCTTTCTAAATCTCTCTCTCTTCCCCGTTACACAAAATAGTTATCGTAATATTTTTTTATTTTTTTTTTTAAGCAGGAAAAAAAACAAGAGACCAAGTTCTGAAAAAAACCCAGCAACAACAGACAGCACTACAATCTCAAGTTTGATTGCTTTCTCCATAAATAAATCGACATAGACAAAAGTGCATTTTTTTTTTCATCATAAGTTTCTACTCAACAAATTATTGTTTTAAATCAAAGGAAGAGACTAACAAAGTTGTTTTCTATTGAGAAATTACAATTTTGCTTAAAAAACAACAACACGCCAACAAAGTGACTTAATCAATCAAGATTTTCCAAAGATACCAAAGGGAGGTCATTCACAACGGCATCGTTAAAATTCTGCAAGGGAGAGAACTTCAAGAGCAGCTACCTAGGCGGCGACCAATGGCTGCCCTGCCCCACCTCGTGTGCTTTTTCGTCACCACCGCCGGTAAGAACGGAGATGACCTGGGGTCGGACGAGGAGCAGATAGTCCAGGTGGTCTTCTTGCTGTATGACCAGAATAACAACAAGGTAAGGGCCGTTTTAGATTTTGTCCATCCTCACTAGCCTATAAACAATAATACCACAGAGTTACACGATATACCGATGCCTACCCACCTACCTATTTCGTAGTCTGTTGGACCCCTGGAACGCCACAGATGACATGTACACCAGCCTCCTCCATTCCCCCATCTCTCAGCCTTTCTCATTGCGTCGCACAGCTTAACTACTGTCCCCACGAACTCTATGTAGAAATAAGTACCCAGACAGAAGAAACGCTTAAAAGAAAAGACATTCCACTCAAACGTATAAACGTAGATACGACAATACCGAATAACTGGGGCCGCAAACTAATCGAAACATGTAAAAACACAAACATGTTAATAATGAATGGAAGGAAGGGGTTACTGTCACATAAACCTACGACTACATTTAGCACAGTAATCGATTACGTACTAGCAGACAATGACCTTTTTCACAAAATTAGGAATCTAATAATCCACGACTTTGATCACCTATTCTCAGATATCCATTGTTTAATATCATGTGAATATGAGATTGAGATTGGTGGAGCAAATAAACCTGGAAATGCGCGTAGACGACTAAATAATAGACCAGTGGTAGAGATCATTAAACCGTGGGTGCAAACTAAATCTAAGAACTATTTTGAAATGGTAGAAAAGCAAAACAAAAACAGCATAAATCTGAAACTAGACGAATTACTAGAAAGAAGTGACCTTTGTAACTCCCCTGAAAACAAAAAACAAGAAATAAATAACATAGTAGAGGAAATAAATAAAATATTAATAAATTCTGCAAATGAAATATTTGGCACAAATCGATACCCTAATGATAAAAATAACCTAAGAAAAAATAAACCCTGGTTTACACTTATATGTAGACAAAAACGAAGATTATACCTTAAAGCAAGAAGAATGAATAGTACCCTTAAAACCAAAGGCTCACTTGAAAGTTTAAAAACACACAGTAAAAACTACAAGCGTGAAATGAACACCGCTATAAATAAATATGAAAACAAAATGAGAAATAAAATAAAAAATCTGAAAGGAAAGAATCCAAAAGAGTACTGGCGTATCCTAAAGGACAAAAACAGAAAAGAAGATTATAATGACATTAGTATTGACGAATTGTTCCATTTTTTCAAATCCCAAAACGAAACGACAGACAACTGTTGCATGAACCCAATAAAAACCAATTTAACCGCACCTAACTTAGATACGACAAGACTTAATGGTGAAATAACATATAATGAAGTGTTATCAGCCATCAATAAAACAAGTAATAATAAAAGCTGCGGACACGATAAAATTTATAATGAATATATAAAATGCACAAAGGTTATAATGATACCCACATACGTAAAATTATTCAATGTTATCCTAAAAGATGGAATTTTCCCCGAAAGCTGGTCACTAGGGATGATATGTCCAATATATAAAAATAAAGGCAGCAAGGCAAAGCCCGAAAACTTTAGACCAATTACCTTATTATCATGCTTAGGTAAACTATTCTCATCCATTCTTAATGTACGAATGGAGATGTTCCTTGAAGAGCACAACTTATTAAACGAGAATCAAATGGGTTTTAGAGAAGGTTATTCCACAACGGAAGCATCATTTATACTATATGCGCTGAGCTTTTTAATAAAAAATAAAGGTGACAAACTGTTCTGTGCATTCATTGATCTAAAAAGAGCTTTCCCGTCTATTAAAAGAAAATTACTCTGGGCGAAAATGTTAGATATAGGCATAGATGGAATTTTCCTTAAATGTATACAGGGGTTATATAGAGATATTAAATCGACAGTAAAATTAAATACAAACCTGTCACCGTTATTTAACTGCGAAGCAGGACTAAGAGAGGGAGAACATCTGAGCCCTCTATTATTTTCTATGTTTATTAATGACTTAGATTCTTATTTAGAACTAAAAGGTGCAAGTAGCTTAACTATCAGCAACGATAACAACGCAGATCTACTAAAAATATTCACATTATTATATGCTGACGACACAACAATCCTAGCTAAAACCGCAAAAGAATTACAGAAAAACTTAAACATTTACAGTAACTATTGCAAGGAGAACCACTTAAACATAAATGAAGATAAGACAAAAATAATGATATTCGGTAGAAAGGGGAGGGTAGGAAATCAGAAATTTGTACTAAATAATAATATAATAGAAATAGTTTCTAAATTTAAATACCTGGGAATAATCTTCTCAGCTAACGGTTCTTTCTCAGAACACAGGAAATATTGTAAGATGAAAGGTACTAATGCTATGTTCAATCTTCTCAGAAAATGCCATACACTAAGCTTGCCCATAGATAGTCAAATTGATCTATTTGATCAAACAGTACTACCTATACTAACCTACGGTTGCGAACTATGGGGTATGGAAAATTGTGACATTTTAGAAAATGTTAGACTAAGATATTTTAAGATGATTTTAAAATTGAACACAAAAACACCAAATTATGTAGTCCTAGGCGAAACAGGCAAACTCTATATAAGATCATTTATTAAAAAAAGAATGTTACACTTCTGGATCAAAATAGCGACCGGCAAAGAAAGCAGGATTTCTAAAATAATTTATAACATTTTACTTAAAGAGCACCTGGTTGAAAAATGCAAATGGTCCGCCAATATAAAGTTACAATTGGAACAACTAGGATTAGGATATATTTGGTTAGAACAAGATATAATAGACACTAAACTTTCAAAATCAATAATTAACTTACGTATAAATGATCAAAGTAAACAAGAACTTTATGAGAGTATGCAAATAAGCAATAAAGGTAAATTATATAGCGCTCTAAAATATAAATCTGACTGGGAAAATAGTCCACCCTTTTTAAATAAATTACATCTGAAAGAAGCTATCTATATACTAAAAATACGAACAAGTAACAATAATTTCCCTGTTGAACTGGGTCGCCACTCCAGAATAGATTATAATTTAAGATTATGTCCCTTTTGCTTAAAAGATATAGGAGATGGATATCACTATTTACTCCAATGTGTGCACTTCAATGCCCAACGAAAAATGTATCTAAAAAAATATTACTATAACAGACCTAATGTAGAAAAAATGTCGGAACTGCTTAATTCTAGCTCTCTAAAAGAACTTAAAAAACTAAGCATATTTTCAAAAATATTAGTATCTGCTTTTAAAAAATGAGAAAAAGGTTAGAAATGTTTAAGTATTTTAACTTGTTGGTTTGTCAATATGATATTGAGAGATAGTCGTAGAAGAAATGTAATATACTAAGCCGCAAGAAAAATTGTGAATGATTTCTTAAATGTTTGTTCTCACTATGTTAATGCCGTGCAGGTCTAATGAAAGTGATTTACCTGTATGTCTATGTTAGTAAATTAAGTTGTAGTTTTTTTGTTTTTTTTCTTTGTTAGTTTTTTCCCCCCAAAAATTGTGTTATAAACTAAATTATCCCCCCTGAATTTTCTTTTAGGATACCTTTAATTAATAAATTTTTTATTACTTTCATTTTATTACTAATATTGGTTTTACTATTATTGTTCAATTTATTATTCACAAATGCTATAATTTTCTTATGTTTTTGACTATGCCTTTATTGTACCTATGTACTATGTGGCAAATAAAATATTGTTCATTGTTCATTGCTCCCTGATGTTGTCCTCCCATCGTTTCTTTTGTTTTCCTCTTCCTTCTGGCGGTGCCCTGCAGAATAGTTTTGGCAAGCCCGTTGGCTCTTGTTATGTGGCCATACCGTATACCATTTCAGCTTTCTTTCCTTGACTGTGACCAGCAAGGTCGTTGCATTGTCAAATGTCCTGGAGTATCCTTTTTCGTATCTGCCCAGTGGTCTTTATAGCAGATGCCGATATGGTTTCTCATCTCCATGGCATTGATCTTCTTTTCTAGCTGATATACAATGATCTTCTTTTCTAGCTGATATACAATGATCTTCTTTTCTAGCTGATATACAATGATCTTCTTTTCTAGCTGATATACAACGCCGACATAAAAAAAATTGCGGTAAAGACAGATCTATCTGTACTATGTCTATTCATCTTTTTTTTTTGGGTGGGGGGGGGGAGGGGAGTCTTACAGTAAAATAATTCGCCTAATGTTATACATCGCCTGGAACACAAACATTTCATCACATAACACATTGTATATGTATTATCGAATCATATAAAAAAAATACAATAACTACAAGAATAGTCGGAAGTCGAGCTTAATTATCGAATGGATCGATAATTATAATCAGATAATATACCACACAATATCAACGAAACCATTTTGGGTCCCACGCCATACCAAATCACCGACAAGCTTAATTAATATATTTCAATAATTGCAAAACGTGTACAATAGGTCCACTCGACAGTTTAATTATTGGACAGTACTTGACAGTGCAATGACAATTTAAAATTAACGCCTGTTGGGATAGAAAGGCCTATCAATTAAAACTCTCTCTTTGTCTCTCTCTCTCTCTTTTGTCTCCCTCTCTTTCTCTCTCTCTCTCTCTCACACACAGCAAAATGAATTACTAGCTGACATGTGGACCAATATCTTGTAGTTGTCTTGTATTTGGGTTTTTAATAAATGGAAGCGGAAAAATATAAACGGAACAAAGAAGAGGCTCTCTAATTGACGAGTATCCTAGAACCTATTAAAATTTAGAGATACATTAGTTTTGTATTCATTTTCCTTTTCTAGTGCTTCTCTCGAGCCATTTCCCAATCTCATTAGAGAACAGGATACACGGTATATTGATGTTTCAATGTAGCATTTTGAGCAAATGTTAAACGTTTTTTTAGAATTCGTGCAAAGTTAAACCCTTTTAACTTTTTGTTCAAATGTTAAACGGTTTAAACATTATTAGAATCGTCTAATGTTTAATGGTTTTTAGCATTTGTGCAGTGGTAAACCCTTTTAGCTTTTTGCGCATATGTTAAACGGTTTTTAGCATTTTGTTAAATATCTAACCCTTTCAGCATTTCATGCTCAGTTAGACGCTTTCGGAATTACGTGCAAATGTTAAATCCTTTTAGCAATATGTGCAAAGTTAGACGCTTTCAGCATTGCGAGGAATGGCTAATAAAGAACTAAGCCTACCTCACATATCGATCCAACCATCTCCACATGAAATTGCTTCTTCCTTTTTATTTACCGTACTTAGTTTTCTTTGCTTATTTAATTGTTTCGATACTATCTCTCGTGCTCTTTTTGCTACTTCAAGTTTAGCGTCATTGTTGTTGTTTTTATGCCAGCCAACTTTGTTCTTTTTTTCCCCCGTTTGCTTTTTTTCGTTCCCATGGGGGTTTGTTGCTTTTTCAACTATTCTTTCTTTATCTTTTCTGGCTTTCAGTTTCCATTACAAAGGTAAAAAGAAAACTTTTAAAAGCATTGTTTAAAATATAGTAAATCTGATGTATTATGTTTAAATAAGATGACACCGTAAAACTTTGAAACTAAAACAATGGCATTGAAATAGGGTAGCTTGGAAGTCGTGCCTCTCCTCTAGTCAGATTTTTGTCGTATTGTTGAGTTTTTTCTAAATGCCGGGCCTATACCAGGGACCGGATCACGAAATCATATATACCGGGTCGCAAGAAAAGAATAAGACAAGTCCAATATCTTGTCCAGGTTTTCTGGATATAGACCTACTGTTATAACTGTATATTTTATCTGGATATAGACCTACTGTTATAACTGTATATTTTATCTGGATATAGACCTACTGTTATAACTGTATATTTTATCTGGATATAGACCTACTGTTATAACTGTATATTTTATCTGGATATAGACCTACTGTTATAACTGTATATTTTATCTGGATATAGACCTACTGTTATAACTGTATATTTTATCTGGATATAGACCTACTGTTATAACTGTATATTTTATCTGGATATAGACCTACTGTTATAACTGTATATTTTATCTGGATATAGACCTACTGTTATAACTGTATATTTTATCTGGATATAGACCTACTGTTATAACTGTATATTTTATCTGGATATAGACCTACTGTTATAACTGTATATTTTATCTGGATATAGACCTACTGTTATAACTGTATATTTTATCTGGATATAGACCTACTGTTATAACTGTATATTTTATCTGGATATAGACCTACTGTTATAACTGTATATTTTATCTGGATATAGACCTACTGTTATAACTGTATATTTTATCTGGATATAGACCTACTGTTATAACTGTATATTTTATCTGGATATAGACCTACTGTTATAACTGTATATTTTATCTGGATATAGACCTACTGTTATAACTGTATATTTTATCTGGATATAGACCTACTGTTATAACTGTATATTTTATCTGGATATAGACCTACTGTTATAACTGTATATTTTATCTGGATATAGACCTACTGTTATAACTGTATATTTTATCTGGATATAGACCTACTGTTATAACTGTATATTTTATCTGGATATAGACCTACTGTTATAACTGTATATTTTATCTGGATATAGACCTACTGTTATAACTGTATATTTTATCTGGATATAGACCTACTGTTATAACTGTATATTTTATCTGGATATAGACCTACTGTTATAACTGTATATTTTATCTGGATATAGACCTACTGTTATAACTGTATATTTTATCTGGATATAGACCTACTGTTATAACTGTATATTTTATCTGGATATAGACCTACTGTTATAACTGTATATTTTATCTGGATATAGACCTACTGTTATAACTGTATATTTTATCTGGATATAGACCTACTGTTATAACTGTATATTTTATCTGGATATAGACCTACTGTTATAACTGTATATTTTATCTGGATCTAGACCTACTGTTATAACTGTATATTTTATCCGGATATAGACCTACTGTTATAACTGTATATTTTATCTGGATATAGACCTACTGTTATAACTGTATATTTTATCTGGATATAGACCTACTGTTATAACTGTATATTTTATCTGGATATAGACCTACTGTTATAACTGTATATTTTATCTGGATATAGACCTACTGTTATAACTGTATATTTTATCTGGATATAGACCTACTGTTATAACTGTATATTTTATCTGGATATAGACCTACTGTTATAACTGTATATTTTATCTGGATATAGACCTACTGTTATAACTGTATATTTTATCTGGATATAGACCTACTGTTATAACTGTATATTTTATCTGGATATAGACCTACTGTTATAACTGTATATTTTATCTGGATATAGACCTACTGTTATAACTGTATATTTTATCTGGATATAGACCTACTGTTATAACTGTATATTTTATCTGGATATAGACCTACTGTTATAACTGTATATTTTATCTGGATATAGACCTACTGTTATAACTGTATATTTTATCTGGATATAGACCTACTGTTATAACTGTATATTTTATCTGGATCTAGACCTACTGTTATAACTGTATATTTTATCTGGATATAGACCTACTGTTATAACTGTATATTTTATCTGGATATAGACCTACTGTTATAACTGTATATTTTATCTGGATATAGACCTACTGTTATAACTGTATATTTTATCTGGATATAGACCTACTGTTATAACTGTATATTTTATCTGGATATAGACCTACTGTTATAACTGTATATTTTATCTGGATATAGACCTACTGTTATAACTGTATATTTTATCTGGATATAGACCTACTGTTATAACTGTATATTTTATCTGGATATAGACCTACTGTTATAACTGTATATTTTATCTGGATATAGACCTACTGTTATAACTGTATATTTTATCTGGATATAGACCTACTGTTATAACTGTATATTTTATCTGGATATAGACCTACTGTTATAACTGTATATTTTATCTGGATATAGACCTACTGTTATAACTGTATATTTTATCTGGATATAGACCTACTGTTATAACTGTATATTTTATCTGGATATAGACCTACTGTTATAACTGTATATTTTATCTGGATATAGACCTACTGTTATAACTGTATATTTTATCTGGATATAGACCTACTGTTATAACTGTATATTTTATCTGGATATAGACCTACTGTTATAACTGTATATTTTATCTGGATATAGACCTACTGTTATAACTGTATATTTTATCTGGATATAGACCTACTGTTATAACTGTATATTTTATCTGGATATAGACCTACTGTTATAACTGTATATTTTATCTGGATATAGACCTACTGTTATAACTGTATATTTTGCACCATATTTAAGCCCAAGGCGTGGATAAAGAATATAGACGTCATTAGTCTCGAAAAGTGTGTGGACATTTATGTCTGAATCTGTTATTGTATGTCGCTTATAGACTAGATAATTGGTTAACAGGTTATACAATTTTTATACTTTATTACTGTATATACTTTTGGGATGGTTGGGGGGAGGGGGGGGGCAATGTAGTTGCACTATGTCCTGAGATAGAGAACTATAGATCTAGAACTCAACTTTGTTGGCGTTAATATATCAATAAAAGAATTCTTTTGTTTTTTATTGATGATGTATTTAGCTAGTGTTATTGCAATCGTTTTAGCATATTTGTACTATTTATTCACACGAACCTGGTTTATTTGCATCTTATTTTAAACAAAAGCGAGAGAAGGAGAGAGGGGGGGGGGGAATGTAATAAAATGAGGTCATACACCTGACTTAACTAAGTGATTGAATACGCCCCCCCCCCCCCCCCCCCCCCCACACACACATATCCACTGTCCTAAATTTATTTGATGATTTTCCAGCAGCGAGTCTATTACTTCAGTGGCGGGACGGGGGAGGGATAGCATCCGAGGCGTGGGTAGGGAGATTGTTATTTTCATTATTTAGTAAGTTAACCCTTACAGTCCCGGGCGCGTATATAGCGGAACTGAAGGCAGCATCGATAGAAGTAGGTCGGCACGGGAAGGGTTAATGTACTTAGGACCTAGAGGGGAAATCAGTGTGCTATGCGGAAATCATTGTTTTCATTTTATTTGAACATTTTAGTCGACAATTCAACTCATTCTTGTCAGGTAATTGTTTTCATAAAATATTTTTAAAGTATCACTTTGATGCCTTCTTAAACTTTGGCGCCCCCCCCCCTAACCCAGTCCGCCCCACTCCCTCTAGATACGCCCCTGACTATAAATACTCCCTGTAGACATTTCGGATGTAGGAGTTTCCTATAGATGTTGAAGATGTTGATAGAATTGACACTTCCTTGTGTACACAGTTCCGGTCTGATTCCGATACAAAGATCAATTCAATGGCGGCTTTCAAAACAACTATGTTTTTTTCTTTCTATCCGCTGAAATCAAATACAAATTCTATTAAAGCATTATTCTGTTCATATTGTTATATCAAAATGTTCTTGTTCATTTTTTTTGCCTGCCTCTTTTTTAAGTTATTTTTATGTTATATTCATTTTTTTCTCGCCTGTTTTTCTGTACCTCTTGTTCATTATCACGGGTGTGAAACTTTTTGGAGGGCCCTTGGGTTACCCTAACCCTTTAAGGAGTTTCATACAACAGGCTGGGTCATGCATATTACAAATCTATTTACATTAATATTACAATGAAATAAAACAAAACGGTCGTTAGAGGCTCTGTTGGGGTCATTTTCTATCTTATACATGACAAACGCACCTTCTATGAAGAATATTATTGGGTCCTACGCTCATCCGTGGACCGAGTCTAGTCTAGTCTTGCATTTTCGTTTGTAAAAAAAAAGCTTGGCGGGGCCGCCTGTTACAAACCACTGTTCTATGTTATACTAAAACACAATGGTCTTTTTAGGTTATCGCTCTTTTTCCCGTAGGAAGTGAAGAGGAAATGTACCTCCGTATTATGTCAGAATATGTGCATGAGGCCATAAACTATCTTACTGCACACACACACACACAATGACACTGTCTTCAGTTGAGTCTTAACACGCCGTTAACTACATAATGTAACATAGTTGTTTCTTTCTATATAAAAAAAACCATTCATTTGTGAAGACCACAACTTATTCTGATGTCGTTAATTAAGAAATGAACAAAAAAGCCAAAGATAATTTTTCCAAAAACAAAACAAACTCTGTAAAGTTCTAGAAACTACGAATAGGAACCAAAGAAATATGCCCCTCGACACAGGTCCAAATCTGCCCCCCCCCCCCCTTCCCCTTGTACCATTCTGCCTGGTCAAACTTCTGGACACGAGAAATTCCTCTTAATGGCAAAACTCTACGAAGAACTGACGCTCCTTACAACTTACAACAACCGCGCTTTTCACTCCCAATATTTTTACTCATTGTTTAATTCCTCCCATATTGAAAGGAGGGGAATAATATTTTGAAACATATTTTTACTCTTCTCTTTAGGAGATGTATCATTCTAGATGTTATGATAAAGGGTGTTAATTTACCTATTGATATTATACTGCAAGAAAAATTATATGTGCGGTTCTAGTTATTATCTTTCCCCTTGCTTATTTTATCATTGATATCTCCATAATACTGTATTTATAATATAGAAGTAGATGGATATAATTCTTGTGTGTATTAAAATGTTGAAAAATTGCAACTTCCCTTATGTAAATAACCCTGCCCTTACCACATCTTCTTTACAATTTCAATGTAAATACCACTGACAGCTCTTGCTCTCCTGTTTCCCTGCTAATATATCTATATATCATATATCAATAATTATATATCGCGTAGGGGTATAGATATAAATTAAAATATTCCTTTTCTCTTATAGCAAACTTAATTATTGTTTTAACAGGTGTGGAAAGAAACGCCCTCCGCCCTCGCTCAAACTTCTCCTCTCTCCTCGACCATTTTTATTTTTTTTTCGCATTTTCAAGGAGGGTGGGATAATTCTAGGATAATGCCATATATTTACCTTTTACCGCAAAGTTCTCCTGAATTCAGAATCCTATATTATAGACTTGTGATGCTGAAGATGGGCGATCGTCTTGAATAGGATGTAGGAAACGCCCCAATCCCCCCCCCCCCCCACCGTTTATTTTTCTGTGCGACCCGGTGCACTGTGGAGTGGCTTTGTATGGGAAGAGAGGGGGGGGAGGGGGGAGGGGATGGATTAAGACTCTCAGCTGAAAGAATTGTCACAGTGTTCATTGTGGTGACGTATCAACTAAAGGAAAGGGGTGGGGTGCACAATTACATTTCAAATGTGGACACGAAAAGGCGGAAGTAGTTAATGTCATCTTTCGTCTGCTAAATTATTAGATTCTGCAACCAGCGATTCTCACACACACAAAAGCTACTGCACAATATTCAAAACTTTGCTTAGGCTAGTCTTATAATTACACACGAACCGTGCATACAGAAGCATATATTATATTATATTTTACTGCCTTCTGTGCTGATGTATAACTATTGCTAGCTGTGTATTTATGTATGTATCTTATAGATGTCAGCGAGCAGATAGATGAGAACTATAGAAAGAAGTAGATCTATAGTCTAGACTGTAGACTATGTGTCCGCGACTTACTAATCAAGAAGCCTTGAAATTAAAATGTCTTTAAAGTCTATTTCTGTACTGGACATTAACGTAAAGCGTTTAGGACTTAACGTAAAGCGTTTAGGACATATTATGTAAGGAAGGACCTCCACATGGAGCCAATTAATAGCACACATTAAGTGCTTCATTTAATATGTTCTAACATTTTGTAACCTAATGTAAACTTTACTTACAGTACCAGAATGTAAAATATACTTACTAAACGTAAAATGTACTTACCCAATGTAAATTGTACTTAACCAAACGTAAATAAATATACTTAACCAATGTAAAATTTACTAACCCAATGTAAAATGTCCTAACCCAATGTACATTTTACTTACCCAATCTAAAATTTAAGGTGTGTGGTCTTCAAAATAATTTTACTTGTCTATTTTTTTTTCTCTTAAGCCTTTCGCTGTCTATTAAAGTCTAAAAACGTATTACTTTTAGAACACAGAAGCAATTTGAGGAAGAACTAAAAGCAGTACTACAACCTACAACCAACGTCTCTTGTTATGTCTTTGTTATTTAGTTGTTGTTGTTGTTGGCTTGTTGTTGTAATGTACATCAATGTAAAATATCCCAAAATCCTAACTATTATTAAATGCCATTTAGCATTTTCTTATATAAATAATAAATAAATAATATTTTTTTTAAATTGTAATATTAATTACAGTCAATTTACTATGCATATTTTTTGGTTAGGGAGCACATATTTAATACTATGAAAAAGTAAAGTATCACTCTATGACCATGTTTATCCTAATCGCTAGTGGAGTAGCTGTTACCAGAAGTTGCTTCATACGAAAAGATAATGTGGCCCCCACAATGCCCAACCTCATTTACCCAGCTGATGTCAGGTACCCACCAGAGCCGGGTGGACTTATTAAACCCTGGAAGATGATCCTGCCGTGAACCTGGAATCGAACTCAAAAACACCATCAGTGTGACTACCCGACCGCGCTGACGCTAGACCACCACCAGTCAAACATTTGAGGAGGGGAGGCCTGGGATTGGTCATAACCCCACACATATGTCGTTGTCTGTGTCTGTATCTTCTAGTTGCCCCTTTATTAGTTAGAATGAAACAAAATCTATAAATATATATATAACTATACGGACTAGATTATTAAAGCTGATAGATTTGAGACATCGTGTCATGGAAATTTGGTTTTCTTGTTAAGGATGGCGGGGTGTGGGGAGGGGTGCTCTCTCTTCGCGAGTCATTTATCTCATAGGAGGCGCCTCCGGGACTTTTGAAACGCTGCTATCCACGATCTAACTCAGCTGTGCTGTGTGTATGTGATGTGTTCGGTGTGTGTTGGTTGGGTGTGTTAGTGTGTGTGTGTGTGAATCAACGTGGATATATGTCTTCAAACCATCTTTGTGATTTGGGTACAGCTATTGCTGCTATTCTTGGTATTGGGGAGACGGGGTGATGGTAATAGCGAGGGCGCTGTGGTTGAAAGATGGATGGTCCCGATACGCATGTACGCACATGTGCACACACCATAAGAACATACACACACACACCCAAATGCACTTTATTTACCGGTACGGTAGAATCTTAGTTTACAATAAACTTTAAGCGCTAACATTTTCCACAATCAAGCCAATTAAGGAAAAACAATAAATGTTTTCATTTGACAAAAGGTTGTAAAATTTTCTAACCTAATGTAAAATGTACTTATCTATATATTCTTCTTCTTCTTCTATTAGCAAGTCTGCAGAGCTGTTTGCTCTTTTGCATTCAATGCCAGACAAACATATTTAGAAGTCTTTTTCAGTTGTTCAATGCTGCTATATAATGTGTTGGTGAGGGTAGGTTGAGGGGGGAGCAAGGTGCGTCTGAGGTCGGTTAGCCCAGGGCACTCAAGCAGGAAGTGGTCCACAGTTTCTTGTGGGCAGGGGCAACGTCTGCAGTTAGGTGGGTGAGTTGGGTTTATTCTATATAGGTGTGAGTTGAGTGCTATATGTCCTGTTCTCAACTGGAATATAGTGCATTGTTCTTTGCGGGGGAAGAACTTTATGTTGTCTTATTTGTTGGGCTGATTCATTTCTTTGTACATTATTCTTCCAGTTGTTCCCTGAGCCCATTGATTTAGCCATTTCTCCTTAAAGTTTTTTTATTGTTTTTTTTATCTATATTTTTTTTACTTACCATACGGATCCCCATTGGTCAGTTTGAAATCACGTGAGTTTGTGTCACTGACCTATTTAGGCCTAGCCCTATATAATGTCTAATAATTTTTCAGATCGGACATGTGTCTTCGATAGCTCAGTGGTAAACGTAGCGGACTGCTATACGGGCAACCCTGGTTCGTTTCTCCAGTTAGACTATACTTTATTTTTTTAGACAATTTAAAAAAATAAATTTTTAAAACAAAAGACATTGTAAATCTACAGGCAATTTAGATTTTGTTAAATAAAAATATTTGCCTATTTTTTTACCCGATTAGAATATTTATTTACTTTCCTAAAAGTATTCAGTAAAAAAAAAATAATTTAAATATAAGATTTATAGCTTTCTTTAAAGTGTAGTTTATAAATGTGTTATCTGCACCTTATACAGTCCTGTATATTTTGTATCCAGAGCTGCGAGCAAATGCCACGCTCCCCTCCCCTTCACATCCCCTCATTGATGCGCCCCCAACATAATATTGGTCAGAGTTAAAGTTAAACGACAAACCTGAAGTCTTTTATACTTTGATGTTGCGAATTTAGCGTAAACAGAGGAATAGTTTGCGCTGCACCCCTTGAAAGATATTATGTGGTGTTTGATGAAATGATGAAGCACTACCTAAAATCAATGAATTGTAAAGAATGCATACACAAAAAATAGTGCCTGGAAGTAAATCCGCGGAAATAGTTCCAGCCCAAGGCGCGTGCCGTAAGCCAAAACTATATTCCTTTCTATTTTTAGATGAAATCTTGTGATAATCTGTTACAGCAACAGCTTGCCAGGAATAAAAGTGAGGTGAAGCCAAAATAATAATTAAAAAAAAGGGGGGGGGGGGGGAATAATGCCAGAGCAATAAACGACTGTGAGCCAAAGTGGCAACAGGAGGCCGTGCCGTCGTCTTTTTGTCTCCTCGCCGTCCGGGTATTGTCTACTTGACGTCTGCGCGTGGTCGCACGTGTGCGGGCTGGGTTATTCGTGTGTTTGAAAGTACTGTCGTGCTTGGTCAGTCGGTTTACTCATGGCAATGACCAAATAAATATTATAGAGAGAGATCTGTAGACGGGTAGATCGATAGATACATTGAATGATCGTTGGATAAATTGATACATTGATTGATAGTTAGATTGAAAAATAGATATATACATTGATTGATAATTACCTAGCTAGCTAGATAGATTGATTTATAGATTGACAGAATTATAGATAAATAGATAGATAGATAAATCGATAGATAGATAAATTGATAGATTGATAAAAAGATAGATCTAGATTGATTAATAGTTAGATATATAGGCCTAAATTAATAGATAGATAAATATTTTTTGTTTGCAAACAGAAGCAGCTGTTCCATAACGTGTCTTTATTTCGCAGTTGTTGTCTGTCCTGTCTTAGTCAAACTTGATTCAAGTAATGTAGTATGCACTTGATTATTTTTTTTAATTTGTTTTCGTGAGCGTATCATTCACAGACGACAGGTGTTTGTATCTTTTCTCCTCCCGCTAAAATATCCTTCTGACGTTTCATGAGCCAACGTTACACACAAAAAAAAAAATACTGGTACGGAATCATTGATGGTTTGTCTGTCTGTCTTGTGGCATCAAAATTCTTGATTTCTTGAGATTTTTATTGGAAGATGATTGCGTTTCTTATCCTTCAAGAACAAAATGTATCAATCCTGCTGGTTATTGTGTGTTTGTTTGTTGTTGTTGTTTTTTGTTGTTGTTTTTTGTTGTTGTTTTTTGTTGTTGTTTTTTGTTGTAGTTTTTTGTTGTTGTTTTTTGCGTATTTTACCTGGATAAAAATATGAAGGGTGAGAAAAAACATATGAATATACAATATATTGACGATCATATTGGCGATGTATTACAGACTGACAGATAAACTGACGATATACATGTGTTTAATGAAGCCATTTTTTTAAATTATATTTTTTGCTATAGGAGTCCAGGCCAACAGCATTATTATTAAAATGGCCGTTGTGAGTGAGTGTGTTTGACTATGCGCGTATTTCATTATGTGTGTTTGTTTGTGTGCGTGTTTGGCTGTGTGCTACTGTAGAGATAACAAAAATTTCTAGCGTCCCCCCTTGTGTAACAGCTTGTGATCCTATAATGCACACTCACACATATATACATATAACCCTGCCTACTTAGCTCCTAGCGTTCAATACCGGTAAAAATACAACCTGGTGCACACCCATGTGTCGTCTGCACGTGTTGCGACACGGGGGGAGGCTATCCAGGCTCGAGACAAAGAGTTTTATCTGCCAGTTTGACAGTATGTTTGGTGTTTAAGTTGTTGTTGTTTGTTCTTCTCTATCTTTTGTTGATGTTGTTGTTGTAATATCAATGGCCCCAATAACCTTCGTTCGATAAATACATTTGCTGTTTATATATTACACAGACACAAAGAAGCCTACAGGCCGCTGGTTGTAAACCCTATATCTTCTCTTCATGATTTTATTTTGATAAACATTTTAATCAAACATAATTGATCAATAATTATGGAACGCAGAAGATGAATATAAATAATTATTGCTAAACTATTAATTCATTTATACTAAATTAAAAAATACGGCACGAAGCAGGTATTTTTTTTTTATAAATTACACAAGTTCTCTTTAACTTTAAAAAATCCCCAAAAGTGACCTCGATTTTAGATAAAAACAAGCTAAATGTCTCCGGCCTTGCCCGGGGGGGGGGGGGGGGGGGAAATAAAACAGGCCTATGTAAGCTACAGATAAACAATTATATTCTACAATGAACAGAAAGCTAGAGATATAGATCTAATAATTTAAAAAATGTATAATTTTTTACTGAAGACATTTAGGAAAGTAATTTTAAATAAATATTGTAATCGGGTTTGAAAGTCTTTTTATTTAACAAAAGCTAAATTGCCCGGTTTTGCACGTGGGTTTACAATCTTTTTTTTTAAAGTAATATTAATTGAAATAAAAAATGTTAGAATAAGAAATAATGTATAGACTAATTGGAGAATCGAACCCGGGTCGAACGCATGGCAGTCCTATAGCCTACGTTATCCACTCATCTAGGTCAAATCGCAAAGATAAAATATGAGGCAATAAGGTCACGTGACTTTAAAAAAACAATTTGATTGGTTAAACACACACAGAGCTTTTTATATATATAGATAGACTCTACATTTCTTATTCATCAAAAAGAGTTTTTTTTTTTTTTTAATCATGGCATTTTTTTAAACACATCGTGTTCATTTTATTAGTTTTATATACACTATAAAGATTTTAATTTTTTATTTGGAAACTTATACCGTGTATAACAGAATAATGCAGACATTTTGTTTTAAAATGTGAAAAAGTCAGTTACGTTATCTGAGACCACAATTGGCTCGCGGGCCATAGTTTGCCCACCCTTGTTCCAAGCAATGTGAGGTTTCCTATTCGGTTTCCGCAGCCTATTTTTTTTTTCTTTTTTTTCATATAAAATAAATTTCCTTAATTAACACTGATCATGCCATGTTTTCTATATACTATAGTTATTTATACTTAATAATTATTTTAGTTTTAACAAGTAAATCTAATATTTAAAAAAAAATGTCTATTGCCTTGTTTCCCCTACAACTCGTTTCTTGTGAGATAGTACGGTACGGTAATTCCCGTTTCCCTGTTTACCCTTTAGCCTGTTACGGTTAAGGTTAGTTGGTGAAATTTGTCTATTTGATCTTTCATTGTTATTCTAATGTGTGTATGCATGAAGTAAACTCTAGGATAAATGAACTCCCATTCAATCAAGTATTTTAAAAGACCATGGAATATGGCATATGGATCTACAACCACGCGCACGAGTGAAAGATTCACCCATGTAGATACATCTAAAACGTCATTATTTAATGTTTGAGTAATTTGAACAGGACTTTTTTTTTAAATATACATAATCGGTCTATCATTTTTCCTACCATTTTTGTTTACAAAGTCTAGTGAAGAGTTTATAATTTCCTTTGACTCCGACACACAGGGAATTGTGTGGCCAGGTCACAAACATCTTTACTTTCTACTTCTGATGCCATGTGTTCAACAGAACTGGGTAGAGCGTAAGTACTTCAGCGTAGTAGTAGCTATCTACCTCTCGACCACACCACCGTGTTATATATTCATACGGGCTGGTATGGAAGACACACTCACACATACAGCTGGAGGAGTATCAATGTGTTACACAGCTCACGAATCACGAACCCTTTTTTTTTTCCTTAACACATGTGTGTGATACATTGGATGTGTGATTGTTAAGTGTGACACCAGATGGCGTACTCCTAGCCTGACACTCGTGCACACTGTTAATCAATATATCAATATACAGCAATATAGAGCTGGACTGCTAAGGGCTGAGATATATACATATATATACAGAGAGAGAGAGAGAGAGAATGGGGGGGGGTGTAGATGATAAAGCTATTTATCAAAAGCTGGAATGAAAGGAAAGAAAAACTAGACGGAAATAATGAATTTTTGTTTACCAATACCAGGTCCTATCCAGATATATTTCAATATCAATATTGATCATTTTGCAAACTATTTGGTTAAAGAACCCGAATGATACGGGGTTTGAAGCACTTTTTTAATTTCATATATTTAAATAAGTTATTATTTCTTCCTAAAAGGGGCGTGGTAGAGCTTTTAGAGTTTTTTTTCAAACGTCTAAAATAACAAACAATATTATCTGAATCAAAATGTTGAATAAAAAGCTTAGAAATATATATTTTAGAAAAAACAACAACATGGAAATTCATGATTAAAGTCAAGCTTTTTATTAAGTGCTTTAAATGTCATCCTGATTAGTGCGTGCTGCCCATTCCATGCCCGAATGCCAACCGAGAAGACAGAGAACGTGCATGAAAAAGTCCTTGAACAGGGAATACGATAATAAATATGATTTTTTAACTCAAGAATCTTTCCGTGCATTGGAAAAGTGGATTTCTCCCTCAATTCGATAACTGTCTTATACTCTCTTAGTGATTGTTTGTTTGTATTCAATGAGGCACATCATTTCTAAAACAAAATTAATTCAAACCATTCATATGTTATATAGCCTACAACCTCAGGGGCCAAATAGTATTAATGTATTGCTAATTATCCTGTCACTGAGATCGCATTGATTCAATTTCAAAGCCAAATGCGCGAAATTGTCTGTGTGTGCGCGCGTGTGTGTGTCACTTTGTGCCGGAGTTATTCTTTCACGAGTGTGATACATATTGGAAAATGAGGGGCGGGCGGCCTCTGTTCCGACATTATTGCCCCCATCATCTTTTCCCACTGCCGCCTGCAAATCCAATATTTAGTATATTGCACATTTTGGAGTAATCTCCCGTTGGCACAATAATTGCGCTTCCGCTTCTATTCAAAGAATTGCTTTTTTTTTTTTTGTGTGTTGGTCCTCTCCAGACTTCTGCTAATGAAATTCTTGGATGAGAGCACTTGACATCCAGGAGAATCGACTCACCCTTGAAGGAAGTCATTAAATAGCTTGGAACAAGTTTTCCCTCCGCCCTAACCCCACTTTCTTTTTTTTTTGTTTTCCGGATACGTGTTTACACGCATCGAGCGTAGAAATCTGCCGCCAGGTGCCAATGTCTTCCTGTTACTACAGTAATAGTAATAGCCACGCATGCGTGTTTAAATTGGCTGTGACAAATGAAATAATAAAAGTGCAATTACTCGCCCTATGTTCTGGCCTTAGATTTCTTTACCTTAATTGTTAGCTTAGAGATTCGGTGAATAAAGTTAGCACAGAGTCTCTCTCTCTCTCTTTTTCTCTCTCTTTCTCTCTCTCTCTCTCTCTCTCTCTCTCTCTCTCTCTTTCTGTCTGTCAGTTTTACACATTCTATTGAGGGATAACTT
Source organism: Anisus vortex (assembly GCA_949126835.1). Lineage (NCBI taxonomy): Eukaryota > Metazoa > Mollusca > Gastropoda > Planorbidae > Anisus > Anisus vortex. Next base: position 21,634,001 of record OX421499.1, read on the forward strand.
AAAGATAAATTATAGTTAAAGCCATTGTAATATTGGTTAGTTATTGTGCTTGCCGCACAATCCCCTTGTATGCCGTGTCATATAATCTTCTCGATATAAGCTCAGCTTCGCTACCCCTGTAGACCATCATGATCGCTATGAAATGAGGTTTGCTTTACTGTAATGAGCCAAGTTGTCTTCAGTCTTTAAAATACTGTTTAATACTCGCCTAAAACCTGAACAAAACCGAGATCACATTTGCACTTCAGCAGATTGAAGAATATTTTATCATAATTGATGTGTCTCATACGTCTAAACGATTATATAATTTGACATGTTTGGTGCATAATTAGCATAATGGCAGCTTGGGGCTAATAAAACACAAATACACGCCTTAAGTCCCCCTAGTAATAGGTTTTGTGGTAAGAAATGTCATTTTGATTATGTATATTACATGTATAGCCCCCCACCCCCCTCACCTCTTTTGGGGTAAAGGGATCAAATTCATCCATCAAATAATTATCTCCCTTCCCTCTCGGGGCCAGACACCTGTTTATAAAGGTAGACATAACACAACAAAATAAAAAGAACAACAATGAACAAATAGAGATATTTATGAAATCCTTATGTCAGCCTTATGTCCCTAAGCCGACTTAGTGGCTAATTGATTTTTTAAAAAGCGGAATGGGGTTTTGGTGGCTAAACTTGCTTCCGTCACGTAGTGTAGGCCCTATTTAACTAAAGAGTAGTTAAGAAAAATGTGTATAAGTGAAGTCCCCCCCCCCCCTTTCCATTCTAAAATGTCAGCCAGGGGTCAGAGTGATCTTGAAGGAATCTTAATCCATCTCCAGGCTACAGTAAATTGTATTTCGTTGATTTTACTCTGGCGTTTTTCAACGGTTCAATTTAGTAGCCTACTGGGCGTACTTAAAAAAAATTCTCTTTGGGGCTTTAGCGTTTTAAATCGTGATCACTTTTTGTGTATTTCATTGACTGTACAACAGCCTTTTTGAATATGATGTACGTGAGCTCATTTCTCTATAGTGTACAACAGTCTATGTGAATATGGTGTACAACAGTGCATTCGTTACTGCATTGTTTACCCAACACACAGTGCAGCAAAAGTCTTACAGTAAAAACAACACATTTATCATTCCCACCTTTCTCTGTTTATTGTAAACAATGTAGTCCACGTGTTCAGCCAAATACGATCCGGTACGACACGCGCTCTATTCACACGGCTGCAACCAGATAATGGTCTTGGGATGGCAACAAATGCTTTTACCACCTGGCCAATTTAACACACTGGTAAGGCGGCCACTTGCCGATTAGCACGCTTCAGGCCCTTTGTTTTACTTATGAACGAAAGAATAAAAGCGAAAAACAACTTTCCGGTCATGTATGGGGTTTAAATTGTAGTTTCTCGTTTTGTCTGTTTTTGAAATTGTATTTTCATAGCTAGATGTGTTGTTATGAAGACACGTGGTCACACTGACCTATGTAAACGTTGAATCCAACTAAAATGTTTTACCAGTCTATAGCGTTTTATTTAGACAGGTAAAATATAGAGTAAATGGTCTTGAAGGTTTGTCTGTCTGATTTGGACCCTGGCTTTCCTTAGACTACCATCTAGAAAAATATTTGCAAATTCGTATCTGTTATAAAAGCTAACATTTACTGTAGGAACGTTAGTGGGTCTCGAAACAGTAGAATATAAATAACCGTGATCGCGAATTAAAAAAAAGTATGGGAAACACTATTTTGATAGATGGCCAGCATTGACTAAATGTGTGCAATTAAATTTTTTCAAGAAGATCATCACACAAACCCAGTGTATAAAGATTCGGTTCAAAGACTGCACGCAACTATATACATCCCAACGTCAATATCTGTGTTCAATAGCATATATGGGTTAATGTGTCCAACATTAGTAACATCTCAACATACATTTTGAAAAAGTACCTTAAAATTCAATCGTCATTTGGAATAAAGGTTAATGTAATATGAAATATATATTTTTTTTAATATTCGAGAGAAAAAAAAAAGAAAAAAGGCTGGCCTTGTCCATTTCCCTCTCGATTCGAACGTGTGCTTGTTTTAGTAGAAAATTCTACTCATATGACTGTAATGTAATAATTGAAAGCGTTAAATTTTTGTCGAGAATTTTTAGTTAAAATTAGTGTTCGTGTTAATGTGAGAAATTTCTGTTTGGGTCGGAAATTTAGCCACTGTCTTTCGTGTAACTAGACTTACATTAGTGTACAAATTTTACCCAGTTAATATAGTCATGAATTGTTGTTGTTGTTTTGTTAGGAAATAGTTTGAAAAGACTTGGCAAATTTTATATTTAGAAAAAGAGTTGGAACCCTGAATGTTACTTCCACCCCGTGGAACACTTCAGCTCTAACTAGTCACAGAACAATTGCTTTCAAGGTTTCATTATATATAGACATATATAGAGAAAAACTCAACACAAGTTTTAATCATTTAAAGCACAATATAGACACTACACGGCTGTGTTACTTTAAAACAAAACAGATATAGACTTACACAGTGTGTATTTTAGTTACAGATATGCAAGCTCAATCTTCCTTAACAATATTAGGGGACGCTTCTTTTTTTTTTTCTTTTTTTTTCTGCTTCTTTCTCCCTTTTACTATGACTATTTTTTTTTTATAAAAGTTATTGTGTGAGGGGAAACAGCTGTTGTTGTTCAGATCATAATGTAGTTGCGGGCGCGTGTGCTGCTTAGGATAAGCGTGTGTCACGGGATAAATGTGCGAAGCTTGCTGGTGTTTTATATATAATATATATATATGTCCATTGATTATAATATCCACTATATTTAATATCCATTGATTGTAATATCCATTGGGTTATCAATTTGTGTCTGCATGATGTTATATTGACGTTTAGAGTCCACGTGATGACCACACTGTAAGGTCACAGTTGTTCCCTGATGTTCAAGATGTCACTAACTCCCAGGTGGTCTTGATTAGTTTTTAACCAAGGCTGTTGGGTAGATCTTTTTTTTTTTTATAGGACAGCTCTACACTCTTTAGATGTTTGTTAGCTCCGCATATTTTGAATCAATAGGACAAGCTGCTTTAAAAAAAATAATTATATTTAATGTTTTGATCTTGGGTCAGTGGGAACCTAACTCCAGCTACGGGAGAAAAATATTCTGCTCCGAGCTCCAGATCAGAGCCCCGCTCCAAAACATGAGTGTTATCAGAGTTTTTAAAAATAGTATGGTATTAGGTCAGTAGCTCCCAAGTATGTTTAAAGTAAGGTTATCCCATCAAAGCTCCCTTGCCTTGGGACAAAACCCTAGATGTTGAGTTTTATTATGTTAAATCTTTTTTTTTTAAAGACGCACGGGCCATCCATATAGATATACTACATACTCACACGGGGAGGGGTCGATTTTGATATAAAATTATAAAAACTAATATAAACATATTCGATGTTGAAGAACGAATTGATGATGGGTTGTGGGTGGACGGGGCTTTTGGTTTTTAAATTACTGAAGTAGTTTTCATTATGTTTTTGTTTTAGTACAATAACTACCTGTATTTGTAATATTTTGTCGAGTTGAATAAAACACACAGTTGTAATGTATTAGCAAGTGATCATAATGTCTGTTTTTCTCTTCTCTCTCTCTCTCTCCCTATTCCAGGTGGTAGATGTACAGAATTACTACGTCAAGCCCCAACCAAATGAGCTGACGGAGACGCTCCTGACGGAGGACTGTAAAGTCGAAACTGGCATCGACGAGGAGATGGTGAAGCAGGCACCGCCCCTGGATCACGTCCTGGAAGAGGTAACAATTCTTTAAGTAATGAGGTTAGGTAGCGCATTGTTTTAATGGAAAAAGCCAGGGTCGGTTCTAGATCATATGAGGCCCATCGCCTTGGAATGGAATAGATTTATAAGAAATATACATATTTAACAGACATAAAATAATACGTTAAATGTCATAATAGAGAATAAATAATTTTTTTAAAAAGAACGTGAATAATAATTTTGTCTTTGTGAAAACATTGCCAGAATATTTTTGATCTACAAATCATGTGAAAAATGCTGAAATTTTCCATACAAGCCCTAGATAAGCTTAAATAATACAATGTTTACAGTAGCCCAAGTCAAATGTCACAATCTAGTGGTTGATAATAAATTTATCAAATTAAACCTTTCGACTGGGTTCCGCACGAGGAATTGAAGGCCCTCAACATTTTCTTAGACTAGTAAGCTTATGGTAAATTAGGCTTTGAGCGAATTGTTGGTCAATGCAGGATTTGAAATGGGAGGGCCACCACGTGTCTACTAAATTCTACCCTATTACTACTAAACAGCATTGACCCAAAAACTGGCGGTGTAACGCTTTTATTTTATTGCGTATGTAAACCTTCGTTCTTAAACTTCGGTTCAATCTTTGTTTTTCTTTGCCTGCCCCACTCAGTGATATTCAACCAACAAAGAAGGGCATCAACACACCTTTCTTGCAGGCCCGTAATATTGTTCATCTGTTTTATGATAAGCCAGAACTACAGTTTGGTCATGTAATCAACTCATTTTTTTACTTGTCCGAATCGATTACTTCTTTTTTTTCAAACCCTCTAAATCAATACAATAGCTACACTAATAAAAAAAAAGATCACTATGTATTTCGGGGATAAAATTAATTGGAAATGGGAGAAAGGCGGTTGTTGTTGATATTCGATTTTTTACGTGAAATAAGTCACAGTGTCCTTTTCACTACTTTTACTACACTCGTTAATGCCTTTCCACTATTGTCGCATAGAAAGGCTGTGCATAAGTAAATAGACCCAATTACGAACATGGTTTATAAAATTTCATGAATAAACCACAAAAACTGAAATATATGGATGCGATATATTAACTTGTCCATATTCTTTGAACTGTCACCCCAACCTTTGTTTTTTCCTATTAGATAAAACCTGCTCAAAACGTTGAAGTTTGGGCGTTCCTGTTACAACGCAGTTATAGCCCTTGCCCAAACTGGACCTTTGTATTGTGGTGTGTTGGAGACCAAAAAGACTTTAGACCATTACGTCTGCCTTCTGAATGTCCTTCTTTATTTTTTTTTCTCCTTTGCTCCTATGTGCAGACCCCCTCCCCCCATTTTTCCATTGTGTCCGAAATATTTGTCCCTTGACCTCTCCCCCCTCCCTCCACCCCAATCAATCGCCTTCCTCGCATTGTCTTTTCAAAAGTTCATTGTGTCCGTTCCTGTTCTGTACATTCAACGGCTTCCTGTGTCCTTCGTGTGCCCCGCTGACCTTGCTTGCCACATTGCCCGCCCCCTTTTCCTCTGTTCCTCTCTTCTATGCCCTGGCAGTGCTGACATCGAAGTGACCACTGGCACATTGGCGGGTCCGCAGTAAATAAACACGCCGGATGGGGGGAGGTGGGATGCAACCGGTCTGGATGTTTGATGACAAACAACAGTCCCAACAAACACACGAATTCCCCCCCTCCCACCGCTCCCCCACACACTCGATAGCGTCCTCCTCTTCTACAAACAACTTTTTTTTTTACCACACAAACACATATACACAAACACACACAAACACCGTGATATTGAGAATCTGACCGTGTTTCCCACACTGCTAATATAATATATAGTGTTGGATTCACCAACGTGGGGACTGCTGGGATAGCTTGATACAAGAACATTTTATTTGTCTTTGCACTCATTTCAATTTTGAATGTACGAATGCTAAAACTAATGTCAAATTGCCTTGCAAGGAATAGCAACTAATAAATTGATCGACGCATTGATAAACAAAACATGTATTTTTTATTTGCGAGGCGTATTATTGGCTGTCGTTTTTTTTTTGTTTTTTTTTTTGGGGGGGGGGGGCTATTTAATGTTGACTATCGTGCGTTTCTAAGCGTCCATTTCGGCCATGTTGTTTTTTTTAGGTTTTGGCCATCGGTAGGCTATAATATTTACCCCTGCCCCCCCCCCAAATCGAGTACAACGAAGAAAATATGCACACCTTCGTGGTGAGTACATCTGTTTGTTTAACCATTCCAACTATATCCAGAGGAACAGTTCAGTAAAACATAAGACATTATATAGACAGACAAGACAATAGTATTGCGCAGTTAAAGACAAAATTAAACAGGGGTAACCGTGTAGATAGTTTGTGTATTGATTTACGGGACATGGTGTCTGGCTGAAGCGCATTCGGGGTCGCCATTCTAGGGGTCTGGGGTTCCGAGCCAGGGTTTTTGTTTTCACAGGACTGTATGGCGTCTTTTAAGTCTACCCGGCTCTAATGGGTACCAGGCATTAAGTTGTGGAAAAAGAGGAAAGCCGGCTGGGCATTGTGCCGGTCTTACGATCTCCTTGTACAGCATGGTCACGAAACGGGTGCACTTGCTTCACTAGCCCAATGGAGCCAATACGTTCTTATATGGGCATTTTAATTTTGTATACGGTTTTAAACTGATGACAGATTGAGCTAGATGAGCCTAGAGGCATTCATTTCATCTGTTTTTTTCTTTCGTTTTCAGTTTGACAGATTTCTGAGTGCTAAAGGCGTTCACCCGGAACACGGAGGCCGGTCCTTCTGTTTGCTGACCGACGGTCAAGCCCACCTCAGGCAATGCATACACCAGGAGTGCTGCAAGAAGAACATTCCACTGCCCAGCTACTTTCACAAATTCTACGACCTCAGGAAAGAGTTCAAAAAATTCTACAAGACAGAACCAATGCCGTCTTTGAAGACAATGATCGATTGTATCCTTTTATTTGATTGGTCGGGGGGTTTACTGATTGGTGAGATGGTGAGATGATAATCACATGACCCCCTTTACTAGCCACGACATGCCATTACACACACTGACAAAAAAAAGCAACTATATTTGGCCTCAAAGCTACAAAAAAAAAGCTGAATATATTGACATTTGAAAAATAACAGAGAAAGAGAGAGGCCATAGTAACGCCATAGTTGTCTAAATGTTATCTTTATCCAAAAACAAGTATGTATTGTTACAGCCAGTGAACAAGGGCCTCCAAAAAATACATTCTAAAAAACATTCTGACCAATAATGTCTTTATTCTGTGTAAGTCCATAGCCAAAAAGATATTTGTCTTATAAAGTACCCCAGCTGACCATTTACTTCAGACCATGCCAAATGTTACTTAATCAGTCTCCTTTATTGCATAAGTTTACCCTTACATATATTTCTGGCAGGTCGGTGGAGTTGTTGATCCTCGTTTCCGAGATTGTATGATGCCCAAATCATCAGTTTATCACTTATATGACTGTTATGGTATTACTGTATGTTCTACAAAGGGTACATAATATCATTCTCTAGGTCAGGGGTCGTCAACCTAGACGCGCATGTGCCAAACTTGGCACATAATTTAAGTCTTTTCTACAAGAAATTGAGTGCTAGAGGAGAATGACGTTTAGGTTGTTGGCACTCTGAATGAATAAGAGATCCTACTTTCATTGTTATCAAAAGGTTGCCGACCCCTGCTCTAGTTTTTGGTTGATTACTATATTTTGCCATGAGACATATCATCATGCTAGGTCGCAAATTCTTAAGCCTGCCTTTGCATACACACTCTCACAAAAACATCACACACTCACACTGGGTTGAGGTAACCAAAACTATACTTTTCGGAGCACTCACCCACGCCACCCCCTTCTTCCCTCATAATACGGCTTCTATCCTCTAACGGCTTCTATCCTCTAACGGCTTCTATCCTCTAACGTATGGTCTAAAATGCAATTTTATTTAAACTTTACCAGCCAAGACTAAATGAATCCACAAGGGTCCCCGAATTATGTATCTGCTCAGGGCCCGACCAAGCCCTCTACGTGTGGCATACACACGCACGGACACACATGAGATCAAGCGATATCCCCCGGTGCTGTTTGTCCATGGTGAGCTGTGATAAACACTCCCCCCTTTCCTTTGTACACGTACACCCGTTTCAGCCAAAGAGAGTGTGTGTGTGAGGGGGCACTAATCGGCTAAGAAATAACTTGTGGGGCTGATCACCAAAGGGGAGCGCTATTTCGTGACGGTCTAGCCCTCGTAAGGATCTTGACCAACAGGGTGTCGACAGATTTACATGGCCGCCCTGCTGTTACATTCGCCACCGCCGTTTCTTTCTCCTTCTGCTTTCTTTTAATCCGCTTTAAAACTTTTTATTTTTACAATTTTAAAACCTCACGCCCTAGCATGCATGGGTGTGCTCTTAGCATGGGGTAAATACGGTAAAACTATTATTTGTGTCCAATTTGATTACGTTTATAATGTGTTGCATACAATGCTTGAAATTGTCCTTGAAGTAGTATTCAATAGAGACAACTTGACTATCAATGAATAATTTGATCTTTGGATGCGGCTGTGTAGGACGCATTGTGTGTGTGTTTGTTATGTGTGTATGTGTAATCTTAGTACCGATAGTGTCCGATAGAGTCTAAACAAGGCTTCTTTGGAGGTCCATGATACATGACTTATACTGTGGGTCCTTGGGTTAAAAAAAATACAACAAAAAACTATCATGCATGTGGCGTAAATTAAGATACTGAAATGAAGCAAATGTCTTGGGTAGTACTCCTATCTGGTAGTCTAGATCTAAAAGGACTAAACTGACTTAGCTCACCCCCAACACGGTCTACCCTGACATCCCAACTCCGTGACCAGGTTCTTGCCCCCCAATCCAGTGTTACGTTACCGAGGACCATTGGTTTTGTCTTGCTATAGGAATACATGTATTAGGTAACAGCTCCAGGTATCCGTCGGCTGGTCACGTGAACTACATCCCTCCCCCCCCCCCCCCTTCCCAGGTCATTTCTTCCCTATTGGTTTACTCGAAGAAGTTGCCCATCTTGGTTGAGTTATAAACTCGGCTTATCCCCCTTACATATACTTTCTTTTCTTCTTTTAAACTCCCAACAGCATCCGTGTCAACTTGTGTGCTTGTTATAATAAACAAGTTCCTTCCCCCCCCCCCCCCCACACACACACATGCACCCACACACAAACTCACACACCCACCGGACATCTTTTTTATCTTCCTTTTTAAAAAAAAATTTTGAACTTTTTATTTTTTAACAAGACGGTCTTTTGATGTCGCCGCGGATGTCTTTGCTCAACCCTCCCCCCTCCCTCCTCCCCCCAAGCCTACTCCCGTTATCCCCCTTCGTATTATAAGCCATTTAAATAGCTCGCTAGAAGACAGGTTGAGTGTGACGCGCTAAAGCCGCGAGGGTGGGAGGATAGGGATTAAATGCGACCGTTTAAGGGCCTTCTCCCCCCCCCCCTCCCCTCAACAGCGTTTCTCTTTTGAAAAAGGGGGGACGGGATTATCCCCACCTTAACATTTGTATCCAAGGCTTAGACCTGTACTGCACCACGTCTGCACGTCCCCATCTTGTGTTCTGGGGTCGACTTCCGGGTCATATCATTTAGTTTGGACATGTAGTGTAGATCATTTTTTTATTATTTTGCTCTCTTTCTATGTTTAGATTATAATTATTACCCGTTTATGACCTGGTGTAATAAGTTGTCACTGCTTTCTGTAAGCTCACATATCCCTTCATTCTCCGCCCTCTTGTAATTTAAAACTGCATCTTAGTTGTGCCATCTTAATATTGCTCTTATAATAAATGTAGAAAATATCCGTTTCAAAATTAAACAACACCTAATATCAAACTTTATCAATCATTTTAAATGCATTTTATTTAAACATTAGCCTTTCAAAGTTTTTCCTTTTTTTTAATATTTTCTTTTTTTTCTGTTGGTGTGGGGATGTGTGGCTGAAAAATTGACTAAATGTGTTAACCTAGTGCTTAACGCCGACGTGCCAAGTTTCGTCTCGATAGCATGATGGAAAGTGTGTCAGTTAGCCATCTGAAGATCCGGTCGGTTGCCAGCCAGCCAGAATTATAGTTTTGTGAATTTTAAATAAATAATTTTTAAAAACAACATCAATGAACTTTTATTGTCAAATGAAACGGCAATTTTTTTTCAGAGTTTGACGAAATCTGGTATTATTAAATCAATCATGTATTTTGAAAGTAAAGTTTTAATGATAAATATTTGAACTATATAATACACCAACAGTAGAAGTCGTGTGGTAGGCATAATTGTACATATGTGTACTCGCCATTACGAGTTTACACGTCTTTACGAGCAGTTCTTCTCGCGTCTGCTGTCTCAGGTATATCGCTGGAAATGGTAAAAGGATACGCTCATACTTTCAGAGGAGTTTTTTTTCTTTGAAGCACCGACGCCAATGTATTTTCCAGTAAACAATAACTAAAGGTGTGGTTGGGACGCTCCAAATGTTAAAAGGTGATGTCCCGATATAACTAACCAAAAAGAACTGACAAAAAAGGAAAACAAAACGGTAAGACCATAGAGATATCTATGGTAAGACTGAAAGAAATGTAATGGCGTCATCAGCCGTGTTTCAGTCCGTCTGATTTTTGCATTTTCTCGTTCAACTTTTTTTCTTCGGAAAAAAAAAAACGGAATGTTTGGACACATCATTCTGATTGTGTGATAGAATCATTGGCGAGGAAAGACAGAGTAATAGAAAATATTGACAGAGAAAAAAATATAGATAGATATATATGAATAGTAGATGAATGGATGCATAGATTGATAGTTGGACAGAAGGATAGTTGGATTGATATATAATTAGATGGGTGGAAAGAGAGAGAGAAATAGATTTAGAGAAAAAAAGGAAAGTAAAAGTAAAGACTTTTACCTCTGTAACAGGTAACTGAACGACTGTAAATTATTACTTTCTCGTCGGTTAGGAGAATGAGTGACAGTTGGTGTTACTCCCTCCATCCCCACCCTTTTCCCCTTTAGATGCTACCGGGAAGTAACAAAACACACACAAAAACGGGAAAATGAGGATTGGGGATGGGAGGAGGAACGGAGAAAATTATCTCCCCCTCCCTCCTTTTTTTTCTCCTATTTTTCACTTTTGTTTTGTAGGCCTACAAGTCTGCAGGGGAAATAAGTTTTGCAAGGGGGCAAGAACTCTGTGTGTGTGTGTATTTATTTGTCTTCTAAAAGGTAGCACCGTTGTATTCCAAATGGCAGGTTGTGTTCGTTTTCAAAAAATATTGTAAAACAATTATCACTGAGACAATTATTTGGGTTTACACCGCGCAGACCATGTTTTAAAATGCATCAAGTCATTAGACAAGACGTCCAAGAATAGACTCGAGTTGAAAGGTCGTAGTGATAATGTACACTCATCCATAACATATTCTAGGGGCGTGGACTTCACATTCATGTCATTTATCTAATCCATGCTTGGCTTGGCATTTAGTGGATTGAAGAAATACATTTTTTTAATATTTTTTTTTTATGTGGTGAAACACGTGTCACTTGTATTTCAAAACGAGACTGTGCATTTTAAAATGAGACTGCGTATTTCAGAACTTACTTCGCTCTTTTGAACCAGTGGTGGCTTAGGAGGGGGGAATCACCAGGCCACATCCAATAATCCCTCCTAAAGGTCTTTGAATCGACGCCCCCCCCCCCCCCTAACCTTTCGCAAGTCTTTAAATCGCCCCCCCCCCCCCTTTTTTTCCACGGTTTTCCTTACCAAATTCAATAAATGTTGCCCCATCCTCCCCCAATTAGCAAAATAGTTGTTTTGTTTTTTTAATTAAGGGACCTACACCAAAAAGAACCAACCGAAGTCTCCCCCCCCCCCCCCCAGACGAGCTTATTGTTCACCACTATTGTGGTGTCGACGCCTCTGATGACGACACTTGACATTTCGGACCACCAGACAGTGGGGAGCCCTCCTCCTCCCTCCCCCGGTATGAAGAAGCCTGTAGTCGCGCATGCGCCACGGAGGGAGGGAGCTAGGCCAAACCACGGCAGAGAAAGTAAATACTCGTCGACTACTGCGTATTTTCTTGTTGTTTAAATCTCCACCTGAAGTCAATATTGAAGTCTTTAGCAGTTGAAAAATAAAACGTTTAAAAAAAAAAGAAGATTGCCATTTGAAATGTTAGCCAGTGTCACGTAACATTCAGTCTCCCCCGCCTCACACACACATTTGCCCTTTTTTTTTACCCCGCCTCCGCTAGGGCCGGTTTTAGGTGTAGTAAAGCCCTGTGTTCTTTTATTTTGTGAGACCCCCCCCCCCCCCCCTCCCAGTTCACGTGTAGAGAAAATCTGAGTAAAAACAATGCAAAAGTCACAAAAAATATAAGAATAAGCGTTGTAGCTCTAATAATGAGTAATAATAGAAATATGAATTGAATCTCCGTCATTTTGACGGGCATAAGTCCTAGTAATTAATAATAATACAAATATGAATGAAGACATGATACATTTATTTTAAGACTATATCATAGTGTATAGTCCCGTAATGCTCACTTCCTTTCTTGTGTTGTTCTCCCAAGTTTTGTATTAAGTAGACAACAAGCGACGATAGCTCGGAAACCTGGCACCGAACATTAAAGTCATTTCAAACATCACAGACGCAAACACACAATAAAACACGTGAAGTCTTTAATTTAGTGTTAGAGTAATTAGTTAGGCGTTTACTTCAAATAAAACGTACCCAGTAACTTTACTAGAAACGTGGTTTTTATCTTTTCTGAGCTTTTCGTTAGAGTGTGGTGGTGTTTTTTTCTAATTCTAAATGTAATGCCTTTGACTTACATCTTTCATAACGCAAAATTTAACAAAAACATAAACAATTAAGATGAGGATGGGTGATTTAAAACCAAAATAGTTTTTTTTATTTCATTTTTTTATGGAGCTTTTTAGTTATTTTAAATTTGTTCAAATATTCAAGCGATGCATTGGGCAAAGTCATCTTGAAGTCTTTCGATTTTTGTTTCTTTTGAGGAGAAGGGGGGATTTGTGAGAAGGGGGGGGGTGAGAGTGTTAACTATAAGATGACGAAGTAGGTATAAAACGGTTTGTTCAAATATAGTTGACAAGCTGAATGACTGAAGTTGGCAGACAAGGAATTTCGGTGACTTGAATTTAAGAGAAAAATGTGTGTGTGTGTGTGGCTTACTTGATGTGTGTTTCGCTCTATGCGTGGTATTGTGCTAGATACCGGAGCCACATTACTGGGGTTCTATTTATCTGTGTGTGTTTCTGTCTGGGGAGTGGTTGTGGGAGGGGGAGATTCGCACAAGACATTAGTTGTCTATAATGCACTGATTTATGTATACATGGATTACTTGTCACTTCTTATTTTTGGGCGCCAAAAACAAAACGCGACATTTGCATACATCAAAATAAAGCTAAGAAAGGAATAAACTATGAATGTTTATCACTGAACTATTTATAAATTGTAAATTTGAATAAATAAGCATACGAAAATTGGGAATAAATCTTGTATATAGGAGAGAAGGGAGATGGCTCAATTGCAATAAAGATGGATAGGCGACTCTCTCAGAAAGCAAGCGGAAGACATCACGTGGCATGTACTCCAATGGAACCCACACGTCTAAAGAAAGGCCGGCAGACCAAAGACATCTTGGAGAAGATCATGGGATGAAGAGACGAAGCAGTGCGGCATGACATGAGAACAGAAGCCCTCTCAAAACCGAATACGCCAAAGATACGTTGCAGAGGCCCTTTGTTTAGCAAGGAAAACAATGAAATGTATCTATAGGTATAGGTCTTTCTAGTCAATATAAAATAGTTTTGGTGAAATGTGCCCTGGCACATTTATTCAGAAATCGGGAAGGAGGGCGGCTATAGAATGGATTGAATGAAGTGCACTTGTCCATAAATTATCATTCTACCTTGACGATAGTGAGCTGGGAACTTGAAGTTGAAGAAAAGAAATGTTAATAACTCTCATAGATTGCTTGTTCCACGTTGTTGTGTTAAGACATCTCTTTGGGAGTACAAGTCTAGAAGGCACCGTACCCATTTCACCCCCCCCCCCCCGGTCCACAAACACACACTCCCACTGGGATTAGTACTAACGTATATGCCCTCGTTCCTTTTTTCTCCTCCTTCATTCACCCCTCCCCACACACACACACACACCCACACACTATGTGTCTGAGACTTCAACATAAGTATTTGCCCATTGTGTTCACTATCATCCACATACATCTGGCAGCTTGAGCGAGCTATTGCTTTTGACATCCTCATAGAATGTGGGGTTTTATTTCTCTTTCTATTATCTTGCCTGTTTTTTTTTTTTTAAACGTTTTGCCCATCAATTGTTTTTTAATTTCAAAGTTGGCAGCGAAAGTTTTAGGTAAGAGATAAAAATCACAGAAGCTTTTTTTTTTGTTATTGTGGCTGTTTTTTTTTTATGAGTCATACTCATACCTTGGTCAATAAATAAAATTTAATAGTTTAATTTATTGGAAAGATTAACTACAAAATGTAAGACAAAGTTCTAGCAAAACCAACACTTTACTATTATTTCAATATGAAATCACTAGACTTGACTTAAATCACGGATTGGATTAGAACACAGTTATTGCCACTTTATAAATGAGTATCCCTTTTATACCATTTTGATCCAGAGAGCAAATGAAGCAGCGTTCACAAATTTCTGTGGCCAAAGCATACCCGGAGATTTTGTGGCCAATGCATACCCGGGGATTTTGTGGCCAGCACAACGCCCATCCTTCTAACTTAAGCCCAACTAATGTGAGTTAACCATCAAAGCTGAACAGACCTAGGCACACCTTCCTGACCCGGAAACGAGTCTTAGCCTTCGCCAAGAATTTGAGCTCCGGACCTTTGGTACGCTGCTTCTGTACCCCGTGCCCATCTTTTATAAGAAGCTTCTTTACAAAATAAAACAAAACAAAAAGCTTTAATGCTATATTTAAGTCTGCACAATAGGCTCTTTTCTATTTCCTCTCTACTTAGCCTAATTGTAAAAAAGATCGCCATTGCCCTATAATTATGTAGGCTATAGAACCGCTTCCGGTTTAGAATGAACGGTTAATGTACCGTGTTTACTTCCCCTTGCCAGTTTCACTGTAATCCATAAATCTACGCGTCTTTTCATTTTAAACATTTTTTTTTTCGATATGGCTCCTGATTTTATGACGTAATAGATAATATCTGTACAGTCGCTTATAAAGTTATACAAATAAGTTAAGTGAAATTGTATCTGACCTAAATACATAAATTAAACAAAAAAACTCCCACCCATATGTCATAAATTTAAAAAATTCATTGAATTTTATCATTCAAACATTTCCGCCAACTTGACGGCCCATGTAACAAACAAAAGAAATAAAAAAATGTGCATCATTCGCGTTTTTTTTTAGATACCTCTAAAAATGTATACTCTGTATATATATGCTAATAATAATAATATGTAGGCCTCCACGGTTTACTTTTAAAATGACAACGTGGCACGTTGTGGTTTGGCCAGGTAGATGTATGTTATAAAGAGGTCAGAAGCCAAAAAACACAATATTATGAATATGAAATCCACTTGCTTGGCGGATGTGGGTGCTTGTCGTCTGTTTCGTTCAAGCATACTTAATTTGCAATGACCCGGTTTTAATATGCAAATGAGCAAACTTGGTAATTAGCATAATATGTTTTCGTTTGTTCGAATATCGCTTCAGCTGGTATACATATAGTCATATAGTGATATATGAAGAGGCGAAATAAAGGCCATTGACTCAGTAAATATAAACAATGAATACATAGGGCCTAGACATATTCCCGACGTGTAGTATATAAATACTAGCAATTATGCCCGTCAAAGGATGGAGAAACGAAAGATTACAATAAATATTAGAGTCTATGTGTGTTTTTGTGTGGTGAGTAACAATATTATATTCATATCTGTTTCTATAAATTTGAAAATCTGTGACATTCGCTCTCCAATGTAATTTTTACCATAACCTTCTCTGATTGGTACCTGGCATTAGTTGGGGGGGGGGGGGGGGGGGTACCGTAATATGCGTCTGGGGATTGTGCTGGCCGTAGTCATAGAAATTTGTGAACGCTTCTTCGAATCACTGCTTCCGAAACAGCATAGACCAAACGAAAACAAAACAAAAAAAACAATTTAAAACCTATAAATGTCAAACTTAAAACACATCCTTTCTCTTTGTAATATTTTCATCTGTATATGTGTACATCAATACATTTATGGATTTATAGAGAAACAATAATATGTTTGAGGCGAACGAATAATACTAAAAACATGGTCTTGACTATGTTTTGATCTTTTTTTTTAAACGAGCCACAGTCGGTAACACACCGGGTCTTGGTGATGCTGCGTACGTAGGTGGCCATGTTTGAGGTTCGAGGGAAGACAGTTTGTGTCTCGAGTCTTGAGCTGATTTATCCAGGGGAGATCAATGCTGACACAGTTTGAAATATAAATGGTGATCTATTCTGAAGCTTAGCTGGAGGGCGTGTATTTGAAGGTTTGTGTGAATGAGGGATGCGGCGGGTGGGAGAGGGTTGACAGCTTGCTTCATACTTTGCGATCATGTCTGCAGGGCCTTTTTTGGTTGTATTTTATGTTTAACTGTGTCGCACATGTCTGTGCCATGTCTGTGAGTTTCAAAGGCGTGTAAGAATGTAGGTCACACCACGCTTTGCCCGTAGATTACACTTCTACCAATCTCAGTTGCCAAAAGTATCACAGCACATTTGCCAAAAGCATCACAGATTAGCATGCTATGCCCCCCTCCCCCAAAACCATGCAACTTTGCACTATACCCACCCCCGCCCACCTTGCAATCCCGACTATGCCACTCCGTATAACACACCAAAAGTTCAACTCACCAGCATCGCTCCCCATTGGCCACAACACAATATTTAAAATTTAAACATGGCTGGTACACAAGACTCCCAGACCCCATCCCCCAAATCTGTTAAAACATTCAAACCGACATAGGCGCCAACTACCCGACGACAGATCTATTTAGTTTTATCTCCACAATATCGACAACACATGTTGGGAAAAGGAAATCTGTGACACACTCACAACTAAACGGACTCGTACACAAACAAAAATCGTTTCTTTTATTTTGTTCCCTTCGAATGGTATCGATCCTCAAAAAAAAAAATTTTCTGAAGACAGATGAACTTCTGATAAACAAACGAATAACAGTAATAATCATAATACTTTTAAGTATCCGTATAACAAAGAAATGTCTGTTGTTCAACATTCATTCAAGGACTCCTAAAGAATAGTTGGGTTGGGTGGACTGGTGTGTAATTAGGTTGTACGTCAAAGCATTCGGTGCAGGGATTGTTGATCTGTCGTTATTGAGGGCATTATGGGAAAAAAAGGGGGGGGGGGGGTTATAAAGAAATACCGGTAATTTGTTTTGCCACAAACTAAAAAAAAAAAACGCTTTTGATCTTCCAAACGGTTGTGTTTATTTTAACTATGGTAAAGTGTTATTATAATTGAAAAGATTCAATTTTTTGGATGCGCTGAACGTTTCTGACCCAAAAAATGTCCACTGAGTACCATTGTTATTGTAGGCCTACCACATTGGTCGCTGTACCTTATGTTGAACGTCTTAAAAAAAAAATTCCCCTCCACAAATAAAAGAAAGTTATTATAATTAAACTTTTAAAAAATGTGGAAAAAAAATGAAATAAAAGGAATTTCTTACTAATATTGGCTACATATAAACGTAACGATTATTATCTTCTCATTTAGATATTTCTTTCTTTATTTGTTTGTTTGAACATTAAGTCCCTTATTTTATGTGCAAACGGTTAAAAGGGAGACGCTGTGTTGGATTTTTACTGTATTGCCTCCATTCGTTGCCATTTGATTAACATTAACCGCATAGACTTTCCACTTGTGTTCATAGCATTAGGTTTTAACCTTTGTGCCAATAACAGAATGACTATCGACGAGATTGAGCCGAAACGGTAAAGAAGACGGGCAGTTTTAATATTCATTTACATCTATTGAACAAACCATGCTCTGACACGTAGACCCTACTTTTAAACTTAAACCAAGTGATTCACACACGCGTATAAAGACTATGTTAAGAAAAGAAAAAAAAAAGATGTCTTCTTTAGGATGAGAATAAGTGTGGAAATATGATGGTAATAATACGTTTATGTTAGTGTTGTTAAAATGTGTTGGCAAGTCAGGGTATTGGGTATTGGTTGAGTAAGTTTAGGGGAGAATTAATGGATGAGTGTATATCAGTTACCATATATTAAATTTGGCGTTTACGATTGGTTGGTTACATTTATGTCAGGGATGATTATTGGTTGAGTAACGTTAGATGGTGATTGGTTTAGTTTTTTGTTAGGTCGTCGACGGTGAATGGTTAAGTTTATGTAAGTGTGTGATGATCGGTAAATTAAGTTAAGGTCATTGATTATCATTGGTAGATGACTCACGTGTAAGTGATCGTCTTTCGGACAAGAAAGAACTGTTTAGAGTTTAGAATATACAAATAAAATATCAATAGCAAAATTTTAAAAATGCTTCAAACAAGATGGACATCGATGGGAGGCCCAAATTCCCTTTGCCTCAGGCCACCACTGGTTGATTCCAAATGCTGTGTACATATATCTAGTATTATCAAGGCCATACATTATACACTATATTATAACCGAATTATTATAATATATCTATATTATAATATGTTCCATTGTACAGGCATGGAGCCGGTTAAAAAAAAAAAGACAAGTTCCCAAATTCTTTGCAAAAGTCCTTGGTGTTTAGCTGCACTCGCCCTCCATTTGGGGCCCCTAAATGTCACCCTCTGTATTCATCCTTCACACTGTTTGATTGAGTGTTACTTTGTGTGTGTGTTTGTGTGGAGAAGTGAGGGGGGGTGCCTTATATGAAAAACTGACAGCATTTGAAGTAAGTATTAAGGTTTTAAGTCACGGAGGAATGGGGGAAAAAAGGGGGGCGGGAACGTGATTGTGAAGGGATGAATTCGGGGAGTCGAAGTGTATAAAAAGATTGATGACAGAATGACCCGTTACATTTCATATGGCGCCCCACTTTTTATTTTGTATTTACGTGGCCCTCGCCAAGCTGTAACTATCATAACTTTCGTAGTGGCGTTCTTCTCACACCTGCCCCTCATAACTGCTTGCGGCTTCTTGACATTCGACCTTAACCCTTTTTATTTTTTTTTTACTTTCGTCTAGAATGTTCTAAATTGTTCCTTCAGATATAACCCTCCGGGTTGATGAATGGGATGGGGGGGGGGGGGGGAGTGTGGAGTAGGAGGGGGAATGTACACGTAAAGTAAAAACAAAAAAAAAGTTGAAAGAGTTGGTGAAATATTGGCCCTCGGTGATGAGATCCTCGCGAGTTTAATGCTAATCTCCCCCCCCCCCCCAAACTCCTACGGCCTCTCCTCCCCGGGAAGGGGGGGGGGGGTACACTGTGACAGACACCGTCTTGAGCAAGTAACAAAAAAATCAGATGTTCATCTTGAGCGTGGCCCCGGGACATGTTTGATGAGTCTAGGCGGGTCTGAAGTACGAAAGCTCAAAATGTTGTTGAAAGCGATGGAACATTGGTCGCGTACAGAAAGGCGTAGGGCTATGTCACTGAATATACGCTTATAGGATATGACAGGGATCGGCAACATACGGAGCGCGTGCCACACTTAGCACGCGCAGCCATTTTCCATAGTACTCAGAAGACACTTATAAAAGGTTATTCAAGTCTCTTCTATAAGAAAATAATCCCTGGAGAAGTTTGACTTTTAGACTGTAGGCACACTGAATGAGATGGAAAATCTGTTTACAACTTGTGATAATTGGGGGGGGGGGGGGGGGGAATTGGCAAAAATCGCATGACGTTTATTATGGACGGGCCCGCACTTTAAAATGCAATAGTTATGAACTAAAAAGTCTTAAAACTGCGAATATTACTATTTAAAAAAGTGCACAAATTCTTTATAAACTGGTATAGTAAGATAAAGACTTACTAATAAGACTATCCAATAAATACATTGGATGAAACTTTCAATTTCTATTACTTGTAGGACATGTTGTTTTACGAGCTTTTCCTGTTTCATTTTGAGTTATTCGGCCCATTTAAATTTTAAACGAGCCTCTTTTTTTTTTTTTTTTGCTTCATTTTCTTGAATAAACAACAGTTATCCTCACCTGACGCCCCTGACTTCAGTCTATCGACTGCTATCATATAAAATACATTTCGTATTGTTGAGGGGGAGGGGGTTATAACGGTATCATTAGTTTGGGCCCTGTAGCCCAGATGTTACACCACACACGCATTTTTTTTTAACCAGCATTGTACACTTTTATAACCGTCTACCTGGTAGCAATATACCCTCTTCCACTAAACTTATTTTTCATAGTGTATGACGCAAGGACTATAAATTAGTAAATAGTATAATATACCGGTACCCATGTCCAAATCTCATTTGCATATTATCCTGTCTTTGACGTCAAATAATTATTTTTGTGTGTGTTTTATTGTGTCGTTGACATTAGTATTTTAATGTCACACATTTTATGTTTTTGTCTTATGAACGTCACTACACTTGGCAATAGACGTAACGACTTTATTTGGTTCAAGGGTGGCGTTTACGTGGATTGAGGATGGGGACGGAGGGAAATATGCTCTAGAGAGGTAGAATATATAGATTCCATATTTATTATTTCTCTATGTTTTCTATAATCCAATAGTTATGTGAAGTTTTGATAATAATGATGGTCTCTTTTAAACAACAGAAAAATTATAGATGTGAGGTCGATTTTAAAAAAGTTATCTTAGAATTTATAGGTGCCTTCCAAGAAATAGATTCTAATGTCCTACCAATATCCGTTAAGTCTAGTCGCTAATTTGATAAATCGTTTTAACTGATATTAGGCCTACTTGTTGGTTGTCCTGACTCTTTCAGGAAACCAATTCCTTGTCGAATTTCCCGTTTGGAGAAGAAAGATAACTTTTATGAATTAGTCCTAGCGTAAGACAATATTTTTTTATGTCTAAATTAGCGTTTGTTAGACTAGTGGATTAAATAGAAATTTAATGTTAACTGTGTATTATTAATACTTTGCTTTTCCAAAAGTAATTATATCACTAATGGTGTTAAAAACTTAAAGGTGTGAATATTCACAGTAACACCTCCACCAGTAAGGTATCATATCACTTAGTTTTTTTTTATAAAACTCTAGCCTACTGCCAAAATGCGTGACAAGCTAATCTCCCTTTGTTTCACCCCCCCCCCACACACACACACACAAACCCTACCCACCCTAGTAGATGTGACCCAGCACCTATGACCCAGCACCTATGACCCAGCACCTAGACTATATCCGTACAAGAAACACCTTTTATTTTGTTAGTGCCGTGAAAATGTTTTCACACGCCGAGATACATTCTGCCTGTCAGTCAGTTCATTATCCAAAGTCTGCTTCAAGACATGTCTGCCTTTTTTTTTCTTCTTCTTCCAACGACCACTAATTGACACCCGTGACTCCGTTCAGCCCGGCCGTCAGCCATTCAGGGAAGTCTATCTGCGTGTCAATAGTCTCGACTTTCTCCTTTGACAACAAAAATAAATGCCCCCGTGTAAAGCATGCAAGTAAAAGATTAAGGAGAAGGGGAGGTGGGGTAAATCAAAAGCCAGACGTGGGTATTGGTTCGGCTAGAGTTGTCTGCAAGTAGCAGAAAGAAGTTTTTGTAATGCAGAAGGTGGGGTCTGCTAAGTATAAAAGGTATTGACTCAGTTGAATAGTTTTCAAATGCTATTAGTTGTTGGTTTTTATTATCTAAAAATAGTTTCTTTCATCTGTTGCTCTTATTCGTATTTTTAAGCCTCTGAACGCTAAGTAGGTTTAAAAAAATAATTTGTGTTAAATCAAATATAATATGTGCATTTTAAAACTGCTTTCAACTGTAGTACGGTACACAAGTTCCTAAAGCCCATACTGAATACTGGGTCAATCATAGTCATAGTCATAGACATAGTTGTTTCTCCTTGATGGAATGTTTTTAGATTTGGCTCTAGAAAACAGTGGATCTGTTGAGTACGGAGTCCGGCAATGTCAAGAAATGGCTAAAATTTTGACAAGGCTAGTAAATGATGGTAAGTTCTTTTTTTTTCTTCATATACAGATAGTAATTATGGCTCCGTAATTTTTATGTGGGTAGGCTAGAATGTTTGAAGTCATGAGTCCTCACATATTCATATCCATGTCCATATGTTGATATGACTCTATGAGTAGGCCTACGTTCTCAGACAAACGATGGTCTTAAACTTAAAGTAGGCTACTTAAAGTCTTAACACTCTAAGTCTTAGTCTTGGTAAAAGCTTGTTACAACTACGGTAATAAAAATTGCAACGGATTGAACTACTTTCACTTTGGACATTAAGGATAAGGCAATTTTAACACATGTAACTGGGGCAATTTTAACACAAGGTGTAACTGGGTCAATTTTAACACAAGGTGTAACTAACTGGGCAATTTTAACACAGCAAAATAAAAAAGGCAATTTTAATATGTGGTAATTGAGGCAGTCTTAACACAAAATAACTGAAAGTATGTTAAACCCTAAGATAATTGATATCAAAAGAAAAAAGTCTAACCATACACTCTTAGTCATACTGATATTAACTGCATTTATAATAGGCCTATATGGCATCTGTGACAACATGGTTTATATATTTAGTTTAGCTGTATATTGTCTTATTTGTTCTTTTGCGCCCTTAAGCAAATAAAATCGAACCACCTGTCTACTGACCATCTTGCTTTTTCACAGCTAAAGAAAAAAATATACATCCAATCTGTCAACTGTAATGATTATTTTGTATTGATCAATCTAACAACAAACATAAGAAAACACAAGTAAAGGGGTGAGAGGAGGGAGGTGTAAGTCTATGTGGGAAACTAAATGAACTCTAGTTAGAAGTGCAGACTGATCATCAAATATTAAGATATATTTATTTTGCTGTATTATCTAGCCTGGTTTTATTCAATATTAAGATTTGTTTTCATTTCTTTCTTTTTTTTGTAGGTCACAGTTTTGGTGACCCTGAGGTCATAAATGAAAGATTAGAAGGTGGCATTTGGTAAGCTCCCACAAACACACCCACTGGAGAAAAATACATTTCTTTATTTAATTCATTGAGATTTTATTAACATTTAATTGTACATCAAACTTGTAACAAAAAAGTATTGCATTTGGCATTCGGTACGCTTTCACAAACACACCCACTGGGGAGAAATACATTTCTTTTTTAAATTCATTGAGATTTTATTAACATTTAATTGTACATCAAACTTGTAACAAAAAACTGTAAACAGAAGTAAAGATACATTAATATGGAAGCTAATTATTTATAATTTTATGATGTGATTTAAAGCTTCATTAAAGGGCTATTTGAATTCTGCTTTTGAACTTTTACATTCATATGATTGTAGTTCTATTTGCATGCATATCATTGTAGTTCTATCATTTACATTATGTTTCTCATTAATGGACTCTTTATCATAAAAAAATTTTTTTGTTTTATTACAGTAGTAAAAATGAATATGTCAGTGATGGTTTGGTTGTAAGAGCCAGGGGCTTGCCATGGCAATCATCAGATCAAGACATTGCAAGATTTTTCAAAGGCCTGAACATTGCCAAGTAAGTTTATCCAAACAAACATAAGAAAGGTTAAGCCTCTCATATATTTAAATTGACTAGAGTGCGGAGTTATCAGAAGTCGATATTATTTTCAGTTAGTTGTAGTTAGTTAAGGCTCATCATGAGCTATTATACTGTGTTCTTTACTGCTCGTCATCTGGGAAACTCAAAAACAGTGCTGAACTGTTGCATCTTGTAACAATTTTGTAACAAATGCAATTCCGACTAAGTGTTCTTTACACTCTCCTAGTGGGAAGTATTCAAGTTGACAACTTTGGTAAGTTTGAACCCAAAGTCATAAAGCCTCAGCAAAGTTACAACCTAAGTAAAATGTTACCTGTTATGCCAGCCTGAGTGGCTGCATCATTCAAAATGTTGCCTGGTCTGTGTAATACTCTGCAATCTCTTAATTCCCACATCCTGATGTTAGTAAATCTTTAAAGCTGGTTTATATTTGTGGACACCATAAACTCAGGACAACAGGACTGTAAATTTAAATGTGTTTTAGACACTATGGGAAGGGAGGGAATTAAGTATAAATCTAATTGTATTAAAGACTATTTATTGAGTAAATATGTTTATTAAGTCTTAAAGAAAATTTGTTCACAAATTATTATTTTTTAATGCCTTATTCTGTGTTAAAAAAACTCCTTTTAATTTTTTAATGTATTTTGTTGTTTTTGAAGGGGTGGTGTGGCGCTCTGCTTAAGTCCTCAAGGCAGAAGAAATGGAGAGGCCCTAATCAGATTTGAGTCTGAAGAACACAGAGACCTTGCTTTGAAACGGCATAAGCATCATATAGGGCAACGTTACATTGAGGTTTACAAGGCTTCTGGGAAGGATTTTATCAATGTCGCAGGAGGTAAACAGGGTTAAAGCTTTATTTAAATATGTTCCTTTGACAACAGCGACTGTTAAGTATATGAAAAGCTAACTAGAGAATTCTAACTAAACTAAATGTTGTCAACTTTTAATCCAGTACATAATATTTTCTTTCAAAATATATTTTTAGGAAACAATTCTGAAGCTCAGGCATTTTTGTCCCGTGGTGGTCAGACAATTATCAGAATGAGAGGCTTACCATTCACCTCAACCACCCAGCAAGTGGTAAGCTGGCTTATAATGTTTTCTTTCCGCTCATTGCGTGTTGTGATGTGGTGTATCAACATCACTAACAGCACACCATATTGGCAATATAAAGGGTCCAACATTTGGTCAAGATTTAAAAATTGGTAGAATATTGGACCCATATTGAGCCAATTTAGTGTGCTGTTTTTCATCCTGAAAATTGTTGTCTATCTATCTAAGTGTTATGGAATTTGTATGAAAATAGAAATGATTTCATGTAAATAAAACTTTCTGACCAGAAATAGAAGGGGAAAAATCTTTATATTTCTTACACATATCAATCAATATCAAAGCTTGTCTCTTGAACAGAAGTTTTACAAAAATATAATTGTAAACTAAATTGGCCAAATATTTTGTGGAAAATAATTCATTACATTCATTTGCTTTTTTTTAAATGTATAAATTGATTAGATGCATTTTTTTGTACAACTATAACCAATATAAATGATGTTCTGATCTGTCTGTATGTAATGGGTGTGAAATGTTCTTGTGCGCTGCCAGATTTTCTTTTCCTCATGCCAACCAAATTTAGCAGACATTTACAGGTTTTTCCTGTTTTCAGCTCACGCCCGTAAACAAAATTTAGCACCCAAAAACAAAACAAAAAAGGTTCGTTCATGGACACACACGCCCCCCTAATTGTTTAGAAGTCGCTCAAGGTAAGTAAAAAGGAATTGGACAGCTACCAAAAAAAAAAACACTCCACTTGGCCTGTGGTTCTTATGTGGTGGTCGCATCGGGATGCACAGGTTTTATATTTTCATCCAATCATATTTGCAGGTTGAATTTAGCTGGTGCGGGATGATTGGTTTCTGGACTTGCATATATTTAAATATCATTATCTACTTCTTCATTACACCTTTTTAAACAGGCTTGTTTACTGAAAAGGATATGGTTGATTTATTTTCCACAAAGAAAAAAAAAGGAAACGAAGATCTGCTGACTTTCATTTGTAATGATTTATTTACTCATATTTTTTTTTTCAATAGCTCTGTATTTTTTTTTTTCTTCATCGATTTATTTTTGGTAAAGGCTTATAACTATACAATTAAATTTGGGGGCCAGTATGCGCAAAGGTTTCCAGATTTTTAACAAACTCCCATGTTCTAAGAACCAGTATTTTTGTCCTGTTTATAAAACTCAACTTTTTTTTATTGATCATTATCATCCCCCCCCCCCCCTCCTTACTACTGACATTGGTTATTTTAAATAATATATTGTACTGTTTACCTGTTTTGATTATGCTACATGGAACTTTGGACTTGTACAAAAAAAAAAAAATTGCTTTAAAAAACGGTGACAAAAACCGAGTGTGCTTCATTTAGTTTTTTCATGACTTTGCGAGTCAATGTATGGGTGTGGTATGCATGAGAAACAAACAAACCAACTGCTAGCCAGGAGATGTTGTTATTGCTGGATTGTATTAAATGTCATTTGGTTGTTTTTATTTTATTTTTATAAAAGCAAGACACCCTATTTTTTTTTCTTATTTTGTTAAAGAGTGGGGGAAAGGGGAGGTAAGCATCATTCAGAAGTTGATCTTTTTTTTTTATTCACTAACAAACAAATTGTTATAAAATGAGTTTTAAAAGAGCTGTAAAAAAAAATGTTATAAAATAAAAAATTGTGTAGAGTAGTCTAGTAGTTTACTGGTGATGGATCAGTGTCAGAAAGCATTATCTGCATACAATTTTCACTAAGGTGACAAAAAAGAATGGTTTTTCTATTTAAAATATTTGCATTGATAAAGTTTACATTGTAACATAACTACTTTTGTTGTTTAATTTAAACAAGGAGCAAACACTAAAAGCAAAACTTGTAATCAGTATCTGGTAAATCTCCATTGCACCATTTAAACATAGCTATCTACTGTCACAATGCACAAATATTAACAAACTGGTTTGGATGATTCATAAAGAAATGGCTGCAGAGGAGCTATTGTCTGTAATCTTGTTATTGCCCTTGTAAACAAAAAACAAAACAACAATTTGCTATAACCATCTTAATAACTGTGTACAAACGAACATTAAATGTATCACTTTTGCTTTTAACACTATTATCTTACAAACAATCTATATTTTTTATAACTAAAAGCAACAAGACTTGGTTGTAGTAGGAATTCACTTGAAATCATCATACAAATTGAGAAACGATTTAATACATATAAATATGACCCCAGAATTTCTGAAACAAATTAAGCATTTATTTAAATATATGTAAATATATTTGTTTATCTCCATTCTTCATTCATATTGTATCATGTTTTTCTTAATTTCGCCCCCTTTACTTTTAAAATCTTATCTTGAGCTGTTTTTAAAATTCAATGTTTCTCATGCTCCACTTAATTTCATTTGAATTGTTCTCAACAAACAAACAAAAATTCCTCATTATTTATATTGATCTCATCTTTTTTTATATTTTTCAAAGATACTTACTTACAATTAGTATGGTACAGTTTAGAGTTAAAGAAGAAACCTGTTGTGGCAAAAGCCTTTTAGAATAACTAGTGGCAGATGTTTTTAAAACATGTGAGTGATTCTGGGAAAATGATCCTTTTATTTTTACAGTTGGAGTTTTTCACCCGTGAGCCAAACTCCTCTCAAGTGCTGGATGGGGAGGAAGGAATTCTGTTTGTGCACTACCCTGATGGGAGGAGCACAGGAGACGCGTTCGTCTTGTTTGCCACTGAAGAAGAGTCGGCTAAAGCTTTGAAGAAGCACAGGGAGATGATGGGCTCTCGGTACATTGAACTGTTTAAAAGCACTACGGCTGAAGTACAACAGGTAGGCAGATGGGCCTTGTTTTGTAGTATTTCAGGTAGGCAGATGGGCCTTGTTTTGTAGTATTTCAGGTAGGCAGATGGGCCTTGTTTTCTAGTATTTCAGGTAGGCAGATGGGCCTTGTTTTGTAGTATTTCAGGTAGGCAGATGGGCCTTGTTTTGTAGTATTTCAGGTAGGCAGATGGGCCTTGTTTTGTAGTATTTCAGGTAGGCAGATGGGCCTTGTTTTCTAGTATTTCAGGTAGGCAGATGGGCCTTGTTTTGTAGTATTTCAGGTAGGCAGATGGGCCTTGTTTTGTAGTATTTCAGGTAGGCAGATGGGCCTTGTTTTGTAGTATTTCAGGTAGGCAGATGGGCCTTGTTTTGTAGTATTTCAGGTAGGCAGATGGGCCTTGTTTTGTAGTATTTCAGGTAGGCAGATGGGCCTTGTTTTGTAGTATTTCATTAGCATCAATCACATTCTTGTTTTCCACTTTTTACTAATGTGCTTAACATATTTATATTAAAGTGATTAATTAGTTAATTTACATATTAACATGTTGATGAAAAGCTTACCAAAAAGTGTACTGTTTCTTAGATGTTAAAGTGTTTACTTTTAAAGGAATGATTTAAGCAGCCATTGTTCTTAAAAAAAATTGTAAGAGAAAGTTTCTACAAATATTTTTCACCCATGGGATTCAATATGAATAAAGTCTTAAAAAAAATACTACTTTCAGGTTTTGAACCGAAGTATGGATCCACGTAACCCAGAACCACCAGAAAGCCAGCTGACACCACTGATAGCCCAGATTCCTGCTGGGATACCCATAATTCCACAGTCTCTAATTACCAGCGGCACAAGGCGGGACTGCATCAGACTTCGTAATCTGCCTAGTGCTGCACAAGTGACTGACATTTTAACATTCCTTGGAGAGTTCTCTCAGTTTATTATATACCAAGGAGTTCACATGGTTTACACTGCAACTGTAAGTATTTAGTCTCAAGGCAGCCTTTGTCTCATTTAGCAATAAGCATTTGAAATTTAAATTTAAAATGCAGGGCATAATGCCCTTCACTGAAGGGCTGGACTAAATACCTCAACTTAGACTGTCATCTGTTTGTAATTCTTGTTTGTGATGTCTTAAAATTTTATATGTAGTTAAATTGTGGACTTTTTACTTGGTCCTAACGGGGTCTCCACAATAATATGAAGAAGATACAGGTTTAGAAAGTTTTGGAATACCAACTGGTGTTTTCAATTTTGTGAAAGTTTGGGAAAACTGACCAAAGTTTGGGATAATTTGTGAATTGTTTATAAAGCAACACAAAACTCCTACTTGGAAAAAAATAAGGAGTCCTTTCATGGTTTTTCATTTTTAAAAGGATTTAAAAGTTGTTTCTTAGAGTTCTATGAGTAGTGAAAAATATCCACCACAATTAAAATTTGTATTACTTTTATACACAAGTAGATAAAAATAATATTATTAACAAATACCAGTATATTTTAGATATATGATTTTTTTTAAAGTTTGGGAATTCCAAAATAATTTTTAGAGTAAGAACCCTGTAAGACGGGGGCACTTTGGCCGTGCAGCAGCGCGTACCAAGGCTTCTGGGTTCAAATCCTGGTGCAGGCTAGGATTTTTTTCCAAGGTCTGGAGGGTGTCCTGAGTATATCCAACTCTGATGGGTACCTAACCTTAGTTGGGATAAAGTAAAGGCAGCTGTGCATAGCGCTGGCCACACCTAGTATGCCGTGGCCACAGAAACTGGTGAATGCTGTTTCACCTGCCCTATGAATCAATTTGGTCCGACGGGTACTTCACTTTTACCCTGTAATGTAAAGAAAGGTAATTGAATTATTTGCTTTTTCTTTACGATTCAGTTAATCTTTTTCCAGCTACTCATTAGATATTTTAATTCTTTTTGTTAATTACAAACAGGGTGAAGCGTCAGGAGAAGCATTCATACAGCTGGACTCTGAGGATGCCGCCACCCTCACTGCCATCAACAGGAACCGGTGTCACATGATTTTCGGCAACAAGAAGCGGGTGGTGGAGGTCATCCAGTGCAGTGGTGATGACATGAGCTACGTCCTGACCAACGGCATGCCCCAGATGTCTATCACTGCTGTGCCCACAGCCATGCCTGCCCCTGCTCTCCCGCCGCCATCGCCAATCACTCTCCAGAGGCCTATTTTATCGCCAGGTAACTTCAATGGCCTACACACATGTAAGAGAAAGTTTAATACAACTATGTATTGTTTAATTTATTAGCGTACTAAAAATTTTTGTTATACAGTCACTTTTGTTAAAAATAAAAATAGTAAACAGACTTCCATTTCAATGTTTTTAAACGCATAGAGCAGTATTAAAATAGAAACGCAAATTTTTAATAAGGAAATAAAATAACATGATAGATCATACAAGATGAGTTTGTTTTATGGGTTCAATATAAGAGAAGATCTTTGGATAATGGTAATTAAGAATCAGCATTGTTACTGTAAAAAATTAATATTTATGAAATGGGTGTTTGAAAACATTTTGAATTAATGTAATTAAGAATCAGCATTGTTACTGTAAAAAAATGAATATTTATGAAATGGGTGTTTGAAAACATTTTGAATTAATGTAATTAAGAATCAGGATTGTTACTGTAAAAAAAATATATTTATGAAATGGGTGTTTGAAAACATTTTGAAATATTGTTTACATGTAAGATTTTTTTAAAACAAATTTTGGCATTAACCTCCTCTTTTTATTACTATCTCTTGCAGTGTCGCCTCAAACCATCATGACAACATCCTCACTGACTGCTGGCACTTTCCCCTACATGTCGCTGAGCCAGCCGCTGCCATCTGCCTACACGCCTACCATCACCGCCCTTCCCCAGAGGCCGGCCTACTACCCGCCGATTCTCTACTGGTACCCCAGCCCGCCTGTCTCACCACCCACACCACAAACACCAGCCATCACTTACTACACCACCACTTCCACAAACACAGCCTCGGGGCCATACACTGGCCCTTGTATGATCATAATGAGGGGCCTGCCCATTAATGTAACGGTTCAAGATATTATGAATTATTTTCAGGGGTTCCCAGAGGTAGGTCCAGGTCACTTTAAACCAGAAGAAGAAAAAAATTATTTTATGAGCTTGGTGGCTTGTTAGCATTATGTTTTTTTATCTTCAGTTTTTCATGGTGATCAAATTTTTATTTTCAGTTGTTTTTTTTTGGCAATGATTTTTGGTTTATTTGAATGAATTTTCTAAGGTGGAGGATGTTTCTATAAATTCAAAAAAATAATAATTTATATCAAAAGTTTAAAGTAATTTAAAAATCACTTTTTTTAACAAAATGTTTAGAAAAATAATTTTTTAATATTTATTTAAAGATTTTTTTTTCTTTTTAAAGGTTAATATAATTTAAAATACTTATTGTAAAATTAATGATAAAGATTATCAAAATGTTAATAAAATTAATAATTTACATATCAGATGGGGGAAGAAATTGAAAATATTTATGGGACCCTTCAATACTTTATGCTTCATTTGATTTTGGCTGAGAAAAAAAAATTGTTTTATTTTGTGGCTTGGGCTCTCATTATGTTCATACTGTACAACTTTTTTTAGTTCCTTTTTATTTGTGCTGTTTTCTCTTTGTGTTCTTATTAGCCTTTTCAGTTTCTGTTCATTTCATTATGTACAACATGTTTAACTGGGATGAATTTAGTATTGGTTTTGTATTTTTCATTAAGCTAATTCGTTTAGAATTAGTTTTAAATGTAGAAGTCTATAACTTCTAAATTATCAAATTTAAAATGAAATGTGAAAACATTGCTGTAATGGTTTTCAGTCCAATTAAATTAATTTAAATGTAAAAAAAAATAAATTACATAATCATCCGCAAATAAAAAAAAGTAAAGTATCCGTCAGACCAAATTGATTATAGGGGCCAGTGAAGCAGCGTTCACCGGTGTCTGTGGCCACGGCATACTAGGGGATGTGTGGCTAGCACCATGCTCCTCTGCCTTTTCTTTACCCCAACTAATGTCAGGTGCCCATCAGAGCTAGGTAGACTCAGGGACACCATCGAGTCCTGGGAAAAAATCCTAGTCTTCACCAGGATTCCAACCCAGTACCTTCGGTATGCCAGCCAAACTCGCTGTTGCTTTGCCACCAAGTCCCATAACCTACAAATGGTTGAAAATAATGTTTTATGAGTTGTAGAAAAAAAGCTTTTAAGTTTCATTACAATTGAAATATTTACACAATTGGTGTCATAGGCCTCTATCACTATTTTTATAAATAATGCAATGTAGATTACTTATTTTATTAAATTAATTATGATCTTTTGAGTAAATTGAGGTTCACACTTGTGAGGTTCACATTGATTCTAATTAGACGTAATAGTAAAGTTAAGTACCCTTCGGACCAAATTGATCAAAGGGCTGGTGAAGCAGCATTCACCAGTTTCTGAGGCCACAGCATACGAGGGGATGTGTGGCCAGCACAATACCTTGCCACATTTACTTAACCCTAACTAATGTCAGAGCTGGGTATACTCAGGGACACCCTCCAGTCCAGGGAACAAATCCTAGTTTTCACCAGGATTCCAACCCATAACGCCAGTCGAATGAATTGTTCCTTTTATTAGAATTATATACATAACATTAAATCTACGTGAACAATACTTGGCTCATTGGGAAAGAGATCAGATTAAATGTATTATCTTCGAATTGTGTGTGTTTATACTCTTGTGTCGTCCAACCCTTTGTTCTGTTCTTCACTGTTGATTTTGTCACCTGCTGTACATAGATATACTGAGACCTTTGACCTTTGTTTTCTTGTCCAACAGGTAGCCCCAGAGACAATTAGTATCCAGACGAACTTGGAAGGCAGGCCAAACGGTGATGCCCTCATATCCTTTTCTTCGCGGCTGGAAGCCGAGCGAGCCATCGTCGAGAAAAACCGCAGACACCTGGGAAACAGATTTATAGAATTGTTTATGGCTTAACCCTTTTCTGCTCTGCTGCTTGTGAACTGCTGGGGACTACTGTGTTTTTTTTTGTATCCCTTAAAAAATTATATATTTATCATAAAATTATTTATTTATACACCCATAGAAATGATGTAATTGTATGAATGCTTGTAGAATATTTCATCATTTTTGAAATGTTGATATTTTGTTTCTTTTATCAATTCATTCCAAAATCTTTCTTCTTTGTTTTTTTCAACCAGTAATGATAATTAACTTATAGCTTGAGTTAGTGGAATATTTTTTTATCTTTTTTTTTGTTTGTTTGTTTTATATGTTGTACATTGATTTAGAGTTTAAAAAAAGGAAATTGAAAAAATGAAAGTCATTGTATCAAATTTCCTATTTATATATTTAAAGAAGACTTTATTTCTCAAAAGTGCCTTGAAATATTAAGTTTGATATTATAAGATATCAGCACTGTTTTTTCTACTCATTGTTACTGTCAGAGAAACATGGCCATTTTAGCATGTCTAGACATAGAGAAACGCCTTAATTATAAACCTGCATTTACATTCCATATTTCTTTAATGTCATTTTTAAAACTTAAATTTACTTTTGAGAATGGTTGAAGAGATTTTTGCATTACTTCATAGTCAGCTCTCAGTACAAGAAAGCCAAATAGGCACGCGACGTTAATCACTTTGTTTCGCTACATTCCTGTCGTTAACTGGAGTCTAGTTTTGCTATATAAGCAGCTTGATTATTCTGTTTGTTACCAGCTCCTGAAAAAAAAAATCATATCTGACACCACAGGAAAAAGTTATACTTTTCTCTTTCCTGTATATTATTTGATCTAAAAACAAAGATTGTTTAGCTTGTGATCTATGAAAAGTTTAGTTTCAGATCAATATGCATTCCTTATTACTAGCTGGATTTTATTTACTGGGTTCTGACTAGTACACAAATATTTTTTTGTGTAAACTTTAAAACTATATTTTTTTTGTAATGAATTCTATTTATTCCCAACATTTTTTATGCATTCTTTTCTTTGAGAAAGAAAAAGATGGTATATTCACCAAAATGTGCCTTATTGTATGTTATATTGATATTCTTTCATTAATATTTCTGCATGCAATTATATTTTTTTTCTGCAAACGTGGCCTTCCACATTTTTTTCGTCTCTACATTTTAAAGCTTACTGTACATTTTTTATCAATTGAAGTAAATTAACTGTAGAAATTGACGATCCTGAGACTATGAGGACAATAATGAAAATAATTTGTTTTTCTGTATATGTTTGTTTTAGCTCATTCATATATTGATATATTTGATCTATTTGATATATTTTTTAGCTCTGTATTTCAGATCTGCTATAGTGTCAATTTTACTATTTAATTGTTGTGATTACCATTACTAGAAAGAATTATATGTGAAATACTGTCATATTTTAGCTCAATGTATGTTTATTGTTATATATATATATATATATTTATATACATTTACAATTATAAACTGAAAATTAAATATTCATGCATGTATATTTTGTTTAAAATAGTCTGCTAAAAAAGTGCTTTGCAGTTTGAGAATGTCTGTTAAATTAAATAAGCAATAGCTTGATTTTTTTCAAATCAATGAATAACTTATCTTGAAGTTTTTGAATTTATAATTGTTATGTTTAATATTCAGCTGAACTTTAAAAAAAAATTATAAGTAGAAGTTTTTAAACTAGTTTTTAAGACTTTTGTTGTTTTAAAATGTTTTTTTCCTCCTGCTAATCACTGCTGTTTACTTATTTAATATTGAAACTTATATAAATATAGTTTAGTGATCTCTCACAAGCACACAAGTTAAATACAATTGTATGGCTTGACTTTATTCTTTCATTTTTTTTTGTAGTTAATATATACATATTCAATAATGTAACCATTTGTTTTACAATTTTCTTCCATTTGACATTGACTGAAGTAAGCAATCTGCTCTTTCACTACAAGATATTGTACTTGCCTGTTTTCCATTCATCTTCCAACAAGAAACCACAATATTGTTTACATGGCATTTATATCATTTCAACTACATATAATATATATATATATTCTACAGGATATTTTTTTTCCTCCTGTATTTATTGTCAAGCTTGATTACTGAGTAATGAAATATTTATTAATGTTAACATATTTATGCTGAAGAAATTTTGTTTCTAGTTCTTTATTTTTGTAGCATTGTAGGTTTTTTTTTAGTTTTTATTTTTGTAGCATTGTAGGTTTTTTTTTAGTTTTTATTTTTGTAGCATTGTAGGTTTTTTTTTAGTTTTTATTTTTGTAGCATTGTAGGTTTTTTTTTAGTTTTTATTTTTGTAGCATTGTAGGTTTTTTTTTAGTTTTTCTTTTTTTTCTCCACTGTTGAAAAGTAATTAGATAAAGCAGTAAACAAATATCTGTCAAATGTCACAGCTTTATGTTGACATTTTGAACAGCATGCTGAGTTTAAGTTTACAATTTTTTTTTATTAAACATTTTGTTTATTACTAGATTTAAATATTAGAAAGAAATGATAAAATCACCAGATTGAGCGCAATATTAGAAGAGCTAGACTTATGTTGTAAGGAAATCATGAATAGTGAGCTTGTAAAAATGTCATGTTTTCTTATATATACAATTTGTAAGAAGCTAACTTTGTCTTTACATTCCAATAATCATATTCATTCATGAAATTTTTTTATACTAATTTGTGTAGTGTTTAAAGTTGGCAATATCTCCTGTTAAAAAAACAAGAGATACAGAAAGAAACTATTTACATATTTTGTCATTTCTAAAACTTTGTTAATTTATGGCCTCTTGCCAGTTTGACTCTAATGCAATATTTCATTTGTCCTTAAATATATTTAAAAAAAACATGAACATTCAACTAGTTCAGAAAGCAAATAATGTGCAATGAATTAAACAGATGACTACTTGAATTATTTACAGCTATTAGCATATAAATATATATATATTATTTTGTTATATATATATAAAAAT
The DNA here is from genome assembly GCA_949126835.1 of Anisus vortex. Lineage (NCBI taxonomy): Eukaryota > Metazoa > Mollusca > Gastropoda > Planorbidae > Anisus > Anisus vortex. The sequence continues at coordinate 21,669,467 of OX421499.1, forward strand.
GTCTATACAGTTTACTATTGTTTCTGATCTTGTGACTGCTAAAAAATTTTAAACCCCAGCAATGGGCAGAAAATGTTAAGGGTTGTGTAATTTCCCTAAGGAAACACTCAAATTTTAATGAGTACAAATTGAATGTAGTGAAGTGCATCAGAATGTATACAATATGTTTATCTATATTATATATCCCATATTAACATATACAACAGCAGGTCCCAAACATTTTGGGTTGCCTGAATCCTTTCAAAACTAGATAGTAAACTATTTGAAAACATTTGTAGACTTGTCTCTGTTCTCACAGATACCAGAATACTATTAAATACTAAGATCTTAACAACAACATAAAATGCATTACATTATTGTTCCTACATCCCAGTGAACCCAAAAGTTTCTCAAGTTTTGGGATCTGCTGCTGTATAAAGAAAAAATATAAGTCTCCAAGGCCTTTATAAACAATCTAGTCATGTTGTCAGGGTAAATTACCCTTGTGTTAGATGTAGATTGAACTGTGACGCTTGTAAATAGTTTTGTAACATAGCAAATTTATTTTCTCAAATCTTATAAAGCTTCCATATATTTTTCCATCATGTTTTTTGTTTTATACATTTTTTTTCTTTGCTCTGCTTTAAATGTTTTATTCATATATTTTGGAGAACTGGCTCATGAAATTTTTCAGCAAAATTAAAAGATTTTACCTTTCATATAAATAAAACAAATAATCCTATCTCAATAACAGGCATTGGATGTCTTTGTCAACTACTCAACTAATTATTGATTGATTTGTTTTAAAGTTCTGATATTTTTTTTTTCAAGATCTTAATGTATTCATTACAAAATATAGCATCCCTAGCCTAGTTGAACCTAGTGTTTTTTTTAGATGAACCTAGGTTTTATTAGATGAACCTAGGTTTTATTTGTATATAGAAAATGAAGTTTTCAAATATGTTGTTGATAAGATCACATTCCAGCTTTTCTCAAATTTTCTGGACAATGATCTGATTCCATTTATTTTATTTTTTTTTCTGGTCCTGTAGCTCATCACTTATATTTATTTGCATCGTGTACTCACTAATTTAAACATTGATTCCTCTGTACTGGCTAATTTAATAATTGATTCCTCTGTACTGGCTAATTTAATAATTGATTCCTCTGTACTGGCTAATTTAATCATTGATTCCTCTGTACTGGCTAATTTAATCATTGATTCCTCTGTACTGGCTAATTTAAACATTGATTCCTCTGTACTGGCTAATTTAATCATTGATTCCTCTGTACTGGCTAATTTAAACATTGATTCCTCTGTACTGGCTAATTTAAACATTGATTCCTCTGTACTGGCTAATTTAATCATTGATTCCTCTGTACTGGCTAATTTAATCATTGATTCCTCTATATTGACAGATTGTAGTTTTTGTTGTTGTTTTTTCTCCACTTTTGTTATCTGTTGTATTCAATGTAGACAGAAAACTACTTGCACCAAACAATTCAAACTTGAAGTGATCCTCTCTCTGCATTGAATGAAACCTTCTTTGTTGTTGTCTTGCTGTTGTGTTTTTTTTTTCAGTTGTTGTTTGTTTGCTTTTATTTGTCTCCTTCTAAACGCTTCCATTAATACCTGTACATGTTTTAAAAATATAAATTAATGTTAAATTAGAAAATTAAAATACAACCTCCACTTTCCTTGAATAAAAAATTTTTTGTCAGATATTAAAAATATTTTTTTTTCTCTATAGTTACAAAATAAAGTGTTTGGTATATTTTGGTGTAAGTGAAATAGTATATTCTGTAAGTGAGAAATATTTTGTTTCATGGTATAAAGTGGTAATAACAAAAACGTCTGTCTCAAATCTGCATTTTTAATGTAACATATTATGTGATTACTGTATGGCTTTCTTTTTCATCTAGACATTGCATAGATTATTTCAGTCAGAAAATTAATCTATGTTTTTTAATTCACTATTTCCATGCTACCATTGAATTAAATGCAGATAAGAAGTTTTCATTAAGCTTCCAATAATTACAGGCTAAACTTAAACCACATATAATATCAGGACACATCTTCCCCTTCAATATGGTGATTTCTGTGAATTATAAGATGGATTTAAAAAATGATTTTAACAGGAAAATAGATCTTTTTTTTAAAAAAAAGACAACATTTTTTAAAACAATAAATTTGTTTTTGTTATGAAAGAAAAAATTGAATTTAACATGTAAAATATATTAAACAAAAAAAATATCTTATTGGCTTTTTAATTTTTACTTTCAAATTTTGTTCTGAGGGCTGTATAGGTTACACAATAATTATTATAAATGCCTGCAATGGTCTATGGAGTTTATATTCAATGGCCATAAGAGGGTAGAAATTGCAGCTGTGGCTTTATATTTTCTGCTAAACAAGTTATTTTTTTCTTTCTGTATCTCAATTTCATGAAACATGTTACAATGTTATTTGTTGTGTATATTTTAACTCTATGCAGTTTGCAGAATAAAATATTTCTTTTAAGCCTGGTGGTGGTGCTTTATTTCATGATTATTTATATTGTCTTTTATTTAACTCATCCTGTGCTGTCCAAATGCCTTGCAGTCTGAGAGCTGTCTAAATGAGAAGTTTGAGTTAAATGTTGGTTTTGTCTAAAATGTTTAGAAAAGAGAAGAGTGAGTTATATGCTGGAGATGTCTCAAATGTCAATCAGTGAGTAGCAGTCTACTATAAAGTATCTTGCAAGTAAAATGTAAATATATGCTTTCAGTTTCAGTATATTTTTATTTAGAGCCAGATTTTGCTTTTCAACATATTTTTGCTTAGCTCTACTTTAGAGTGTTGGATTATTGTGTGTGCCTGTATTGACCTGTAAAGCTAATAAAAAGCCAACTGCAACAGGTAAGCAGAAAATAACCCATTCTAATTGTATATATATGCTAGACAAAGAAAAAAAAAGAACATTCCGGTAAATCAAAATAAGAATATTAAATGAAATATTTTTTTAAGTTTTTTCACAGTAAAAGCTTTTGAAACATAAATCATTTAAAACTAAAAGTTATAAAAAAAACTTATCTAATGCTGATCAGTTAAAAACTTTACAAATCTATTTTGAAAGATAAAAAAACTCTTAGTTGAAAAAATCTGGCCTTTTAAAAGTAGGCATACAATAATTACCAGATGATACATTATTTAATTTGTAACAAACTTAAAATTGATATAATATAATACAAGACTAGTATTCATTAAAATAAGAAGAAAAGATTGAAATATTTATAATTTCCTACTAAATGCTTCATTAAATAGTTTTTTTCTTTACAATAAATAATTTTGGTAGGTAACCTGATTAAGCTTTATGAAAACAAAAACAACTAGATTAGCGGCTAGCAGTGACTAGACTGGCTTGACAATTCATGGCATTAATTTAAGTTGGTGTTTTCTCCTATACTATTAGTATTTTGTGGCCAGTTTATACATGTAATAAAATCTCCTGTAAATGTGATGTTCAAAATATATTTTTAATTTACATTTAATGAACTATTATAATTAGTTTTTTTTACTTTGAAGCATATATTATGACATATATTTTCTAAATCTTTTAACTTTTTTACCAAAACATGACAACAAAATATTTATTTTATATCATAATATAGATCTGTGCATTTGGAAATGTATCATACCTCAACTTATCTATAAAAATTATTTTTTTTATCCTGCTCAAAGGAAGAATAGGACTACTTTAAATATAAACTCCAACACGAATAATATCAAATGTTATATAAAAATAAACATTTAAAAACCATTTTAATTTTATTTTCCTTTAAAATGATTGTTTAATTATGGCTTATTTAGGCATGGTGGCCTGCGTCTATTTTCAGTCTTAGAGTCTATGGTAGGGCAAGTCTCAGAGCTTTTCTTCCTTAGTGCAATTTAAATAGCTTCAACAATGACAATAGAGATGAATTCTTAAACCTTTTTTTGTCATATTTAATCTCATTGTATATAGGCTTGTGATGTCATTAACCCTTTTCAGAAATAATATAATTCTAAATAATATTGAAAGGAAAATGAAACATTCTTCAACCCACCATTTGAAAATCTTTAACTCGCCTATGATTATTGACTATTGGCTAAGAAAACTTTACTATATGGATTTTATCTCACAATTTGTGACCATTATTAATAATTAATTAATTTTTTTTACATAATCTAGTGTATGAAACTCAGAAGTACCACTGAAACAAATGTGATAATTATTATCTTTAATCCTTTTATATTTGACTTACAATAATTCTAATATACGTAATAATGTTTTAAAGCTACAAAAAAAAGTTTGAATGATTTTTTACTTGTATGCGTCTCCAAAGTGTAATAAGCTCTTTACAAAATGATATCACCAAATCAGTTGAGAGAAAAAAATTGATCTATATTTAGAATCAAATAGAAGCAAGCATAGGCTAATTGATTAATACCATAGGTTAAATTATTTATATTAACATTTTTTAAAGCATGGTCACTAAACACATTATCTATGATCCCAGATACTAGGTTGGGAATTCAGAAGACAAATTATATAGACATATTTACACACATTATCTATGATCCCAGATACTAGGTTGGGAATTCAGAAGACAATTTATATAGACATATTTACACACATTATCTATGATCCCAGATACTAGGTTGAGAATTCAGAAGACAATTTATATAGACATATATTTTACACACAGCATCCTCAATGATAAAAAAAAATAATGTATTAGCTTTTTTCTCTTAATGGCTAGATAATTCAAGTAATGTACAATAATTTTATGTAAGAGATATAGTTGTAAAAAAAATTTATAAAAATTAACCAAATTGACAAAAAGCTCTGTTTGTGTAAAGATATCTCAACAATTAGTTTTTCATTCAACATTTAACTGACTTGAGCTGTTTTTCAACCCCCACCCCTTTTTTTTTGGTAAATACCATGCATGTACTCACTCTTCATAACATGACTTGCTTTATACTTTAATTTAACAATGGGTCATCTGTCTGTGAGTTACAGCCATTGCCCTGACGCTGCAACTCTTTTCACCATTTGTGTTCTGATGTTATGTTAAACTTAAAAAACAAAACAACAACTATGGTAGCACATTTGCATTTAGTTTGTTTCAACCATTTAGTTGCAATAATCTTCTTTACATGAACAAAATGAGCGTCTGTAAGTACTGTAAGATAATTTTGCTTCCATCCTGGAACATGAAATGTAAATCATACTCACTACTCACTACTCACTACTCACTACTGATATCTTCCCCACCAATCATCATTCTGACTGTCCTCGTTTGACTTGCAATGTTTCAAAACCCATGCCTGGAACCTGGCTGTGCTTGAGTCCGCCCAGGTTTAATAAAAATCTAGCATTAGTTTGGGAAGCCTGCTAGCCCACAAACATTTCATGTGTTTACCAATACCACATACACTGGGGAAGATCACAAGCTAAATTTTTAATATTGACTACATGAAGTCAACTGAACACTTTTTTTAATCCATCTAAGTCTAAGCTGCCTTCTATTGCACTTATTTTCTTGACTTTTTTTTTGGTTTGTTTTGTTGTTAACTTTACTATAATTTATAGTATAAATTAATATGTTTAGTACCATTAACTTTTTAAAAGTTAAAAGCTGATGAATAATTTCTTATAGGCCTTTATATTACCATTTAACATATTGCCATTTAAATATAATTCTATTATATAGGTTTAGTAAACATCTTTTTTTTATCACAAACTGCTATAATTCAAATGATAATTAATTTTGAGAATTAATGAAAACATTGCAACAAGAAGTTTTCTATTAAAATGTTGTCTCTAGTCAGTTGTTAAACCACAATACTATTTACTATTTACAATGCTCAAATCATAGGAAATCAATAAGTTAACTTATTTTTTCTCCTCTCTTGTGAATTTATTTTATTGTGAAATTAAAATGATACATCTTTGTAAAATCAGTGCATTCATGTCAAATACGTATGGCTGTGATGTTACTTTTAATATAAATTATATCTTTTAATGAAACTAAAAAAAACTAAAATATTATTTAAAATGTATGTTTTTTGTCTTTAGTTGTGAAGAAAATTAAACAAAAATAAAAAAAATTCTCCTTTATCTTTATTGTTATTTTTATAAATATTTTTGAACTATTTTAAAAATCAAAGATACTTTTTGTGAAAACATTTCATAAAGAAGAAATGTAAAATAAAAATACACAATACAAAGTTTGGATAAAAACAAAATATATTTGGGTCTGGCCTTTTTAATTTTGAGGCAAATCGATCTTCTGTTGGCACTGGATGCCGGGCTGCCTTCAAAAGAGTCTGGTTAAATAAAAAGTAGAAAAATCAACAAAAAACAAGAAGACATTGAAACTTTACATCCCTCTTGTGTAAGTGTCCATGGAGTTTATAGACCAAAACGTGTATTCAACAGCTGTTTAAGATTTCCAAGAGAAGAGGATATACTACATAATTAGTTCTTATCCTATCAGTAAAGCTTATCAACCAACCAATCTTGTAGCTGTGTCAGATTTAAATGGGAAACAATTGTAACTTACAATGAATTTACAACCTATGTGCAAATATTTTTTGGAACAATAATAGAAATCATAACCACCACATTTTAAAAGGATTATTTGTAATATGTATAAATATATTAATTGACTCGTTCTATAATAATCCCAGTGTAACATATATGAACATAAATGTCCTAGCAATTTTTCCATATCTTAATTTAAACTGCTCTTCAATTATAATACTCCACAAGAACACGTTTTTAGATAATACTAAGGGCAATAAATGAAACAGCGCTTCGAAGGCGAAGAAAAAAAATGGATTATCTAACTTTGATTAAGCCCGTAAATCTAGCAGAGCCTCAGATGTGGAGTTTGGCTTTCCGCGAAGTTTATAATTAATAGTAATAGTATTATATAGTAATACTATGCTGAACAAACAAATGTCAGCAGTGGGGGTTAAGTTTCGATAGTTTATAGACCTCTAGCAGTTTAATGTTAATTTTTCATCTATAGCAGTGAGCAGGATTGGTCACGAATGTGCCACGTCACAGATACTTCCGCAATAGTCTTCTTTATAGAAGGAGCGTCTGTAATGTATAAGTATAAGATAAGATAGTTAGGCTACCCCGGTATTAAAATGGCGTAGGCCTATATACTATATTATGGTAATTTTTATTACGTCAACAATGTTAGACCTACACATGTATTATAAATTGAAAATAAATACTGTAGGCCAACATAGCCTATAACTATAACGTAAGTAGTCGTAGCCTAGGCTAAGCTTAAAGTTTTGTCCATTTTAAATAAATGTTTTCAAAAAGTAGCCTGATAGCCTACTGATAGTAGTGATAGCCCTTTTGCTTTCTTTTCTTGCAATTAATGAACTGCTTAAAGCATCTTTTTGGGCCGTAGATATAGTAGGCCTATTTGCGTAAATTCTTTAATATTCAATTTAGTTTGCTTTTTTTTTCTTTTTCTTTGGGGAGGGGGGGGGGGAGTTTATTGTCATGGGCAAAGAATCCAAATCTTTATAGGCCTATTGCCAAGTTTCATTTCAATATGATGACGCGTCAATATAATTACCGCGTAACCTTCCGAAAATTGTGCTACTTACACCCACAAAAACAAAGAATAAAAAGGATTGTTTACAACTATAATTTTATTATGGGGTGAAATGTAAAAGTAAAATTCAAGTTGTTGACAGGGGAAGGGGAGGAGAATTTTGTTTTTACTTTTACTAAAAACAGTTGATCCAAATCATTGACAGTGACGGCCCCACACACCCCATCCAGTGGCAGTTACTTCTTTACCCACGAGCCTCAAAGTGAGTCAAAGGTGGCGAAGTGTGTAAACCACCAACACGCTCCCATTAAGAGTACATTGGTGAGCTAACGCATGGAGTATGGAGGAAAGCCCATGTTGCGTGTCCGAGACTTCATTGCACAGGCGAAAAATCAGAACAAAAATGGCTTCCAAAGAAGAAACATTATAATTCAGTACCTAATAATACTAATATGATGGGACTGTTTAACACTCAATGAAAATATTAGAAAATGGTTTAATAATTAAGATAATTTAGTTTGAATCTGCAGAAATAATATTTAAAAAAAATACAGATGTAAAAATATTTTTTCTCGTACTCTGGCCTTGTCTTAAGGGTAGGGGAGCCAGTAGAAACCTTTTTTTTTTTTATTTGTACTCGTATCATGATAATTTTTCATATTTCCATATATAGATAGTACAAACAAGCCCGAGTAGCCTAAGTATACATAAAAAAAAAAAAATTCTGATGGTAGCGATCTAAATGGCGGCCATTTTGGATTTTTTAGTTAACGATTTACCACGTACAATAAAATTAAAATGTATCAACTTGATTATTTATCAAGATAATGTATTGCAACTTGGCGGAAATATTTATTACAATGCAATTTTTACATTTAGGTAATTTTTTTTAAAATAATGTTACTAAAATTTCCAAACGTAATGTTTTAGATTTTAGATCCAGGAGTAATTAAAGTATACAACATAGGCAAAAGCATAAAAAAATGAATTTTCTGACATTTAGATCAATTTCACTGCTGTCCCTACCCTTACTTAAGTTAGATCTACCCCTAAAGGCCAAAGTTACCCCATTTTACGGTACTTTAAAAGTTGCCAAAAAAAAACAATTCATAGACACCCCAGTGTCAATTTAAAAGTATAACATTTGAACTTCAATCCAAAATAATCAATTACGAATTTTTCTTTTTCAAACTTTTTGGCTTTTCTAAGTTCTAGCTAAAGTCACAAAAGATAATTATTGGCATCTCTAAAAATAAAATGCTTAGGATCTAAAAAATTTAATTAGGGAGGAACATTATTAATTAAAATGCTTAAATCTTTTAATAATGATTTAGATCTATTTTATTATTATGAGAAATTCATTATAGTTATACTTAGTTATAGTGACACTATGTAGGCCTTGTGCCTTGAATATTATTTCGTCCATCAGCTTTTGCAATTTTCTCATTCATTTTTTCCGGACTCTTGTGCTGCTCATATTATTTCTAGGTTATTGTCAGTTAGAAAACATTTTGTTTGAGCTAGCTGCTTCATTCTCAGTATGTTAGAACAATTATCATTAATTTTGCATGTTTTTTATATCCTTTTCAAATCGCCGAATTAAATTTAATTAAAAGCTATTTTTATTAATTTAATGTTACAATTTTAACAAATCCACACTTTTCTGTTTAGAGGTCTATATATATGGATATGTTGAAAGCCTTTTAACTTGTAGTACTTTTTCCTAAAATATTTTTATTAAAAACCCTGAATATTTGTACCAGTATGTATTAATTCAATAATACAAGTAATACAAGTACCATGTGCCTCAGCCTACTGTTTTGTAGTATTTTTTTAAAGTCACCCTCTTCAATTCTTTGCACAAAGCAAATCCACTGCTTTTGCTATTACTATTACCCAAGCAAATCAACTGCTATTACTATTACCAGTAGAGTTGGACAAATTTTCCCCAACTACACCACACAGCTTATTTCCTGGTTGCATCTGTATCAAGTTTATATCTTCACTGAGATACACTAGTACTAGTACTACATTAGCACCTTAAATAATGATAATGTAGTTTATGTAGTAAGTTACCCAATGGCAGTAGCAGGCTAATAGTACTAATACTAATATTATGAACTGGTGCACACTTTGTGTCCATACAGTTGATACTTTGTAATAAATAATACAAAGAACATTAGGTACCAGTAACCTGCACAAAGTAATTGCATCTAAAATTCATGAAAGTTGTGATGCAACAGTGTAGTTGTAATAGTGTACAAAACACATGTTCCTAATGTCATTACATTTAGTGGAAAAGAAAAGGATAACATCAATAAAGTGTAATTTTGTTTATTTTCACTTATTTCTTTCAATAAATATAATGCAATATGCATATATAGAATGTTAAGGAATAATAACCTGAATCGTGTCTATTGTCTTTTCATCAAATTACGCAATGCAGGCATAAGTTTAGCAATAGGAAAAGTGACAAATAGAATAGAATAAATAACTAGAATCCAAGGGAATATACCAGATGAAGAAATTTGTGAGACTTAGCAAATTGGTTTGCTATTAATTCGCTCCAAAAAATGTCCACATCTTTTAGGGGAGTTTAATGACTGTCTCTTTCGTCATTCACAATGTACAAGAAAGACACAAATGAAAGACAAATTTTGTTTACCTGTGTGTGGAATAAAATGTTCAAAACATTTTATCTATTTAACAGTCACACAATTTAAAAACACTATAATTTACAAATGTTTGCTAATTATGAAAAAAAAAACAAATTCAAACCAAACAAAATAATGACCAAAAAATGTCAAACTTCTGACTACTAAAACCAATTGTCCTAAATACAATTATTCTTTCCTTACTTGTGTGTTATTTCAAAGTCTTCAAATTATTTTTCATATTTACAAAATGGCATAATTATTTACACATTTATGCCAAAACCCCAAATATCGCTGTAAGAATATATATACATTATTTTATTTATATATGATAGAAAGGGAGAGAACTTGAACAATAACAGATTCAAAAAGTTTATACACAAAGGGATGTTGGTTTAGTATACAAGAAACGTGTAGCTATTTATTAAATCTACACTGGAAATTTGTTTTAACAACCATATACATTCATCTCTAAATTTATCATTTTAAACTAAAACAACAGAAGTCTTCTTATCAAGCATCATTGGATAATCTGCAGTGATCAATAACCACGTAATTGAAATGGTCCCCAACTTCAACAGAAAATTACCTCCCTTGGATAATAATATGCTTACTGGTAAACCCAAATTATCAGAACAATGATCTATATATATACTTTTATGCAAGAAAAATTGTTCTGATAAAAAGTCATAGATCTACCTTTAATTATGCTATAATTCAATAAAATTGTATTATTTAAGATTGTGGTGTATTCATTCAATAAATTGTAATACAGTAATAAGTTAAGAATACAATTTATTCTATACATTTTGTTGTTTGGTTTTATTTTGCTCTAGTACTACTAAAATACTCTTCATTATAATTATATAAGCAGTTATATAAAATTGTTAATATTGTTATATTAATTCATCAATGCAATTATTATGTACTGGTAATTCAAATTATACCTTAGTTTACTCAAAACCATAATGTTAATAAATACACCATTGTATTTGACATAAATACTGCAAGATAAAAATGTGATATTAATTACCAGTATTTTTTGTTTAAATGATGTAACAAAATTGTATTTCTCTGAGAGCCATATACAGTTTGTTTTGTTGACATATTTGTATTTTAGTATATGATATATTTTACAGTGCATCATCACCAGTACACTTAACAAAAACAAACAGCAGCTACTCAGTACACATACATAAGGCACCTTAATGTTAAACCAGTCATTTCATCATCACAGATAGAATATCTGGCAGGAAGAATTCTCTGAATGTAAAATAAACCAGTTCTTGCAGTTACTGGAGGTCAGTTTGATACTTTGTAAATATTATGATCAAAGAAACACAGAAATAAAACTGTATTTAAAAATAATTGCATTTTCAAACAAAAACAGAATGCTGCATGTTAAAACAAATGTAAAAAAAGAAAACAATTTATATAAAAAGACAGAATGCATTCATTGAAACTGATCTTGTTCAACAGTCAACAGAAATCTAGAGCAAACCAAATTGTGTCATTGTGTATACACATTTTATTCACCAGCTATAAAAATTTCTTGCTTTAGAACATACAATGTACATATATAAACAGTTTCCTATAGAAAATAAAATATCTAAAATATGGTTTAGCCCTAATTCAACAAACTATTTGATTTCAGGTGTTGCAAGTTTTGATGGTGTCTCTTGACAGCTTTTAAACAGGAACCTGGAACAAACAATAGCCTTTATTGATCTTTTTACAAAAAAAAAATAAAAATAAAAAATAAATAAAAGACAACATTTTCCTTTTCACCGAATAAAGCATACTGGACTTTATATAACTTCATTCACCCCCAAGGAAAATTTTTGAAAACTGAAGTTCCATTAATTGTAATTTATAATTGATAAAAATCAAAGGGTTGATATTCATTTACAACCTATGATTAAAGACAAAAACATAATTGTAGGGATCATCTGTAAGATAAAAGACATTCTTGGACTAGAAAAATATAAGGGAAAAAGATTCATTGGACAGGTCATATATATACAAGAAATGATATTTTGGGCTGTTCACCACTAGAAGCTATAATTGAAAGCTAAGAAACTATCAACAATGTCTGCCTACCATGTCATGTGCATGTGAGAGTTCAGTCTCTGGATGTTGGCTTACAAAATATCTCACATCTTTATCTGGATCACCCTGCAATCTTTGTTGTGTCTGAACTAAATCCTCATGATATGGATTTTGTTGTGATGTGAAGTATTCTGTAAAAAAAAAAACATACATGTAAGTTTAAATGAATAAGTAATAGCTTTTAGAATAATGCCACTTTTCATCTATTAGTTTACCATATGCATTATTTCCTTGAGTTTGTTTATACACAAGTTTATATTATAACATATTTAATTTTATTTGATCAGGATAAAGACTATAAAATACAAGTAAGTGTTGTGTGCAGCTTTATTTAAATGCCGTAGGCCTTCCCAGGGATCTTTCTTTAAAATGATTCTGAAATTTCATACACTTCACAAATTTTTCCTGAATACTTTACACAAACATATTTGTTAATCAAGTCAATCAATTGGTCATAAAAAAAAAGCAATATATACTATTACTATATCTTTACAATAATTTGCAATTTTTACAAATCAAATTCAAAGTAGCTTAGGAAGCTAGGCCTATTTCTTTTAAAATAGTAGTTAACTTTTTTGAACAACCACGTAGAACATTTTCAGCTATACTGTCTATACTTTTAAGTTTTTGAACATGCTTTAAGAAATTTGTCTAAATCACCAGTGAGAGACTTAATTCTATCAACTAACATTATTTAAACACGAGTTACAATTAATTTAAATTGTCACAAAGCCATTACTAGTGGAAGGCAATGAAAATCTTTCACATGTTTTTTTTTTTTAAAACAAATTTTGAATTTTTTTTCTTTTTTTAAAGGCTACTGGGTTTGTTATTCAGGGTTCCATCAAAATTTCAGGTTTTCAACAGTTTTTCAGGAGAAAATCAACAATTTCAGAAGGTGTGGCAAAACCTAATTCACTTGACTCAGATACATATAAAATTAAATATAATATTTTTATGGGCATTATATTATAAGATGAAAGCTAAAAAATGTACCAATAATCTATGTTCATTATACAGATCCCTTTAACTGTCTTTAAAAATTGTATAATTTAAAAAAAAAAATAGAAATACAAGAAAATATATTCTTTATGAAAATAAAAAGGAAGGCAGGGGAAGGGGGGAGGGGGTGAGCGCAAAGAATGGAAATATACTATCCTGTACCTAAAGTATAGAGTGTTACATTAACAAGTATAGAGAAAATATTTAAATGGGCCTACTCTGAAATGTAGAGAAAACTAATAGATTGACAAGTAAAACAAACTATCACTGTAACAAGTGTAAAACAAACTGCTTTTGTATAGTTAACAGAACATGTAGATAATACAATTTGAAAACTTTCAAATCTAGGTATAAATAAAATTGATTTCTAAAAAAAATAATAATTTAATATCCTTGGTTTTATAATGGAATTTTTAACCCCCCCCCCCTCTCCCCAAAAAAGGGCCCTCGATCTGGGTAGAATAAAAAATGTATAGAGCCTATCTATAATATTATAGGCCTAAGCTTTTAGTAATTTAAGATATATGCTTTTTTTTTAAAGGAATGTAAAGGAATTCCAAATGCATTCAGATAAAGCGAAACTAAAACTTTCTTAGACATCCGATAGGCCAATCGCCTAATTTAAGGACATTTCAGGAGAAATGTATCAAATTTCAAGATGTTTTCAGGACCACCTGAAATTACAGGAGGCCAGGGGAACTCTGATAATAAAACAGACCGCTTGCTTTGATATTTCTACTATTTGATATTTTGAAATACTGTTTCAGACTTTCCTCTATGATTTTCTCAATTAAATAATTAAGATTAAAATCAAAAGTTATGTACAGGGGAAGTCTTTAGGCACGCTTGGGAGTCATTTATGACAGCGATATTGGCTGCACACATAAAAAACAACACTTACGCTCTAAAAATAGAGCAAGCAAGCCATCTTATTATAGTCTTTGATAATATTAACAATAAAACAGTTAGGGTCATGCTGTTAATTAAGCAATCAGTTTCACTGATCTCATTAAAATATTGTAACCCTGTTCATGGTAGAAAATAAAATTCTATATTTTACACTATCTTTAATTCCAGACATTTTCCTGCCCAATGATATTCTCCTTGACCAGACGTTTATTAAATTATTGAACAATTCTAAGAGTAGGAGCCAAACAAAGTGTCAAGTAAAAGCTAACTTTGCTATGGTGACAAGATTGCCTATTTACTAAATATTTTAAATGGCTGGGACAGCAATGGTAATAAATTTAAAACAACAATACCTAAAGGCATAATCCTTTGAGACATCACTTTTGCTAATGAAAGTCTAACATTGGGAACTGCATCAGTACTCAAAGCAAGTAGACTTGGTAAAAGATTTCTGGCAAACACATCTGGTGGCAGGCTATTGTCTTCTAATATTGCATAGCACAGTTGAGCAAATCTGAAAATGTCGGCAGGGTAGGCAAACTGCATTAGTACTAAGCTTTGACCAATTCTACAGCTAAAAATAATGAGAAATTGGCAGCACACATAGACATACCTGGGTACCTTAAATTTTTCTTGAGAGTATTTTCATTGGCTGGCAAGAGTATTTTTGAGACTGTTGACCAGATTTTGTCGTGTCGCGGATTTTTATAACTTTTGCCTAATTTAGGCACCAAAATTATGACATAAAAATATTGTCACTTAATTACTATTAGGCCTACACACAAAGATATTATTTGTAACTGATTTAAAACTAATGAGATAAAGCTTATTTAAATTATGATACTTCTATTTTTAAACTTATATTATTATTATAATTGTGCAGATTTTTTTTTTCACTCTTTTTATTTTAGTCAGTGTTTTAATTTTAGGCTTAGGCCAATGTCAATGACCAATAAATCTCATGAAATAGTTTATCTCAATTCTCAGGCCTGAGATAGGCTACCTTAATTAATTAAGGGTAACTTGTTTTAAAAAAAAAAAACGTTATGTCCCTTAAATCCCAATAATTTTTACAGACTAACACTAAAAGTAAAAGCAAAAGAAAACAACTTCACATCTTATATATTTTAATATATAGTAATTAGCCCTATATAGTTCAGTGATATGAATTTACATTAGTCAAATAGCTACTAACATGTCCGATATTGTAGGGAAAAAACAACAAGATCGATTATCCGCAATTATTTTTATTTTTTTACAAATAGCCTACGATCGCCGAATTCGGACATTAGCGCGAGCGAAAAAAAGAATATCATGTCAAGGTTGCCGCGACGTGAAACATAACAATGTATGCGTAGGGCCTACAGCGAGCTCAGGCTCAGTGTTCTACAAAAACAAGTTTAGTGACGATCTAAGTTGCTTTCGTTTAATCTCTCCATTAGTAAAATAAAACGTCGAGAATTTAAAAGAAAGCCGCGAGCAACGCTTGATATGGAGTATAACATATAGATTGACCTAACCTAAAAACTAATTCGCGTGAAGTAGACGTATTACCGATTGCTGTGTCAGATCATAAAAAGGAGGCTTCTTGGAGATTTATATATATATATATGTAAATAAGCTACATTACAGGATTGCGATTTAAAAAAGTTTTTAAAACTCAGGAGGCACTGGTACTGGTAGGCCTATAAAAATAACCGGGCAACCAAAACAATAGCTAGGAAAACCCTGACTAAAAATATAGAATCACGCATGCGCGGATCCTTGGGCATTTCCCTGTTGTCTTCTTTATATTGTTTCGCCTTTTAAGTTTCATGAAAGAAAAAAGTTGATCATTTAGTTTGTTACGGCCAAAAAAGTCCGATTTTGGTGCAACGAGATCTACTCAAAATTACAACTTTAGCTTGAAGGCGATTTGCAGGCAGGAATGTTTCCAAAATTTAAATAAAAAAAGGAAAAAATTTGGAGAAAAAAAAATTTGTAATTAAATATCGCTGTCCGTATTTTTTTTTTATTGGCCTTATCACCGTACTGGGGGTGTCAAAAGCATACTAATACGGGGAAATACGGACAGGTACCCAGGTATGCATAGATAATCAAAATAATTAGGATACATGCTTTAAAACTAATACTTCTATAAAATTAATTGGCCTATAGTAAAGCAAAATACTTCCAACAAATTAAACTGAAGTTATAAAAAAAAGCTTAATGCTGAAATTCTTTTTTTGTTATTAAAGATGTTTAAACATGTTTTTGTAACTTCAATTGAGATTTATTTTATGTTTTAAATACCTGTTAAAAGTACATATTTTATATTACACAAGCTACATTGCCCGGCGTTGCCCGGGTGAAAAAAAAAGGACTGTCTGGGGTGCAGATAACAAATTTATAAACTACACTTACTGAATACTTTTAGGAAAGTAAATAAATATTGTAATAGTTACTAATAGGGTAAAAAAAATAGTCAAATATTTTTATTTAACAAAATCTATATTGCCTATAGATTTACAATGTCTTTTGTTTTTAAAAGTTTGAAAAATTAATTGTCGAAAAAAAAAAGAATTGTCTAACTGGAGAATCGAACCCTGGTCGCCCGTTTAGCAGTCCACTACGTTTACCACTGAGCTATCGAAGACACATGTCCGATGTGAAAAATTATTAGACGGTATATTGGGCTAGGCCTAGATAGGTCAGTGACACACGTGTTTTCAAATTGACCAATGGGGATCCTCGCGGGGCTTAACACTGTCTTTTTATATATATAGATAGGGCATTCATATATTCAGGTTGTTTTTTTATTTGACAGCATTTATCTTGCTAAAGTATTGTAACAAATTCAATGGCTACTACCTATCACCCAACATATGAGTATTAAATGGACTAAGTATAAACAATGTTTGCTTTTTGTACCTTTAACAAAACTGAATTTAAACAGAATGATAATGTTTTGTTTTAAACCAATGAAAAATTGACCAATGTAACTTTATAAAAGTACAATGTACCCCAAAAAATACTTACGTTTGACGACACAGCCACCTATTGTCATTTGCAAACTTTTCAATAATATCATTGCAAATAGATGCTAAAAGTTTTTTTTCTTCACTTTCGTATGTCTTTTTCAATATAGCACAGAGCTGAAACATAATATAAGAATACTTAATCAGAAGCAACATCTAAATAGTAGTTATATTTCCTAAATCCACACTCAATTAGTGTTTTATGATGTACATGATAATACTACAAAGAACTACAATTAAAATTAGGGGGAAAAAAACAAAGATTAGAAAACAAAACTCTTACCAATCTAAGTGCTACAAGTCTGACTTGAGCAACCTTGTCGGTTAACATTTCTATGGCAAGAGGGACAATATGACCAACCACATCTATACAATGGAAAAGGTCACACACTTGAATAAGTTGCCTGTAAAAAAAAGGTAAAAATATAAAAATATCAAGTGACTAATGAAATTGTCATAGTTTTAACATTAATATAATCTTCTTTAAAGAAGGAGCATCTATAATGTATAATGTAAGATAAGATATACAACAAATGCTTTAATAAAAATGTTTATTTTATACTTACTCTGCAAGTTCTTCTCTGAATCTCCAATTTCTTTGATTATCAGTTTTCATAAATTCTGGGGTTCTAGACAAGTACAGTAGTCGCACATCTGGCCTTAGTAACTGATAATTATAAAATATTTAGAGATATATGCTTATATTGCTTAGATATTACACATAAATGAATCATTTATTCTTCAATGAGCAATCATTAGTAATACAATATCCTAGGTCAAATTTGGAATTATCGTTAAAATGGATGGGGGAAAAGAGAATGGCCTAGTGGAAATTACAGTTTTTGAACCATGAAATACTATATTTGTATAACCCATAATATGTATAATAGAGAGCTAGCGAGTGGGGGAAAAGGAAGCAGTGTCTTGTCTAATATATAGACAGTTTTTATACCTAACAAGATGACAGAGCAAATAAAATGAACATTTGTTACCGAAAATTGTTTAGTTTTGTTTTTTGTCTGTTCTCATACAAGTAAATGAAAGAGATAGAGAACAAGGTTATCAAGATATAGTTTTAAACCATATATATATATATATACATTCAAATTTGCAGATGTAACATAATGATACTCTAGTAGTTAAGTAGTTATAGTAGCTAGGGAAGGGTCTACAAACTTCAAAATGAAATTGTTTGAATATACAAGCAGACATGCCTACCCCCACTTATCAAAATGAACAACATCCATCCAAGGTTAAAAAAAAAAAGGCAAATGGGAAACAGGGAAGGAAGCTTTTTTGATGCAAATATATATTAAAAAACATAAAAGATAAATGGTTCAACTTAGTCATTTACTGTATATACACCATAGATAAACCGCAATCTAAGTAAATATTGAGTTTTTTTTTAAAGTATTTTTAAGGTCAATTTATCTATTAACTGACCAAAGTGGATCTACAAGTCTTTTATATTATAGGGAAAAAGTTCTGTATATGATTTTAAAGCAATTAATCCTCAACATTTGTATTTGTTAATTGATCTACCAAGTATAAGGGAAAAAATGACAAATTCAGGCCCATCTAAATAGGTAAACCAGCATCATTAAAAATGCTTTTTGGGGTAAATGTTAACTAGCAAACTAGTAACTAAATTAAATCCCTAGGCCTAAATCTTTACTTCCAAAGAAAGACTAAGTCTAAGATAAGTGTAAATTAAATTTATTTCAACAGTAAATAGCTTCATATACTAGACTATAGCACCAGCACTGTTCTAATTACAACAGTATCAAGTTTACTAGCCTAGTTAAACAGTAGGTAAACATTTTTTATTTATTACAGAAACTAGAAGAGTTCATATCTTTATATAATAGTTAGCAACAATTAAGTTTTAGCATATCAAATAACTTAATATCTCCATACTTAACCATTTCGCCACTACAGTCGCCGCGCGTCGCCTCTACTGGCTGACAACTTTAGTCGCCGCGCGTCGCCGATTTCGGGTTGTTTCGTTGCCGACAGTACTGCTAGTTTTTAATTGCTTAATAAACTCTTTTTAAACTCTGACCTAGAAGAGCGATAGTGACGCTATTTTTACAAGTTTGTTTGGTATTTTTAGGTCGACCGATCGGATTTTAGTGAATTTTTGAAAATAACGCATTTTTAACACTAGTTCTACGAAAATTTAAGGTATTTTGGCAATATTTAGAGAAGCATTAGGCTAGGCTTGTGAGGAAAAGGCTGTATTATTTTGATAATGCTAATATAATAGTGATATTGAAAGCATTGTAGAAGTTGAATAGGCTTTGAATAGGATTATTTGAGTCCGATACGATAAATTCAAAATTTCTTGACAAACTATCGGAACCTATTGATGTATACTCAGTGATTTTTATTATTTTCCTTTTTATTTATTAGTTAATTGTCATCTCTTCTGGTTTGAATTAAACTTTATATTTTTATATTGTAACTGTGAAGAATTTAATTCAGTTGCTTGGATAGTTCTTTTACAGTGATTATGCAACTTGGCTTAGGGATAGGGGAGTTATAGACTGGAAAATGCTTAGGGCTGAAATGGTTAAAAGAAAATTCACTATTACCCATTGCAAAAGTGTGTGGTAATTAGCATATGTTAGTCTCGCACGGTAATTCATCAGAACATTCTTGTTATAAAATAAATTTAAATAAATTATTTTAATGCATTTATTTGACAAAGCAGTATTGAGTCCAGTTGTGAAGACCTTACTCACTTGATGTGAAAAAGAGGGGAAAATTGTAACAAACGTGACTAGAATGAAACTAGCTAATAATCAATTTGGCTTTTTTATTCTTTTTAAATTAAAATGTCAGCATTTTTGGCGAGGCAGATTTTGTAGAACAAACTGGTCTAATGAGGAATTGCTGAATGGTGGGGGTAAATTTTAGTCCTTTTATGAAACAATCCTTAAAATGTTGCACAATAGGAATGACAGCACAAGTAACAATTTTGCATCTATTTATCTTTCTACTGTGAGCAGGGTGAATATTTAATTTTACCCTTACAGCCCCAGGTGTAAGTATTCCATCAACCTACTTTTTCCGTCCACCCAAAGCTCGCATATTTTCATCAGCTGATGCAATTTCCTGTAGCCCAGGCGCATACATTTCCCTCAATGAAGGGTGTCTATTTAATTTAAAGAACAAAAATAAGGATGTGACCTTTCATCCACTGATCTATAAAAAGAATGGATTGGGCTCGGAAGTGACTTCCTTGAGCGCCATTTTGTTTATACTGTCACTGATCAATATATATAATTACCGTGAGTTTGTTGATTTAAATGTTTTTTTCTGCTCTGTAGTCTTCGAAGCCGTTTGACTAATCGGGTTAAAAGTTAAATTGGAAACGTCCTCCAAAAGAAATTTTTATTTTATCAACAATATAGCTAAATCCACTAATTTATTTTTAAAAATAAACTTAAGACCTATTACTAATCAACGAATGTTAAGGTTATAAAACGTGCGCCGTTTCTAAATGATGTCCCTTTGAAATGCTCTTAAATTTAGTGTGTTTCGGAACCGGGTGTTCCCATACTGCAAAATATTACTGTCTACTTTTTTTTATTATTAACTTTTTTTTATTGTTTGGTATTTGTTTTCTTTCCTTTTGATAGTATTATTGTTAGTTTTATTTTATTAATAAGAAGTCAGAAGTTTGACAGCAACAATTCATATTGTGTAAAATGGCAGCAACATAGATTCCATTTGATCTATTTATAGATCAGTAAGTAAGTTTTAAAGTTTAAGACACAATTTTGTTTATATCGATAAGTGCGGGTGGACAATTTAAGATTTCCTTGACTTCACTTTGTTCAAACCAATTTAATAAGAAGGCTGAATCCATTCTTTTTAAAGATCAGTGCCTTTCATCATAGTCTTGGGCAGAATAATTTGTCAACAACTGACTAGTATAATTTAATTTTGCTTTTAAATTATGACAATGTGCCAACTATTGAGATTTTGTTGTGAAATTGAAAGTGCGGTCTAACGGCCGATAGCATTTTACCTTCTGCTATTATGGACTTATGTGTTGATGAAACTTTTTCTTGTGAATTAATATTATGACTAAATACATTAGGTTTAAGAATGTTATTATTCTAATAAGATAAGTTATTAAGTTAAAAACAATTTACTCTACAGGTTATCACTTTTTACAGGTTTACAAAATTTAATTTTGGAACCCTATGGATGTTTCAGCCATTCTAAAATAAAGTATGGGTCATGGGGAGTAATTAGTAAAATAATTGCTGGTAATGAAGTTATGCATAGCAAGAAAGTAGGTCTGTTGAAGAAGGGTTGACCTTAAATCTAAATTAGACAATTTATTTTTAGCTATTAACTTACTTTAAAAATATCAGCAAGATGCTTAAGAACTCCAATTCTAACTTCATCAAGATCTTTTAGAAAGCCATCAAAAACTGGAACCAAATCTGTATGTGTTATTTCTTCTCCAACTATCATAGCTAATTCATGCATAGAGAATGCTAAGGTGCGACGAACCTTCCACTGAAACATTTTGAACATCTTTCAATTCAATTAAATCCATTAAAAAATCCATAAAAGCATTTCATTTATTTTATAGTTTTATTGGGTAGAATAAAAAAATGTTTACACTGCTAGGTCAACTCCATAGCCAACGAAAATTATTCAACACAGTACTAATGAATTAAACTGAATAATTTTGTAAGCAAGAACTTTGGTCAGTCTTTTTTACAAGTGAATTTTTTACTAATCAAATGAACCAATATCATTTTAAACTACCAAAACAACATTTTTTAAACTGATACTGATAGTAAATTTTCCTTTTTTTTAAAAGTTATCTAGAAAAGGAAACAATCATAAATTGAAATTTTTTTTAGCTGGCACATCTTTTTTATGTTCTGCAACACCAATAAAAAAATAGAAAGGGAAAAGAGAATGGTCAATGATCTAAGTTTATTGACATGGTCATTGGTGACTGAGTAAATGACTTCATTTATCACATCACAGAGAAAATGCAAGCATCATCAGAGGATTGTAATGAATTTTTCTAATATTTGTTCCTCGAGAAGGGGTTCAAACAACAACAAAAATTACCTGCATATCTTGTGCCAATCTCTCATACAAGTTTTTTATACAATGCCAGTTCTGTTTGCCAAGTGTATAAGCCACCGCTGGTATGTTATATGCACAGTGTCTTGTAATTTCTCCATCAACAGTTTGGGCACGAGATGGGTCTACCATCCCCAAGTAATTCTCTAGTAACAATTGTGGAACAATGCTCTGTAAATAATGTAAAAAAAAAATTATCCTAAAAGAATTTTAATAAATATTTTGCACACTGCTTTCCATTTCAGTGACATTTACAAACTTTTAGACAGTTTTTTTACTAACTACCATAAACTTGAAAAACAGTTTTCAAATCTGTATGAATCCTTATAATTCATAATTAAGGATCAAGATTTATTAGACAATTTGTTTTTAATTTTGTTGTTGAGATGTTTTATTTTATTTTGTGTGAAAGTGGTAGTGAAACTGTTAGGGAAACAAAACTACTATGCTGGTTGTGGTGTGCTTTGAACTGCTCAAATGTAAACCGAAACTAAACTTCCATTTTTTTAAAATGTAGGCTTAGAAATAATTGGCATTTAAAAAAAAAAACACTTGTAAGGTGTTTTAAAAACTGATTTATGTTAAAAATACCTAGTGCTGATAATTTTTTTTATTTAATTTAATGCTTTTACTTAAGGAAGCAAAGGAAATACCTGCTGCTGAGCAAGTGACGCATCATCCAAGCCAAAATCTACTGATGAAGACAAATCATCAATGAAAGAAAGGCTTCCATTGCTCAAGTCTATAAGAAAAAGATAATAGCATGTTATGTTCAAACAGAAAATATATAAAATGTCAGGTAGAGAGTAGAAAGAGCAGGAGATTTTTTTAATTATAAAAGTATAGCATGAAGCCAATGTTTAATGAACTGTTAAAAATTAAAAATATTCTTTAAGAGATTAACAAAACATATTTAGGTTATATTATATAATATACACAATTTTAAAACAATTGTTTTGAAATAAGCATCATTTATTGACTATTATTGTCTAGACCTAATAAATCAGCCAGCCAGCCTAATTTTACAAAATTTTGACCCAATTACAAATACAGAGTTTTTAATCATATTCTTAAATCATTTTTAAATTCATAAACTAGGCATTAAATTCATAAACCATGCAGGCCCTATATACCCATATGGGTGAAAACATCTGGTGGTGTATATAGTCCAAAACAAAAGGATATTTTAAAAACAGTAATGATTAAAACACATTGACCTCAATCCAAATAGTAATCCACTTGCTATAAATATAACAGCTAACTAACCAATATATATAGGCCATATAGATACTATTGACTTCTATACATATAAATTCTGGAGTGGCTTTATTTTTTAAGTGATGGGGTGGTTTAAACGTGTTGCTTCAATAACTACTGCATTTAAATTGAATACAAATTTTCTGTACAAATGTGATTTTTCTCTTTTAATTACAAATTGTAAGGTTTTAGAAGGCAGGTCTGCATTAGGGTAGTAAAAGAATATCGCTCAAAGAAATATTCTTGTTAAAAACAAACTATTAATTTACCTTGAACAATGCCATCCACTATTGCCAGATGATGTTCTCCCAAATGTTGTCCAATAACATGAGTGCTTCCAATATGTGATACAGTTTCATCAGCAATATCACTGACAGTACTTACACTTGCTGTGTGTATTCGAACACCTGACTTTTCCACATCTGATGTTACAATTGATGACTGGCTCATGCTACTGTGCAATGTCAAGCCAGAAAATGAGTCTGCCACAGAATCCACTCGAGGTTTCATTGAACCTGATATACTAACATTCATTTCTGAGGCATAAACTTTCTTGGAATCCTCATCTTTTACTTTGGCTACGACATGTATATTCGTAGGCTGACCATTTATTATATCAAAGTCTATGTTCACTTCAGGGAGAGGAGAACGCCAATACTGAAATGTGTTATAATTATTATCTAAATGCACATGGACTCTTTCAGGGGCAACATCATCTCCAGATCCTAAAGTTCGAATTGAAGCACTTTTCTCCTGAGAATTTTCCATAAAAACACTATCAGAATCAGAATAAGGCACAAAATAATTTCCTTCTCTCTCTGTAGAATCCCCAGCAGCATCCAGATGGTTATCACATTTCTGGGAATCTGAATGGCCAGCAATCAATTCACAAGTCTTATTGGAACATTTATTTGTTTCACACTGATTCGATAACTCTATCGGACTAGGCTGTACTACATTTTGAATAACACTATTTTTACTAATATCACAGGGAATAGAAGGAGCATTGTCAATATTGAAAACATCCTCTGGAATCAAATCAGAACTTGACACTTCTTTTCCTAAATATGCAGTTGATTCTGACCTTATTTCTTCTATTGACTTTTCATCCAAATTGAATACCAATTTTCCTGTTCCGAGAAGAATTTCATCAAATTCATTTTCTACTTTATCATCACTGTCAACAACCATAGCCTCATCTACTTGCATTCTGCTATTGTTGCTAACATCACTAGCTCCTATACTGAATGTATCCTGTGACAGGCCAACATGGGTATCATTGCGTTGTTCCATAGAGGACTCTAAAGGTTGAAACTGCAAAATTCCACTTAGGTCTGTACCAGTGGTGATATCTTCAATTGAGGCATTGACATGGCCCACTAAATTACCGTCAAGGCTGAAAATAAGACAAACATATTTTCCTTAAGCAGAAAACTAGTGTCTTGCAAATTCAACCAAATGACAGGGTTCTTATTCAACTTTGTTCCAAAATTCCTAAACTAAAAAACAATTCACTGAGCAATGTTTTCGGTGACTAATGTGCAAATTTTTAATGTTAACAGAGTACAAATTGAGCATTATATGTGAAATTATTTTTCCTCAGTACTTATAGAACTCATTAATGCAGCTGATGAATACATTCAAACAAGAAAATTTTGAACAAGCCGAAGACTCTACAACATACTTTTTTTTTCTACTGCTCTGTCCATTATAGTAATAAAAAAATTTAGTCAGTGTTTCCACACTTTAACCCAACTCCTATGATCCCTTAATGTGACAACTTTTTTTTGTAAGGCTCAAACTTGTTTACATTTCTTATTTACCTGTTCATATTTTTAAAACTCAAGCTACCATCTTCATTTACAAATAATCCTGTACTATCAGCATCTGCAAATGTGGATATGAATGGGCCCAGTTGTTGGAAAGCAGACATTCTCACCTAAAATTGAAATTATATAAATATAAAGTCTAGGAAAATGTATTATACATTTAAGCTTGAAATTTATATTTTATCTCTACAAGACTAATATAGAAGTCTAATCTCTATGGTTTCTGCTCAACTTATAGAACAACTTACCCATCTAGATTGATCACACAATAAATTGACAAATAGATTTGCCAATTCATTTTTTCTAGTGTCCAATGAACAGGCACAAGAAACAGTCATAAAACATTCTGCACAAGCTTTTCTGACTCCCCAAACACCATCTTCACACAAATAAAAGAACTTTGGAAGCTGAAAAAATGTGTATGTTCATGTGAAGCTTGTGTCTAAAAATAAATTTAAATATCTGTTGCATTATGTGATTCTTAATTATGTATGCTTAACTTGCTTACCAAAATGTCCTCACAATTTTTTACCCCTACGACCATTGCAACTTCTCCAAAATTAGCAGCACACACCTAATAAATGAAATATAGAAATCCCAGGATTTAACTTTTTATTTCTTTGTCAACAGAAATTCTGAAAACAATAATATGGCATGAGACATATTTATATAAGAACCTATGGAATTTGAAATACATTAATATATGCTTTCAACTATGTAAAAGTATTTTATTTAGTAGTTTGATCATTTCAGTTTGTACGCAATAAAAAGACTAGAATGATAAACACTTACTACAACATATAGATTACCCAACTCTTGCATAAATAGACAATTCTTATCCTTGTCACTATATCAACATTAAATATGTCCATATTATAAAGCAGAGACTTTAAATCTACAGCTTCCAGTACCAGAAAGGTACTTCACCAGCTAACTTTACCACCATAGACCCAGTCATGTTTATTTACCTTTAAATTTTACACCGCAAGGCACACATTTCCCAGATATAATGGTATCAAATATAAGTGCAAAAATGAGGATGTCACCTTTCATAAATCATGGAGAGAATGTTTATTTAGAGAAATGGCATTCTTTTTTTTTAATCAAGAAATTCACCCTATTACTGACATTTTTAGCAAACATAGTCAAACATATTGATGCCAAGTCAGGTTGGCAGACAAACACAAGATAATGTGGGTGTTAATGTTTAACTTTTCTCCTTCAGAAACCATTAAAGAATTGTAAGAAATTGATTCTGTGATTGATGGACAAATAATTCATTACTTCATCACTTTTTCCAAATATATATTGCAACCCTATGAAATTTTGGATCAATACAAAATAATATCTGTGACTGGTAATGTTTAGTTTAAATGTGCTATTTACAGCAAAAATTGGGCTAATAAGGCAATTTTATCCCATGTTATATATCTTGTAAGAAACTTATCAAAATCAATTTTATCAACTATAAAATCCTTTGAGACCCCATATTTAGACATTCATTACTTGTTTTAATTACACACTTACCTTTCTGACATGAAAAAGTGGATCAGTACACATTTCACTAAATCTAGGAAGAAAATGTCGTTCAGTTATATCTTTACCCAGTAGAGGTGCCATTTTACTCATCAGCTGAAATGTAAACAATGGTACTGCTTATTCAAGAAATGTTTCTTCTAACATAGATAAAATTGTTGATATATCTAGAAAAGCAAGGTCGATTTAAGTAGTGTCTATTGCAAGTCACAACTTATAATGAAACCTCTACCATTATTGGCAAATTAGCTTTACAGATTACCCACATTATCAAGAAATAACTGTTATTAACTATGATGTTCCATAACTTTAAAAATTTTACTTTTTGACCCTAAGTATGGTGTTTGGTGCAATTAAAATGCGTTTATACACTGTGTGGGTTGAAAAAAAAACTGATAATTTTGTTCCATAAATTGCAGTATGGTTTCATTCATTAAATTTGTGTAAAATTATTACAACACATGTTTATAAAACAAATTTTTTTTAATAAATGGTTAACGCTAAATTTTTCAGCAATAAATATCTAGATTTGAAAGAAATTTTTTAGCATTTTCTTCTCAGAATATTAGTTAAATTGTATTTATTGACATAGCATACAGCCAAAAAGCATATATTACAAGAAATCCCAATAACTACTATAAAGAGATTTTATATTGTGACATTTTTGAGTTGGAACACATCAAAATTTTAAAACAAATTCACTAAATGTTAATAACCCATTGATTAAAAATGTGTCAATGTTCTTGAATGTCTACTAAATCTTGGTGTATTGAGTATATAGATTGTGATTTCTTAAACTATCTGTCTGCAGCTTTTAGGTATCCCTGTCATCAAAGCTGGCTGTGATATGCGTTTTGGTCACCACATCACAACCGCCTTGACGTCAGGGTAGCCTGGTCTTGACCTTGTCAATTCAGGCTGTTTTTTTCTTGACATACTAAGGACATTTTTAAATAGTTAACATCGACTTCCAAAGCTGATTGATTACATCTGAAGACACTGTGAAACCTAGTTTCCAAGCTCATCAAAGCTGACTGTGATATGACTTTATGTTCACACATCACAATCACTGTGATGTGATAGAAACTAGAAATGATCCATTTATATTGACATATCCTGCATGTTAGATCATTGCTGTAAGTACATATATATGAAAAGATGGCTAGAAACCAATCTTGAAGCTCATCAAAGCTGGCTGTGATATGAATTTTCACAACAAATCACAGTCACTCTGACGTGCCACAAAGGTGATCATCCTAATGATTCAAAAAAGGAAAATACTTGTTAGCAATAATGACACTATACTGATCCAAGCAGGCTGTGATATGCACAAGTAAACACATCCCAACCACCTGGTCAGTGCAGTATTCATTTTTCACATCTGATTATCTCCAAATAGTCCAAAAAATATTTTTTTTTATGTCAAAGAAATAACAGGTTTTACTTAGTTTAATCATACATAAACAAAATGATTTATCCTGTCAGAACAACGCTCATCAAAGCTGGCTGTGATAGGTCCAGATTGAATTACTATAACATCCAGCATTGACGATGTTGGTTTGACAATTTAATTTGCAGAGCTCCTCTTGAAGGTGTTATTTTTAGATGACTTTTTTCTTCTTAATGCAAAAGACAGAGTAGTAAGGTGAATTGTTTTAACATCTCACTACCCATGTCTTTCATACTAAGTAAGAACATCTTCCAATGAGCAGAGATTTCACTAGAAAATGCAATAAGCAAGTAATAAAAATTTATTTATGTTAAATGATCACTAGTATTAATTTAACTTACAGCAGCTGCTTCAGATCTATAATCATCTGGACTTTCAGGTGCAGCTAATACAAGAATAACGTGCACAACCTGTTTCTCTATATCATTCTTTTCAACTAATCCTTGTTCTAATAAAACCAACAATGCTGCTTGGCTTGTTTTACGAACCTGCAAACAAGGTTTTTAAAAGTTAATAAATAAATACGCAGGTCTAGACTATATAGTCTTAATAAAATGTAGAAAAAAAAAGGTACTAACTGAATACAATTTACCTGACTGCTGGCATCATTGAGATATCTCACGACCATAGGTAAAATGTAGCGTGGAACTGTGGAGTCAAATGTTAATCTATTTTCTTGACAAAAAACTGCTATATGGGGTACTTGTTCCATCAATTCACATCGAACGGAGGGTTCTAAAAAGGAGAAAAAATATACATTAAATATGGTTTTCAATATTCAATGATTAAAACACTTTCACTGACATAGGTTCCTTTCTTTATTAAATTATTTATAATTATAAAATTGTCTTATTTGTCTACAACTGTATTTATAATAGGTCTACATTTATGACTAAGCACACTTAGACGTAGCAGTTTTTAGTTTTCAAAAGCATCTTTAGGGTATAGATTTTTAATGGACCTTCCAAGGTGAAAAAAAGGATTTAAAAATTGCAACTCACCAGGATCTTCGGACAATCTCGACATAGCATCCAAAACAGACATGCAATTGTCATCGGATTCAAACACTGCTCTAAGAGTATCAAGAAGACCTCTAGCCAACATTTGTCTGTAAAGTGTAAATTGAAATAAATATCACATTTCAGATATGAAGACCCCATATATCCTACTTCTAACCTCTAACTATACTGTAATATTTACTTCACTTTAAACACGCTTGCCTGTTAAAAATATTATCACTGTCCAGATATTTCTCCAGCCTTTGGAGAGGAGTGAGATCCTCAACGTCTCCCAAGCCATTGTCAAATCCATAGTCTAAAACAAAATAAGCAATTTTGTACACTTATTATTTAAGCCGTTTCCATTTTTATACACAAGCTTGAAATATACAGTTAAAAATACAGTTAAAAATAGTTGTCTTGAATTTAAAAATAGATCTAGATCTAGTCTAGTAGTCTAAGTCTAGACTCTAGTAGTCTTGAATTGTTTAAAATTTAATTCATAAGTCATACGCCCAAATGAGACTTTTATGATATGCAAATTATTTTTACTATTACTTGTATTGATTTCCTTTACTAGTCTAGATCTAGTCTAGTAAAAATTCTAAATTATTTTTTTTTAAATGTCCACGAAATTTAAAACTGGGATTTTCTTTAGCAAATAGAAATAAATCTCAACTCATTTCTTACCCGCATTGGCGAAAGGCAAGTGATCGATTTGATAAGTCCCTGCGTCCGAAGATGAAAAAGCACACAAAAAACACGCAGCAACTTTATTAATATTTTCTATTTCAAAACTCACTTAAGAACTTCTTAATTAAACTTTAAGTTATTATTAAAAAGAAAATTAAAACAGTAATAGTGTGTAGCTGTGTCGCCGACTTCCAACGTGAACACTGAGAACTTAAAAAAAAAATGACAGTGGCGGGAAAAAGAAAAGCGGGCCAAGTTGAAAAGGTTGCGGAGGGTTGGTCACATGACCTCGCCCCATCAAGTAATGGAGACTAGTCCTATTCTCACACATAGCACATTTAAACTAAACACCAATGTTATGTTTTTTAAAAATCTAACAAAACGATGATTTAATAAGATTACTTTGAAAAGGCGTGGTGCAAAATAAACAGTTACAAATTACATTACACCAATAAAAAAAATAACTAGGGCATAAAAAAAAACATGGACGGCGCGAAAGGGCATACTGATCGCTCATAACGGTTCATAAAGACAGAGAGCACATTTCATTCGTCTAAATGCGACATCACAATTTGAGGAAGAAACGGCCTGATAATTAAGTAAGCACCTTACCATCTTCTGTATTTTCGTCAGGATCATCCTGATAAAATTCCAAATCTGAAATATAAAGAAATAATAGGGTAATTGGCGCAAAAAGTTCGAATTTTTATGAAACAAAGTAAATGATGTGAGGTGGACTCACCCGCCATGTTGGAAAAGACCACGAGGTGTTGTTAGAGCTTTTTGATTGGACGATTTGATGTCAATATTGGAGGACGATTGGTTCTCTAGATTTGCGTTACGGAAAGTGCCGAGAAATACCGATGACTCATGTAAACTACACTACTTGCGTAAAATTCATTGTACGTATTTTTGGTGAATGAATCGGGGATATGCTACGAAAACTAGGACCACGTGTATCCGGACGAAAAAGAAACATGTTCCTACCTCATGTATATAGTATATCCTTATAGAAATTGTAAACATGTACTGTCTCATCGAACATTTTAAACCTTTCCTTTGTCCTACGAGGGTCCGAGCGACACACAAAGAAAGAACGATGAGTCGATCAGCTGGGTCCCCGTGCTCTCTTAGTTGTTTGCCCCGTTTTCTCGTGGACAAAGAGAGTTTTGATGAAAGAAGAATTTTAGCACAGCTCTGCCATAGTCTAGCTTGCTCTATGCACATTTTAAACTTATTCAACCATGTTGTTTATTATTGACTCGCTACTTCAGTATTATTAAACTTATGCGAAATCAAACCACCCGACATTAAATTTTTATTTACATTTTCTTCCTTCGATTTGTCTACTGCCTGAACCACTTTAACTTTAAAAAACGTTAAGCTTAACAAGAAAATTATCACCTTGGCTTATTATTTTCATTAAAATTATAGGTATATTAAATGAACTGCCGCTTTCTCATCTCTAGCTTGAAGTTGGGGGTAAAGCATTTCAAATCTACATTTAGGCCTATTAGTTATAGCTATGGTAGTATCAACCAAATTGTCCTAGATTTTGGACATGTTGAAATTTATATAAAATCTAGACCGATGACGGTAGCTTATATGCATTTAACACAAGCAAAATTTTTTAAAAAAATATTTAAAATTATGAAATTCTGTAGAAGATAATTTGTAAGGACGTTTTATGTAATTATATCGCGGTTATTTCATAATTATTAAAAATAACGGGGTTATTTTTAAAAATTAGGCCTATGTAACGACGGTACGGTTTCTGGACAATGTATTAATATAAAGGACCTAGATCTAGTATAAAACAATCACTTATATTTTACGCGGATGAATAAACGCTTTGGCTGACTTCATAGTCATAGTGGAACTTCTAATTTTAAGAATGATTAGCCTTGCAAGAAAACTATAGCCTACCCCCCCCCCCCCACCCACCCTTCCCCCCTTGTAACTGATATTTACATTGGAATTAAAAAAACAGGTGTGTAGGGCCTACATGTGTTTTTTAATTATAAAAGTATGTATCTCCAACATATCCATTCGTATAAATATACTTTAAACTACGGTAGGCCTAGGTTAAATTATTTTGCTTCGACTAACTTATACCTACAGCTTATATGCTATGCATACGAAGGGATTGTGTGGCCAGCACAATATACCCAGCCGACTTACTGTTCACCGATTAAGCGTCATCAGAGCTAGTTATGCTTCACTAGGGTTTGAACTTAGGACCTTTTGTATGCCAGTCTAATGCGCTACCGTTTGGCTACAGTGCCCCATTTATACTGCGATATGGGCGCAATAAAAAATATATCTAAGCAGGGCTACGTATAAAAAAAGACTAGGTTACGTGTTTAGTGTAAATGTTTGTTGCTGTTTGTGTCATTTTTTTCAGCGCATGTTCATTGAGCCAAGAAGTTGTCCTCTGGAGGCAGTAGGGAGACAGTAGAGCTTGTTACTGTATAAGTTTGCACTGGATTGGCCAGCTTTGGTTGGACAAGACGAGTCGGTTTCCTCTTTCCACTGAACACTTGGTCGAATCCAGAGCTCTGATGACTGACTAATCAATGCCACCAATATCAGGGTAAAGTAATAGAAGCTCCCTGTGTCGATTACACACACATATATATTTATACTTACTTATACACACATGAGTTGGCGTGTGTAATGAGCTAGAAGATACTAGTCTAATAGATACAGAGGATTTGATGTTCGTGGGATTTAATATTTACAAAACTGACGTAATCAGACGTCAACACTATGAACGCGACCCGCAAAGGATTTTTATCTGTTGAATTTATCACACCGGTTTCATATCAGCTAGATTCTACCAGTAAAAAAAAATCTAACCATGAACCTTAATCATGACGGTGATTTAGTTTAGGTAAACCGGCACAAGTTCAAAACCTTTTTTTTTTTTAGTGTCAAGTGGGATGTAATAAGTTCAATGATCCGTAGGTCGATAGCTGCAAGATGAATCGGAATTATCGAACTGAAAAAGAAAATAAACACAATTTGTTTCGTTCTTCTCGTTTTCAACGCAATCATATTTAAAAAAAAAAAACAAGATAGGCCTACTTCTCTACACACCTTAATTCTTATAGTTTATAGTTAATCTATGAATAAGCCCGCATCAAAGAGAGCTCTCTTACCGATCTTCTACGCACCCCTTTTGCCCCCACCACCCTTCATTTCCTCTTTACATTCCTGTTTTGTTGAATAAACTTGACCCATCCTTTCACTTCAGCACGTGAAGTAAATTGCATCGTAACTTATTCGTAACCTATATATTATTTCCGATGCACTCCTCTCCATATTAAATGTTAAATAAGGTCACGTGTGGGGTAGGGGTGGGAGCTATACTTATTAGGTGGTGGGAGCAGGATCATGGCCAGATGCAATGAGGCCGTACCTACATGATTAACTGTAGCTTTGTTTTAACTCACACCCGGGGGGAGGGGTGGTGGTAGGATACGGAGTCATGTTTAGTTGGCAGGACACCCCATGTTCTACACTGTATACAGTAGTGAATAAGAACTCGAGAACCACTGCCTAAAACTATAACATTGTGTATTACCACCTGTTCTGACACGATCTACTAGTTCCAGATTTCCGAGAAAAGAAAAATAAAAGCATATAAATTGACAAGTTATTTATGAAATTGTATTGAACACACTGACGCAGACTATTCATGAAACCCACTGGGGTAAAGAAGGCAGGCGAAGCACGAAGTAGGTCGAGGGCGAACGGTACTTGCTTTATCAGCAGTGTGGTGACTAAACTCAGGAGGCCTTTGCTTTATAGAGTTTTGTTTCGGTCTCGGCCTGATGATGGATGAGACCGGAATTTTCTAGCTGGAATATTTCTTTACGTCTTTAGTCTTTACTTAGATAGAAGTACTTTGAAAAGTTAACAGTACAGCCACTCTTTTCCCCTCTCCCTGTTCCACTCTCCATTTCTTTCTCTCTCTCTCTCCCTTTACATATTTGTTTCTCTGCGGGTATATTGTTCTGTCTTTTTCTTTCTCTTTTTCTTTCGCTCACTCTCTATTTTTCAGAACTTTCTCAATTTTTCACTCTCATTTTCTCTCTTTCCATTTCTGTTTCACACCCTGTACCTTTCCGTTATTCCCCTCTCTTTATACTTTAAGTTACCAGGGTAGACTGGGGTAGACCTATATTTAATTCGCGATGTACGGATTCACGTAGCCTATTCTTTTTACCCAGCACGGGGGGGGGGGGGGGGGGGGGGGGGGGAGTCAACGTCAATTTTTTAGAAGACATCCGGCGACGTAAAAAAAAAAAAAACTAGACTATTTGACGTGAGCGTGTAGGCATTCCCTTCCCTACCTCTTTGAAAATTTCTGCATAGACCTAGAGCTATGCCCTGTACTGAAAAAAAGTATGCCTTGGCTGCAGTTTGGCTCATGATATTATTATTATTTTAAGGCCTATATGCGCATCGTTCATGCCTTTTTAGCATGTATATTCTCGCTATGAAAAATAAAGGTGCTCTATATGTGGTAGATCTCTAAGGCTAATCTCTAATATTAATCCCGGGGTCGAGAAAGATGTCGAAAAAAGACAGTGACGTTGGTTTGTTTACATACTTTGTGTAAACCTTGACCTTCTGGCCTCAGTGATATGTCGACGAGTTGAGTGCGTGATTAATACAGCACTCGACATTGTGTCAATGCTGAAACGGGTCATCAGAGGAAATGAACATCTAACATTATAACTAGGCCGCCTATAGCCTAGAAACATATACATTATACATATTCTAGGTGACCTACATAATTACTTTTTAGTATTGAGCCATCTCATTACTAATGCATAGGCCTACATCCTTTAGTTCATTAACTCATATACTTTCAATACAAATATATGATCTCTTGTTAAATTTTTTCTATTCTATGTAAGACAATAATTTAACATTTTAAAAGCCTTTTATATTAACTTCGCGTTTTATCTTTATTTTTTAGTTTAAAGGGAAAATGTCAAGTTCAACGATATAAAAAGTTATCAATAGCCTAATTGTTGAAAGAAAAAAAGTAGGCCTGCATAGCTTAAATGAAGTTAATTTAATTTAATCCGTCCTTTTTATTTTTTCAGAGGCTTAAACAATGTAATAATTTATTCTTTACTTTTTGTATACAAACATAAACATATTTCTTTGTATTTATATAAAAAAAATCACTAGTAGACCTGCAACCTCAATCAGTCTCTTTGGTCGCACATTGTAATTAGCGCTATTTTCGTACTACTGTAAGATCAGCTGATCAGCTCAGATATCCGATAATCACTACAACGTTGCCTCTATCTCTCCCTTCTCTCTTTTAGTCTTTACCCCTCCCCCCCCCCCCCGGGCTGATCCTCTCCCCGCGAAAAGAGCTACAGATAAGCACAATGATACCAATATTTGTTTCATACGTGGGCTATACAATAAGAAGAAAACAAATACAGCGTGGGTTTCACGTGAATGCGACATTAAAAAGAAGTTGTAACAACAACAAAACCAACAAAACTATAATATGTCACTTTCACATGCTAAACTTCGGGCTAAAGGATTAGGGTCGGCCTACAATTCCTAGAACAAAAGGAGGTAGGGAGGGGGGGAGAGGAAATTTGGGGCAAGGAAGAGTAGGCGATTGATGAGAAAGTGGAGGAGAAAGAGAGGGGGGGGGGGGGGGAGTTTGAGAATATATGCTAATGCAACTTCTTTGCACCACACTCTTGCGATGCATTTTGCCTTGACGTTCATATTATGTGTGCATGCTTGTGTGGGTATAGGCCTATATATATATATGTGTATGTGTGTAGGCCTAGATCTATATGTGTATGTGTGTGTGTGTGCGTGCACAAGACAAATGGGTATTGAAAACAAAAATTAAATACTAGACTATCCATTTCCAGCTGTATTGTCTAGAGTCTAGTCTAGATCAATGGGACATAATCTAGCTTTTTTTTTAAAAAATGTATATTTCGTTTCTTTGTTTATTCTTCGTTGTTATAGTGTTGTATGTTTGAGTGCTTTGTGCCGGAGATGGGGTGGGGAGTGCTATTATTTACAATCTTTTTTCGATTGTGACCACGGACTATAAGCGTAGATATGTGCACTCAAGCCATCTCGTAACTGGGATCACTTAATTTGAATTGGCAGCTACAAATGTTTTGTCTGGCATTGTCTAAAATAAAATATAAAATAAAAAACACTAATATCAGCTGAAACATAATAGAACCTGATCAGCAATAGTTTTAATAAATTTATACACGCACACACACAATTCACGAAATGAATAGTACTAAATTAGACCTAAATAAATAAACAAGTTCACCGCGTGCATCTTTAAGTGCACTTTGTAACGTTAGCATTCTGTGTGAGCTAATGTTTATACATGTTTTATTATTTATAAAGCTTATTTCATAGGGATTCACGGGTCTATAGCAATCTTTTCCGATTTGAGTGAAGGGGTGGGGGACAAAGCATTATTTAATCTTTAAATATTATAATATATTTCTTGAAATGTTCCATTTATCCATAAAAACCTCCTCCAACCAATGTTGCCCATAGGTTGTTTATAAAGTACAGTTACCGATGGCCCCTCTTCCGCTCCACACACAAACACATTTTACAATAATCTTCTATTCTCTGCAAACCAAGAGATCTGCGATAAAGCGTCAGC
The DNA here is from genome assembly GCA_949126835.1 of Anisus vortex. Lineage (NCBI taxonomy): Eukaryota > Metazoa > Mollusca > Gastropoda > Planorbidae > Anisus > Anisus vortex. The sequence goes on from OX421499.1 coordinate 21,706,323, forward strand.
TGTTCCTTCATGACGTTCGTTAAATGAACAAGAAAGAGTGTGGTATGTTGGGTGATATTCACATCAGACGTCAAAAAGAATAGGAAAGTTTAAAATCTTAAATTATTTTTTTGTTTTACCAAAAATTATACCAAGTGTAGTGTGTCCGTTTCTGTTCGTGACGTCAGAATTTGGTGTGTATTGTTTGACAACTCAGACCTCGTGACAATGTTCACGGACTTATTAATGTCTCTAAAAAAAAGGACCGGACGAGCCTTTCGGCTCTTTAGTCCAAGGCGTAGAACAAGTGGGGCACATCAAGTCCGAGACAATCCAGGCGTGTCGCGTAACACCGAGTTACGGTCTCCGAATTCACATGCACTACACTGCATCTCCCCACCTGCGGAATTTTCCCTCATTATCGTGGTTGCTCTCTCGCATACCTCCGCAGTAGCTCAGTATCACCTGAGGAGAATAAAAACAAAAGAAATAAACACCAGCTAGACTATATTGGTCGACACAGTGTGTCGTGTTTTGTTTTTTTTCACAGTACATTATATTGGTCGACACAGTGTGTCGTGTTTTGTTTTCTTCACAGTACATTATATTGGTCGACACAGTGTGTCGTGTTTTGTTTTTTTCACAGTACATTATATTGGTCGACACAGTGTGTCGTGTTTTGTTTTCTTCACAGTACATTACAAACGTCATGTCAAGCAAAATGTGTCACTTTTTTTTTTTCGAGAATTAAGCTGTAGAAATAACACAGTAGGCGTCAACAGCCAGAACAAATAATAACCATTTCTATGAAAAGAACAGCATAAAATGGCGATAAATTAATATTATAATAATAAAAACTTCGAACATTAAATGGCCATTTTTTAAAGGTAGGCTTCATATATAAGGTAACATGGGATATAAAGCCCACTGTTTGTTTTTTTCTAACCGTCGTAATTTAATATTTTGCAATTAAAAAATAGTAATTTTAAAGTTATTTAAGACCAACAAGACAAACGCTATCAAAAGACATAAAATTTAGCACATAAATCATTTAAAAAATGTGTAAACTGGGGTAAAAGGCCCACATATATGGTACAAAAGGCCCACATATATGGTACAAAAAGCCCAGTGGGTTATATTTCTTTTATCACTGTCATAACTATGACAGTTTTGCGGTATCACATTAAGCGGTACACCTTCTGTGCATTATTTTATGTGCCCAGTTAATGCGAATGGGGCATCTGATCCACTTTTATCCAGGCTTGCCTCTGATAAATTTTTCCCTGGTGTAGGAGTATCAGATTCAGTGACTTGAACAATAAAATATTTTTTAACTGATGTAAATTTGGTTGGTTTGCTGTGAAATATTAGTCACAATAAAAAGCGTGAAGTTCTCATTGTTAAAAATGTAGGCTATGGGTTAAATGAAAAATAGGTCCAACGAAAAAATCGCTTTTCTAGCAATGCCAACAGTGGCAGTTATCCTTAGTTGGCTTTGCAAATTTAGTAAAATGGTTGAGCCACTCCATAACTGCTCGCTATCAGACTTTCCATTATTAGTGCATGAACCTATGGCTTATAATTCTAGCTTAGCTCTGATTAAAACCAATTGCTCTACAAACGCTTCTAGTGTCCTTATGATAATTCTTGGAAAAGGGTAAAAAGCTTGACAGCCAGTTAGACTGATAGGAAGGGGGGGGGGGGGCACAACAACATTTATTGTAATCAAATTTCATGTTCTTATTATATAAAGTAAGATCTAAAGTAGAATATTTTTAACTTTCACTATTTATTTGGAAAATGGTGTATGGGGGTTTTACCCCCAAAACATAATAAGCGTTTTACCCCCAATCAAATTAGATTCATTTATCAAAGAATATCACAGTTATGCCCTTTCCATTTAACCAACACTGATATCTAAAATACGTGGAAATGAATAAGCTTATTGTAGTCGTTTACATATTTACAAAAGCTCGTCGGCATATCAAATTAATACACTTTAACTGAACGTAAAATGTAGGTGAAAATACTCAAAAAAATTTTTAAAAATTCATAGAAATTGACCTGTTTAAAAAAAAATCCGAACACTTGCTACCAAGTTGCGCTAACAAACAAAAAAAAGAGTAGATACTATAGACAAAATGCTGAGTTAGTACATTATGACATTTTTGGGGGATGGCATTTTACCCCATAATGGGCAACTTACCCCGTGTTACTATAATTATTTGAATGAAAAAGTTTTCTAAATTATGTTTAACTGTCCTTAAATTGCTCCTCAAATAAATAAAAATCAGAAAGAAAGAAAAATCAAGAATAAAAAGTCATCCGTTACAGAAAACAAATCATCTGGGTGGAAAAGGTTGTGGCTACGCCCATAAGCTCATTTCTACATACAACAACCAACATAAATGAATTAGTTTTATAGGATCAGCGTGCATTTAAAAGGAAGAAAATCAAAATCTAATTAGGATATTTGTTTATTGAATTTAGCTATACAGCATTTTAGTGACAGCAATTTGTATAGACTTTTATAGCTTTAACTTATTTATCCTCAATGTTTTAAAAGAAGTAACAAAAAACTCGTAATGGTATTAATGTAATTCTGATTCAATTATTCTCACTTGAAAATTGCATTGTTGTTTTTCGTTTTAAGTTTTTTCTCTCTTTCTTTGTTACAAAAGCTAGATACAGGTACATAGAAATAATAAGTACATGCTAGCGACATCAAGCAATGTAGGCCTACGTCCGCTTGGAATCACCTCCCACTACAGCTTCGCCAGAGCCCTAGCTTCGACACCTTCAGAAGCCATAAGACTCTCCTATTTCGTTAGCAATATTTGCTACATATAAAATTTTCATTTTCGTCTGTTGTTGTCGTCAGTGCATAGAACTGTTATCAACGGGATATGCGCCATATAAGCATCATTATTATTATTATTATTATTATTATTATTATTATAGGTCTGTAATTCATAACATACTCAAACCGTCCAAGCCCTCACCCACAATTTTGTAAAAAGAAATTAAAGGAAATTGTCATTTTTAACTCCGTCATTTTGACGGGTATAACAACTAATTTAGTAATATTTCTTTAATTATTTTACTTTTTGTTCTATTTCTTATTATGTATAGCTTTTTTTTTTATGTAAACGTGTTCGAGTTTTTGTGCTAATTACCCGACAATGTCACGCACCACGCTCACACCATATTACTGTATCTGATATGTTAATTTTCTCGTGCCGCCCCCCCTCCTTAATCTTTCCGCCATTCCTTGTAAAAGAAATGTGCCTTACGGTCCAATTAAAAAGAAAAAAAAATCAACTACGATAATTTAGCATTGGTCAGTGTGACCTGTAGATTATCATACAGTTTTGATAGTTTCGTCTAGACTGGAAGGTCTGGAGGAGGGAGGGAGGCCTTCTAAGACATGATATGACCCTCACGACTTAACAAGACTTAAGGGAAAGTATATAGAAAACTAAAAAAAATATCGCCCCAACATGGTATGATGTTTTTATTTTAAATAAGAACCAACGCGTGGGTGTGATTTCTTGCAGGAATTTCAATGCAAATAACATGCACGAAATAGTGACACGACCTTGGCTCTGCACGCCCCAGCTGCATACATGCATGCACCTCGCTTTGATGATAGGATGATTCTGTATGCGCACGTGTTTGTTTGTTTGTGTGTGTGTGTCAGGCGATAAATTGGTCGTAAAAAACAACAACAAAAAACAACAATACCTTAACTAAGACAAGCTAACAGGGTCTTAGTAAATGGAAATTCTATATTTAAATTTTGACATCTGCAAGAAACAAGAAATCAAATAGTGCTGAACTATATCGAATAATGAATCCTTTCCTTAACACATTGCATCAACACCCTAACAACCGGCTTTTGTCTTATGCTTTTCTTTTGAACTATATTCGTAGGCCCCTAAACACGCGTGTCTACATCTCAATACAAATTAAAATCTAAACAAAAATTAAACAATCCTTAAAAAAAACTTTTTTTATTTCTTTTTACAAAAATAAAATCTGTAGCCAAACACAAATGCGAAGTTAATATAAAAAACATTAGACGCGCGCCCCATTAAGAGAGTGTTTGTTTTTTTTTAAAGTAAAAAAAAAACTGATTTTTGAGGATTGGGGTAGGGAAACGGGATTAATAGTACTAACACTTTAAAACTAATGTGTTGTCATCGGCCATCGGCTACTGGTTTATGTGCCGATTTTCAACTCCATAGGACGACGAGAATTTGGTCAACTAGCCCTTCGAATATTTTGTTTATATTGCTTCTATATATGAATAGTCTATATGAGACTTAAAAGGAAATAAATCTGGATCTATGATGCTTTGAAGATGAAAAAGAAACAAAAATAAAAAATATAGAGTGTAGTTGTAGCGGTTGGTTCCTTTTGTGTGTAAGTTTTCTACATTTTAAGCATTTTAAGTCTTTTTAGTCTTTTTTAAGTCTTTTTAGTCTTTTTAAGTCTTTTTAAGTCTTTTTAAGTCTTTATAAACATAAATATTTTTTTTGATTGAGTTTGTGTCACATTGGGCCCAACATAAATTGTATCTGCGCCTGGTAAGTGATTGAATCATGTATACCAGGGGCTCCGTTTTTATGTCGCATAGATAGTGTCGAGTCGTCAACAATATCATGGGTTTTGAAAATTCATTCAGACACAGTTCGTCAATAAAATCACGCATATAGATCTAGATTTAGTTATTGGCTAGTAAAGATCTAGTTCTAATTATTTCTTCATAGAAAAAAAGCTAAAGGGAGAAAAAAAAAACCATTTTGTTAACTTGTATCTATGTGTGATTTATATTCCATCAAATGTATTAATAATGAATCCACGTCCAGGTTTAGATACCCTGACAATGATGTCACAGAAACAATTGCACAGAACAGATGTTCTCAAACTAGAGCCCGCGTGCTCTTTCCGGTCCCTCGGCGTTCTAATACCCGACCCGAAAGCCTACATTATTAAGATCAATAAAGTTTGATAGCAATTCACTCAGATGTATTTCAAACTAGAATTTCGCCCCATCACTGACTATAGGATAATGCCCCCCCCCCCCCCACCACCCTGGTTCAAACGTGTGAAGCCCTGGCATAGAATATTGTCAGAAAAACTAGTTCAAGGGCGCAGCCTGGGATGTTTACCAATATTTTTTTTAATATAAACTTGTAAACTGATACTACAAAGACGTCTTAGGTTTCTACTCCAATCCTCTCTTACAGGAAATCCCTATATTCACATTGTAAGCTGAGTCCTGCGTTTGTTATTTGTCTATGTTTTTTTTTTAATTCTAGATAAATTTCCGCTGATTCGTAGGATAATCTTATCTTAAATGTTTTAAACACTCCTTCTATACAGAAGATTATTTTGTCCTACGCTCAATCATTTGTTTTTTAGTATGGTATTTCAATTTGATTAGAGTTTTAAATGACGTTAAGTTGTTGATATTAATGATTATAATGAATGTGTTTATATTATATATATTATACTATCCACATCTTTTAAATATTTGTTTTTACTTTACTTTTCATTATAACTTTGTTTCATTGGTCATTGTACACACTGAGCTACATATACCTATATGGAGTGCATTTTCTCTACATTTATATGATTTAATAAAAGTGATTGAGCACTCACTGTTTATACAGTTCAGTGATTGTTATACACGTGCAATCACGTTTCGTACATCGAAATTTTTTTTCGGATTTCATTTTAAGACAAATTGTGTACAAATTTTACAAATAACTTTATTTATTCCCTATTTTATTAAATTGTTTTATTGTGTAGGCCTATAAATATTTTTAAAAGATTCTCGAATGTATAAGCAAACTTATTCATAATACATATGCCTTAGATCTAGACCAGCCTCTAGATCTAGCAGAGAAACTTTTTAATAAGACATCTTGTATAGCCTACTTCCGGATTTACTCTAGACGAATTAGAACAACAAATCGAGTTTGTACATTCTGTTTGATCCATATTTGTTTTACGTGATACGTGATTCCCAAATTAATAAGGTTCAACTGAAACCAATATTATTATTCGTCATTTTAATTGTTCCACAAGATTTTGAGGATATCTGACAAGTTGCTGAACTAGGGAAAATGGCGTCACTAACAAAATAACTAGCTTTTCAAAAAAATATAGTTGTAAAATATTGTTAAACAAGTCAGTCTGGCGTCCATATTCAATATTTAAATTTCTAGGTTTAAATCATCGATAGTTTCTTGCTGCCAAAAGGTTTTGGACGTTCAGTTCTTGTTGTTTTTTCGGTGACTCACTTTAAAAAAAAAATTCGTTTGGTGAACAAAGTGTGTTCAAAAACTTTTATCACGTGATGTTATAGTTACAATTAAGGACACGCTCACGGGCACACTCTCCTGCCCTCCGTCACTAATATTTGCCTCCGACTAAAAAAAAACATGCACCATCCTCCAATACACGCCCATTCACCGCTTTCCACCCTTTCAAAATCCCGATACCCCAACCAGTTAAAAAAAACAAAGGCCACACCGAAATTAAAACAAAATTGTGAGGGGGGGGGGGGCGTGGGGGAAAAAAAGAGGGGTGGGTGAACTCAGTGGTGCTAGCCATGAATTTCTTGTACACGTTATTCATGACTTCACTTTTAAAGTAAAAGTTAATGAATAATGGTAATGCTGAATGCTTTAATGAAAGTATAGAATATGTTTGGAACAGAAGCGAGCGTGTATGGTCTAACACTGTATCAAACTGACCAATGAGAGAGATAAGTTAAAACATGTGGCCAAAGTGTATCACTCTTTATAGTTAATTATAAAACAATATTATTATAATTCTTGTCTGTTTAGTAAGAGTTAATGCCAGTCTGATTCTTTCTTCAAATTTATGAGCGAGCCCTTTCCCCGGTAACATTTAAGGTACCGGTACCGGTAGAAAATATAATATAGCCTACTTTAATAATGCGCCCAACCCTCCCCCAATCACCTCTATCGCCTTTCCGTGGCAACGAGAGATGGTTAGGGTAGGTCTAATTCTAGAATGAAGGCCATCTACAAAAAATGAATGAATTACTCCCTTCCCCCCTCCCCCCTACCAGCCACCACTCTGTACTGGTTAGAAGAACGGGGGGTATTAAAAATGTAAAAGAGTCGAAAAAAAACAAAAACTACAACGAAACAAAACATATAGAAAAAAATATTCGATGGGCTTTAAACTATTGCCCTGTAGGAGTTTCGTATTAAAGTGATCCTCCTCCAACCAAGGATTGTCTTTGTTTTGTTTTTTTCTCCCTTTGTTTTGTTTTATAAATCTCTATCCTTTTTTTTTCTCAATGTGTGGCCCTGCTTAGTTCCCCCCCCCCCCTGACCTTGCTTGCGTCTACCACATTTCACACAATACGGAGTTCAAGTGCTCATAAAATACTTTGGTTCCTGGTATAAAGGGAAAAAGAAAAAAAACAAAACAGTTCTAGAGTATCACGGTGAATTGTATTTTTCTTTCATTAAGTTCACACCTTAGCCGACTGCGGGATAGATATTCTAAAGCGCCCACCCTTTCCCATTTCTTAAAAAAATCAAAACATAATATTAATGAAAGAGAAATAAAAAAATATCCAGCTTATAGAGTTATAGTGGAGAGGTTCTCGCAGTATTCAAACCCATGGCGTCTTTCTAAAGATGTTCTCAATAGGTCACAAGTTACCACATTGAATCGAACACATAAAAAAAAAAAAAAGGTTTTCATTTTCATTTATTCTACGGCGCCCCTGTAGGCTACAGATTCCCCCCTCACAGGGCGCACACTTTTGAAAACGACGGCATATCAATGATCGTGTCGATCGCAAATAGAATTATAAAAAGAAGACAGAAAGTCCAATACAAAAAATTAGTAGAATTTAAAGGTATGTAGGCTAACTTCTTATCTTACCTTAATCTTATTAGTCACAGACACTCCTTCTATGGGCGTCTGCAGGGGGCTATTTATTCTAGGTTTTGTCAAAATAACAATCCCGATATCCACATCCCATTGCTAATCTAAATGACACTGTTCATATGGGTTGTTATTCCGTTAACAGGCTTATTATACCGTTAAAACAAATTATGCATTTAAAAAATAAATAATCTATATAAAGATGAATTCATTCATACGCATATTGTTGTCTCGTCTAGTTATTACCATATTGTTGTCTAGTCTAGTTATTACCATATTGTTGTCTAGTCTAGTTATTACCATAATTTTATTGTTGTCTCGTCTAGTTATTATCATATTGTTGTCTAGTCTAGTTATTACCATATTGTTGTCTAGTCTAGTTATTACCATATTGTTGTCTAGTCTAGTTATTAACATATTGTTGTCTAGTCTAGTTATTACCATATTGTTGTCTAGTCTAGTTATTATCATATTGTTGTCTAGTCTAGTTATTACCATATTGTTGTCTAGTCTAGTTATTACCATATTGTTGTCTAGTCTAGTTATTACCATATTGTTGTCTAGTCTAGTTATTATCATATTGTTGTCTAGTCTAGTTATTATCATATTGTTGTCTAGTCTAGTTATTACCATTGTTACGAAACGTAAATTCCCTACATTGTAATGTTAATAAACCAACTAAATCATTTAAGCGAATTGCGTTTAAACGATATAAATATTTCTCAGCTCACGGTTTTCCCCGGGTTTTTCCTAACCTAATTAAAGCATTATTGTTTTTTTATTAACCTCGATAAAAACATGAACTGTGCACGCGAATACAGCATGTCAAGGTCGTCCGGTCTCTCCTTATTTTGTTAGAGCATTATTGATTGTTCTTAATAAAAAGTATCTGATCACGCAGTCAACATGCAGGCTTGATTAAAATTCTCGTGTCACTAGGCTGTCTGGTTTTTCCAACGATTGACCCGTAATATATTTCTACGCAATTCGACACTTTTGGTCAGTTCTTGGCTTGCATTCGATCTAGTAACATCAAATATACTCCGCTCTGAGTATCATTTCTATTTGATTTGTATTATGGAAAATTTATTATTCTACTATTAACTACAATGCTATATGTTCATTGAGGATATTCATTACTAATTGGAATATGTGTATTTCTTGATTGTGTATATAATATTATTTGGATTCCTACTGGATTGATGTTGTAAATTAAACCAAATTTATCGTTGCTTTCTACACAACTTGGTTAACGTCGATATTTCAAAGTTATATACATGTGTGTATGTGTAATATTTATTCAACTATATTAATAATCTACACTACCACTCAACATCGAGGTTCTTGCTGTATAATATGAGCCACATAAATAATTATACATGAAGTAAATCAACTGAAAACTCTAAAACTACGCTATGTGAATTGCCAGGGGATACTAAGAACCACGGAATACTCTAGACAACTACAAATAAACTTCAGAATGATATAATAAGATCTTCACTAATACAAGGATACTCACACTAATAATAACAATACTATAACTATTATTTTCATAAATTGAATGGGGGCTCTAGCCGTAGTAACATTATAAATCATAATTATACTTGTGTGATCTAAATAGAAGGTCTCATCCATAATTTATTATGGTGAATAAATTGCCTTGTAATAAAATGGGTTTTGCTCGTCAGTGATTTACTAACAAACGTTTAGAGGATTTGCTTCAACTTCAAGAATCGTTATACTATTTACACAAACTATTTACAACTGCCGTAATACATACTCGTAACTTGGATGGATTGTGTTGGAAAATATGAACAATATACAATATACTAAAGATTGTGATTGAATTGAACATTGCTTTTGAGAATCGGAAAACGTAACTATTTAGCCTGGAAAATTATCTGGTGTATTACCTTATCGAACAAAGTAACTCTAAGAAAGTATTATTTTTATGACCTTGTTGTGACAAATCTGAACTGTGTGGTGTAGTGAATTATTCAAAGGACAGAAAGTAAGTTGGACACTTTTATTGTATTATTAACAAGATTTATAGTAACTTTTAATAATATATAAAATGGAAGCCACAAATAATCTTACATTGGATCCAGAGATATTTGATCTAACCTCAGAACAGCTTAATAAAATGTCAATGATACAATTAAAAGAATTGGCTAAATCATTGGGCATTTCTATCACAGAAACAAGGCCATCAAAAACGAAATTACTTCAAGAGGTAACTGAATGTTTAAGAAAACAAGGTACACTAATTATTGAAGAAACTACTGCTAATGATAACATTAATGATGAATCAGATGATGAATTACTTTTTCCTATAACACAAAGAGTGAAGCATACAACTGGTGACTTAAGTGAAGAATTGAAATTTAAACTTGAGATGAGGAAGATGGAGATAGAATTGGAAAGAGAAAACAAGAGATTAGAATTGGAAAGAGAAGACAAGAGAATTGAGATGGAAAGAGAAAACAAGAGAATTGAGTTAGAAATAGCAAGAGAGAAAATAGCAAGCCAAGAAAGAATTGAGCTAGCAAGGTCTCGTACGTCAAATCATTCGAATGCAAGCTCTGAAGCAGATGCAGAACTGTATAAGTTTAAGAAACATATTCCAGTTTTTGAAGATAATTCGGTGGAAGAGTTCTTCATGATTTTCGAGAGAAACGCTAGAGACTATCAATTTCCCGAGGGCAAGAAAGCTATACTCCTACGCTCAGCTCTGAACAAAGGAAAGGCACTTGATGTTGTATTAAGTCTTACTGAAGAGGAATTGTATGATTATGAACTGATCAAGAATAGAGTACTGCTAAGTTATGCACTAACACCTGAAAAATATAGAAAAGTGTTTCGCGAGTCTAAGAAAGAACAGGAACAATCCCATGTTGATTTTCTAAGACAGAAAAAGAAATATTTTGAAAGATGGATTCGATCCAAAGGTGTAAACAAAGACTTTGATAAATTAGCTAATCTTATGCTAATGGAAGACTTTAACAATAACATCAGAGGTGACGTAAGAATACATTTAGCAGACAAAGGTGTAGAACAAGTAGAAACAGCAGCAGTAATGGCAGACGAATACGTTATTATCCATTCCAGCAATAAATTTACAACAGTTGATAAATCTAAATTCCAGAATCGAGATATGAAGGTAGAAAAGAAAACCATGAATCCAAATGAATCCTATCAATCAAAGAGACATCAGCAGAGCAATGAAGGTCCAACAAATTCCAAGCCAACCTGTAGCCATTGTAAACGAATTGGACATACTAAGGAAAAGTGCTGGATATTGAATGGGAACCCGAATAAAAAGAATGTTGTCTTATCGTATGTAGCAATGCCAAAGCAAAGAACTCATGTAAATGTAAAGAAGGATGTTAGAACTCAAACAGAGATACCTAGTGCTAATGCAGATAACCTGACAAAACACACGTATCTTGGAAACTTGAAACCAGAAATAGTTCCTGAAATAGAGACAATGGTTTTCAATAATTCTAATTCTAATCTGAGCTCCAAGGAGTCTATATCAGATAGAACCACCATGAGTACTAAACATACCTCTTACAAAAATAACTTGGATACAGATCTCATCGATACTGAGATACCAAGCAATTGTTTACCATTCATTGAAGAAGGTACCGTGTCATCCATAATAAATGGTGTCACTAGTGAAAAGAACATCAGAATACTCCGTGATACAGGGGCTGAGGTTTCACTACTTTTAGAGAATACTGTTCCTACGTCACAATCGACATATACAGGACAGGATCTTACTATTCAAGGTGTATCAAGGAAAAATGTACAAGTTCCTTTGCATCAAATACAGCTGAAGAGTGCGTACTTCACTGGAAATGTAGTTGTGGGTGTATACAAATCACTTCCGTTTAAAGGTGTTTCTTTAATACTGGGAAATGATATTGCTGGAGATGTGGTGCATTCCATATCCAAGAAAAAACAATACCTTAATAAAAGTGAGAGCTTTATAAAACCTATATGCATCGTCACTAGAGGTATGGCCCAACAACAAAAGTCTGTCGAAACCATGTCAAAGTCAGAAATGGAACCAGAAATTGACCTACAGGCAACTTTCCTGGCTGACATCTTGAGTGGTCCCTCAGTCAAGACTACTGAAAGTAATTTGTCACCTCGACAATTACTCCTATTAGAACAGAATAGAGATTCAGGAATTAAACACCTGAAGAAAAAGGTGATAACTGAACAGGAGGCAGAAATTAAAGGAAATGGATTTTTTCTGAAGGAGGGAATATTAATGCAAAAATGGAGAGATGTGAAATGTGATAATGACAATTGCAGAGAAGGAAGTCAGATTGTGGTACCAGCCATATATCGTAACGACATCTTACACATGGCTCATGACACGCCATATGCTGGTCATCTAGGAGTGAACAAGACTTACCGTCGAATTCTTCCGTACTTCTATTGGCCTGGACTACATCGTGACGTCACAAAATACTGCAAGTCATGCAATACATGCCAGATAGTTGGTAAACCTAACCAGACTATACCGGTAGCACCTCTAAAGCCAATACCTGCCTTTGCAGAACCATTTAGCCACTTGCTAATAGACTGTGTAGGTCCTTTGCCTAAAACAAAGACAGGACACCAGTACTTATTCACTATAATGTGCACTGCCACGAGATATCCTGAAGCTATTCCGCTACGCACCATTAACGCAGATAAGATATCTGACGCACTGATTGCATTTTGTTCAAGATACGGTCTTCCAAAGATTATACAGTCAGACCGAGGATCTAACTTTACATCAAAGCTGTTTAACCAGGTCTTAAAGAAACTAGGCATCCAACATGCAACTTCAACTGCGTACCATCCGCAAAGCCAAGGTGCCCTAGAAAGATATCATCAGACTCTGAAAACAATGCTCCGCACATACTGTTTTGAGAACACTGAAGACTGGGATCGCGGTATTCCATTCGCTCTTTTCGCGACTAGAGAAACTGTGCAGGAATCTCTTGGATTCAGTCCGTTCGAGTTAGTGTTTGGACATTCAGTTCGAGGACCTCTAAAACTGTTGCAGGAAACCTTGTTAAATTCTGATGAAGAGACTGGACTCGTAGCTTATGTGGAACAATTTAGCAATAGAATCTATCATGCTTTTAATCATGTTAAAGATAATCTTTTGCAGGCTCAGAAAAGAATGAAAGGGTACTATGATGTCAAGGCCAGATCCCGATGTTTCCATCCTGGTGATAAAGTCCTCATGTTGACCCAATTGTCTGGACAACCCCTGAGTGCAAAATATACAGGACCATATCAGGTTTTAGATAAAATCAGTGATGTAACATACATTGTAAAAACCCCTGATAGAAGGAAAACACAGAGACTGTGCCATATAAACATGCTAAAACCTTATGTTGTTAGGGAAGAACAAACTGACATTAGGCCAGTGAGTGCTATCATAACTGTTGAAACACCCCCGCCTAAATTTAAAAAGACAATCATAGAAAGTAAACTTCAAAACACTGAAGCACTTAAAAACCTCAATGATAAACTGGCACATCTAGACTCAGGTGAACAGACTTCTATCAAGGGTTTAATCTATGATCATGTAAATTTGTTTAGTGATGTTCCTAACAAAACAACTTTGGTTACCCATGATGTAGTTTTAAAAGATGATAATGTTAAACCTGTCAAACAACATCCGTATAGGGTTAATCCCATACGACTTAAGAATAACTTACGTATTGGTAAAAGATAACATCGTCGCGGACACCCTATCGCGCATGTAACAAATGTATAAGGGGATAGATAACTTCATGTATATATTCTGATAATCCTAACTAAGAGAATTGGATCATTTAAAATATAAATGCATGAATATATGAATATGATGTGATTATTTTATGCAATATCTTATGCCTTATTTTATGCCATGAATATTTCCATTTGCTAAAACAAATATTATTATTGTTGTAGGAAAAAAGAAAGAACCTAATAAGTTACTTATAAATATTATGGATTTATGAACATAATTTTTCTTTATTAGTAAGATAATGAATGAACAGAAATGTACATCCTTATTTTGAAACAATCAAACTATAGTTGTGATTATGTAAAAACCAAAATAGAGTAATGTGCATACACTTCACATGCTTACACACTTAAGATTAAATTCTTACTCTTAAGTTTATTTAAATATTAATTTCATTTAAGTTGAATTAATTAATGATTGAATTGTTTAATATGATAACATTAGTTATGTTGATTTTTACCTTATAAATAAGATGATGATGTTTATAAGGAATGATATCTCAGAGAGTATAATTTTTTTTAATGACGCGAACATGTGTTATGGTCTAAGGATAACTTGAGATCCTATATGATGAGGGTTTAATAGAATAAATTATTTCCCTTACTTGTCTTATTTAACGGACTACCCAGGTGGAGTCAGTTTTTTTTGTATATTGTTTAGAACTAAAGTTAAGTGCAGGCGGTTCTAAAAGAAATTGCACACTTCTATTGTTTAGTATGCAATGTTCTTTTCCTTTTGGTATGGGCGACTGTTACGAAACGTAAATTCCCTACATTGTAATGTTAATAAACCAACTAAATCATTTAAGCGAATTGCGTTTAAACGATATAAATATTTCTCAGCTCACGGTTTTCCCCGGGTTTTTCCTAACCTAATTAAAGCATTATTGTTTTTTTATTAACCTCGATAAAAACATGAACTGTGCACGCGAATACAGCATGTCAAGGTCGTCCGGTCTCTCCTTATTTTGTTAGAGCATTATTGATTGTTCTTAATAAAAAGTATCTGATCACGCAGTCAACATGCAGGCTTGATTAAAATTCTCGTGTCACTAGGCTGTCTGGTTTTTCCAACGATTGACCCGTAATATATTTCTACGCAATTCGACACTTTTGGTCAGTTCTTGGCTTGCATTCGATCTAGTAACATCAAATATACTCCGCTCTGAGTATCATTTCTATTTGATTTGTATTATGGAAAATTTATTATTCTACTATTAACTACAATGCTATATGTTCATTGAGGATATTCATTACTAATTGGAATATGTGTATTTCTTGATTGTGTATATAATATTATTTGGATTCCTACTGGATTGATGTTGTAAATTAAACCAAATTTATCGTTGCTTTCTACACAACTTGGTTAACGTCGATATTTCAAAGTTATATACATGTGTGTATGTGTAATATTTATTCAACTATATTAATAATCTACACTACCACTCAACATCGAGGTTCTTGCTGTATAATATGAGCCACATAAATAATTATACATGAAGTAAATCAACTGAAAACTCTAAAACTACGCTATGTGAATTGCCAGGGGATACTAAGAACCACGGAATACTCTAGACAACTACAAATAAACTTCAGAATGATATAATAAGATCTTCACTAATACAAGGATACTCACACTAATAATAACAATACTATAACTATTATTTTCATAAATTGAATGGGGGCTCTAGCCGTAGTAACATTATAAATCATAATTATACTTGTGTGATCTAAATAGAAGGTCTCATCCATAATTTATTATGGTGAATAAATTGCCTTGTAATACCATATTGTTGTCTAGTCTAGTTATTACCATATTGTTGTCTAGTCTAGTTATTAACATATTGTTGTCTAGTCTAGTTATTACCATATTGTTGTCTAGTCTAGTTATTATCATATTGTTGTCTAGTCTAGTTATTACCATATTGTTGTCTAGTCTAGTTATTATCATATTGTTGTCTCGTCTAGTTATTACCATATTGTTGTCTAGTCTAGTTATTACCATATTGTTGTCTAGTCTAGTTATTGCCATATTGTTGTCTAGTCTAGTTATTACCATATTGTTGTCTAGTCTAGTTATTAGTTAATACTAGATTTAAACGCTTATGCGGAGAACTCAACATTTCATTTCCGTGTCACACCTTAGATCTAAAAAAACATAATAATAATAATAATAACGGTGCTTATATAGCGCATATCCCGTTGGTGACAGTTCTATGCGCAGACGACAGTTACAGAATACAGACAGACAACGAAATATATAGTAATACGCTAATTCTGCTGACGAAATAGGTGAGTCTTCAGCCGGCTCCTGAAGGTGTCATAGCTAGGGCTCTGGCGAAGCTGTAGTGGGAGGTGATTCCAAGCGGACGGTCCTGCGTAGGAAAATGAACATGCAGATTAAAAAAAATCCTTCATGTTATTATCAAATAAACATCGCTTTAGTAGGCATATGCCTTTTTTATGAAGGCTAATTGACCCACTTCGCATCATCCCATCGAACTGAAATTTGGCACAAAGGCGTTTAGCTAATGACCACACATTCTTTCAAATTTTCAGACACTAGTATTTTATTTGCCATTTTTTGTTCATTAGGTACACTTTATGTTGCGCTTTTAAAATATTCTTAGTTTTAAAATCATTTATAGATTAATTAACTTAGCTTTCGTTTCTTCTTTTCTGTAATGGTGGCAAACGACAAAATAGGGCCTAAGTGGAAGGATAATGCATTACAAAAAAAGGACATAAAGGATTTATACTAAAAACTTTTTTTTAAATAGAAATTATTGAAATACAGGGCCTTTAGATCTATCAGATAAGCGATTTTTCACAATAATTTTTGGCTTAGAAACTATCAGTTATTTTCTTTTTTTTTAGTTTGTCTTTACTTATAGGATCATTTATGTTATATTGTTATTATAGGCTATATATTTAATTATACGTGGTGGTCCAGCCCTGCAGCGGCCCATAGCCACCCCGGACGTAGGTATCTGGTTTCCAATGCATGCCCCCCACCTTGTGTTTGCACGCGGGTGTTCCCGTCTTCATCCATTCTTGGAGTTTATCTGAAGTCAGTTTTGTTGTTATTTTTTTGGTGGTGTGGTGTGGAGGGGGGGGGGGGGGGCTATAGCCGAATGTGCATTGTTCTAGTTACACAATCCCACTGTGAGTAAAGAGTATAGTAAACTTTGCTTTTTTAAATATGGTAGCCTATGTGATCAAAACTATAACCAATTAATACTGCTTTAGTAACATTACATTTGAAATTATTGATGAAGCTTATGTTTTGTCTATCACCCCCAATAATTCTGCTGACCTCAAGAGTATTGTTTAGCGTGTAGCCTACTTTTTTTTTCCCTATTTCCATTTCTCTTTCTATTCAAGAGTTGTCATTTTAATATTTCCGATGATCTGTTCCCTTCCCCCCCCCCTCCCCCCGGTTCCTCTTCCTCCATCGAATCCCCCATCCTCCCCCACCACCCAAACTGGGTGTTGGATAGTGTATATCGAACACGGGGTGAGTGGGGAGGGGGGGGGGAAAGATGCTGCTGCAGAAATAATTGATTTGTGCAAGAGGGGGCAAGCGAGCGCGCGGAATGGTTGGACGTCTCCGCCAAACGAAATTCATCCTGATCAAATTGTTGTACCGCCCCGCGACTGGACCAAGCCATGGACCAAGCCGAGTGAGCCTGGGCTACAATTTTACGCACAGTCCCGGAGGCCGGATGATTTATGGCGTTACACCCCGACACAGTGCCTCCTCCTGCTCCGACCTGCCGCTTCCCTCGCCTCATTCTCTCCCCCCCCTCCCCACACCTCCCCATACACACCATCTTTAGTTTTTAAACTGCTCGGCACTCCCTTTCCACCCCCTCGCCCCTTCCCTCTTCTTCGTCTTTTTCTAGATCGGACTCTTGTCCTTCTGCAAGTGTGCGTGTGTCAATAATCGGGTCAAGGTTAGGTTAGAAAACTGACCTATATAAATTCTCGAAGATATTTAGCTTTTAGCAACGGTGTAGCATCCCCATTGTGTTTGGATAGGAAGGGGTTGGGGATGGATGAGAAGAAAAGGCTGACGGATACAAGCACGTGGATGCTTGAAGTTGAAGCGTTAAAACAACTCATTCATCATTTATCTATTATATTTGTAGGCCCTAACCATGTTTAATAACGAGATCTACTAATCAATGCAAACATAGGCCTACATGACCAGCCAAGATGCTTCGATGAAGCGAGTTAGAATGTTATAAGAAATGGTAAATATGGCAACGGTAAAATAGGCAAGACAAGAACGGCAATGTGAAAATGGTATTGAAAACAAGTAAAATGTAGGTCTAATTGAGAAAACTGTAAGCACAGCGGTGGTGGTAAAAACGTTAGTCTAACTGAAAGCATAGCTCTCTATTAATTACAAATAACATAATCTTATGCATAACTGTGCTAACTCTGAATGTAGGCCTACTTGAAATGTAGTTTTAATGCTCGGTAAATTCGGCAACGGTAATTTCGGCAAAACTATCAAAACGATAATTTTGGCAACGGTAAATTTGGAAAACTTAAATATCCACGGTTTTGTTTTCCGAAAATACGTTGGCGAATTGACCTTTGCTAAAATTACCTTTCCGAAAATACTGTTGCCGAATCGGCCCTTGCCAAATTTACAGTGATTGGTTTTTTAGTGTCCGTATTATTTTTTTTTTCGATAGGGCCTATATCATATTAATGCACAAATTACAAATTATCAACACAGCACAAAATTTATTGACTTTTTATTATATTGCTTCCTGTGCTTGTTTTCAAAACATGGCACGGCTAGGCCCAATTAGAACAAAATGATAATAAGTCATCAACCATTCGGCACGCAAGTCAGATATGGCTCGTGGAGCAATTTTCAATGGCACTCGGAAGACCCATAAAAAAAGCCATTTAAAGTATTTTCTACAAGCAGGATGACTGTTAGGCTTTAGGCACGCTGAATGAATTTGACATTCTACTTTGGCACACTATTATCAAAAAGTTGCCGACCCCTGGTGTAGATGATCGCGGTCGGCAACCTATTGATAAATAGCGTGCCAATGTAGGGATTCTAAAATTTATTCAGCATGCCTAGAGCCTTAATTTTGCAGTATCAAAAATTGCTCTGCGTGACATGTCTGGCACGCGTTCGTCAGTTGCCGACCTCTGGGTTAGCTTATATAATATTGGGTTTATCCTATATTTTTTTTACTGAGATATCTCTTGGATTAGGCCTATCAAATGTTAAGTGTCACAATCTTCAAATACTCATTTTCAGAGAGCATGTTTATGCGGAGTAGGCCGATGTATGCAGCTGTGGTGGCCTCATCAAATGGTGGAATTGTGTGGTCAGCAAAATGCTCAGCTCGGCAGTACGTCCCCACCACGTGGGCGGACTCGGTTGGTGGGGGAGGGGGTGTCTGTGTAGGCGGTTATAATACCAAATTGACCAGAATCTTATGTAAACATACTGTTTAGCGGCGCTGCGAACACCCCCCCCCCCTTATTATTTTCACAGGTGTAATGAGTTATACAAATAAATACAGCTATTAATCATTTCATTCATCTGTTGGACGCACGGGACGCTCATTATTATACATTCCCACATCGAGTGAAAGAAGGCTCGCACTTTTCCTGTGGGACAATTGGGCAATTTGGAATGTGGATTATTTTATTGTGTGTGGATACATCTACGTTAGCTTACACGGCAATAGAAATAAATTTAAATAAATAAATATAAAAAATATAAAAACTAGGGGTGACGCGTATTTATTGGAAGGGCGGGACGAACTAAACTGAAGCTCCAGACGTGCTCTAAACTCTACGACAATGACTGGTGATACACACGTATATACACACCCAGTATGACACGCACGAACACACACGCGCGTATTCGCAGCACCAGCACACACAAGTGTGTGCCACTTTGTGTCAGAAGAAGTCAGAACACCCATCGCACTTGCAACACTGCATAGCCCTATCAAAAACTCTTTTTAAGAGGTGGGGGGAGGGAAATCCGCATCAATGTTGGCTACACTTATAATTTGTGGGTCAACATAGCTGGTTGCCCCTGAAAATTAATGAATGAAACGCAAACGAAAAAAAAAGAGGCGAACGGAGCCAGAGTTTGCAGCCACAGGGCTGAATAAAATTCTTACACAGCGTTTGTAGTACAGCAACGGCTGGCATTTGGCATGATAACGTTCTCGTCTAGCGAATCGGTTGCTTGTTGTAATACGGCCAAAGATTCTAATGTTGCAGTGAAATCTTTAAATTATATAAAATAGACTGTGTGTGTTGTTTCCTATTCCAATTGGTTAATTTAAAGGCACGTGACCTTTTTTTCTAATATTTAACTTTTGCGATTTCGCTTTTGCTAAGTGGTTTAAAGTCCCTATAGTACTACTGGCATGCAGGTGACCTGGGTTCGTTTTCCAACTGATACCCTTTTTTACCTAATAAAAATACTTGTAGATATAATTCTATTATTTTCATGATTAAGCCTACACTTTTTTTTTTTAAAATTGTGTACATTCTATTCTATCATTCTTTTTTTCGATTACAATTCGTTCGAGTCCATAATTCAGGGCTGGTCTTTCCAAGAAAAAAGCTTATTGTAACCCAATACAGGATTCAAACCTCTCCCTACGCTCTTCCATGAAAAGGTTTTGTGGTCCAGAGTAAGAGCTTTCTCTCTCTCTCTGGTTAAAAAAATGGAAAAGTCCGATTTTATATATCTCCCTAGTTAGAGTGCTTTCCCCTCTTAGAGCCAGTTAGGGGAAATGTCAACAAAAAAACGTGTGGGCAACAAGGTTTGCAACACAATGCATCAGGAAAGCTCTCTCAAACTCTTCCCTTACTGAGCAGCCCCCCCCCCCCCCCCCCCCACCATACACAACTAGTTTATAGAAAATGAAAGCAATTTCGAAGATCCCATTTAAATGGCTAATTGAGAATATTAATATACTCAAGTAAGAACTTCATATAAATTATAACGTGTTTGTATTAGATTAAATAAAAGAAATAATACTTTTATGATGTATAATATATGTAGACCTTTATTTATATTATAACTCATACTATTGTTGTATCTTGTAGGCTATATCAAGTAATCATCTACATTGTCGTATTTAGGCTAATTAACACCTTCTGAAGAGTGACTATGCAACCTGTACGATGATCTGTTTTTGTTTTCTGCCTTCTAATAATAGGCTACGTGAAACTAAAGACCAAAGTAACACCGACTTTTTGTCCTAACAGACAGCAGATGACGTAACAAAACACGGCTACTGTTTCCAATAATTAGCCTAGGTGACAAACCGCTCCAGAAATCTGCGACTTGGGGGTGACATCATGCATGTATCATGGGGTGGACGACTCATACTCATCTGTTGGGTGACTTGAGTCCCGCGGTCTCCAAGGTCAAGTCTGCTCAGATGACGTCGCGTTTGCTGTGACGCAGCTAATAGTTGTGACAACGAGGTCATCAGTACTGTGTTTTACGACAATGTTCGGAATGGGCCATGATAAAAGATCTTTTGATCTTGTACTAAGTAAACTCATCCCACACATTTTTTTATATTCCCACCTCGCATAGAGTCAGTGTATGCTAAAATGTGATGCGCATTGAGTTCTGCGCATTATGACGCTCTATAATTACCCCCAAACCAGCATCTCTTTCGCTCGCAGTAGAAAATATTTTTAGATTTTTGTATCGCAGCCTCTCTTCGCCCATTGGCCACATTGGCCACAGATCAATAGTCGAAGCCAGTCAGATCTTAGGAGTGTCAACCACAGGAATGTCTTATGTCATATGACTAGGCAGTCAGTAGGCAGGCTTGTTTGCAACCATCTAGCAAGACCAATGGTTTGAGGATATCAGAATTTATGTATAATGTATATATAATAAATATATAATCTACAGAATTTATGTATAATGTATATATAATATATATATAATCTATCTATCATCTATCTATCTATCCACCTATCTATATATCTATATAATATATATATATTTGATTATCTATTGATCTTTCCGTCTATTTATAATTTTCTATATCGTTCCATCTCTATTAGGCTATCTATCTATCTTTTAATTCATCTATCTATATTTTAATTCATCTATCTTTCAATTCATCTATCTATCTAACTCTCAATTCATCTATTTATCTATCTTTTAATTAATCTATCTATCTATCTTTCAATTCATCTATCTTTCAATTCATCTATCTATCAATTCATCTAACTATCTATCTTTCAAATCATCTATCTATCTATTTTTCTCGATCTATCTATACAGTAGGCCATATCTAGATCTACACAGTACCTCCTCTTGCTTATGTAAACATTGTCAAGTGATGATGGTCAGTGTGGGGCATATCGTTTTGTCACCAGGCGGGATAAGCTACAAACGGTTAAGTACCACTTTCTGACCATTCATTCATTTACTCACTCCCTCACTCACTATTTAGGCTACTCACTCACACTGGTCTTTTTTTAGCCACGCTCGCATTGAAAACTAAAAACCAACACGCATAAAAAATGTTAATTCGGCAATTTTTTTACTGTTTTGCTTATGCATGACAGTAACCGAGGCGTGGGACAGTTTGGGTGGAAAGAGAGATGTGAGTTGTTTGACACAGTAAACACTCTTAGAACGCCAAACTGGGTTTACGCCCTGCGATTTCAGATAAACTGACCTACATAGCTGACAGAAATAGTTGAGGCTTGACGTAATAACCAGTTTATATACGATACACCCCTCTTCTTCTAGACTGTTTTTTTTTCTCTTCTAGTCATCGAGGTTAAAAAAAAATAAAAAAAGAAGATGATAAACAGAAGACTAGGTCACTAGGGGAATGTATAAAAAGTGAACTAGTTCCATCGTGTATATTGATGAAGATAAAAAATTCACCATGCTTATTGCTATTGAAGTCAGGTATAATGTGTTTATACCAACAATAAACATTTCAACATTGTTGATGACTGTGCTACAAACACCACAATCAGATGTTTTGTTTTTGCTGTTAGGATTAGAGAGAGTTTGGGTTTTTATGTAGGTGCTTTGTTTTTAAACGTAGCTATAATCCAAAAACACATTTTTGTTTAGTTTGTAGATTCGTAGTCCTATATATCGTAAATGATGTTACTGTAGGCCTACACATTATCAGGTTCTGAAACCGATGATATTGTGAAATATTTAACAAGTAGGCCTACATTAATTTGGATGTAGGCTAATATAAGAAACCTTCAATATGTCGACAGATATAAAGGGCTGTTTCTTTTGGGTGTGTATGGGGGGGGGGGGGGGGGATTAGTGCCTTCATCACCAGGAAAATGTCATTGTTTTTTTTTTTTATGTGATATATTGTATAACTGGGAGGAATGGGCGATGTTATGATATTATAAGTGTTATGATATTATAAGTTATTCCATTATGTTACATAAATTGAACGAAAAATTCACATCTATATATGACTGTCCATTCATGAGTTCTCGTACCCCTTTCCCCAACCTCAGCTTTTTGACTACACACTGTTCCAAAATCATAAGATAATAATTGTTATATTAATTAGATGTCTTGTCTATTATATGTCACAAGAAAAAAAATATATTTCAAAATTCGTTGAAAGTAAAGATTATTCATCATTAAGGCTAGTCTAGATCTGTATGTTTAATGATCAATGACAATTGTAATCAATTCTCTTTCGTGAATTGAAAAACCTGTTCACCTGACTATCCGTCCACCTATCCATGTGTCCACCTATCGATTAATCTAGTATGACCGTTAATACGATAGTGTTGAAAAAAATAACTTTATTTTTTCAAAGATTGGACATTCGATAACATTACACCCCGATCGTGTAGGCCCTTAAATGCAGAAAAGTGTAACTTTAAAAAACAAATGACAATCTTGAAATGAATCACCCTTAAAATATAGATGTGGGTAAGCCTATAGGCCTACACAATATTGTTATGATCGCTATTCCCATACAGACGTCTAGATCTAGTTTAAAAACGTCATAAAAATAATCCAAAACGTCATTGAAAATAATACAATGTTGTTTTCCGTACAATGACGTAGGCCTATTTGAAAATTCAGTCGTTATATTCTGCGCAATGTGCGCACCCGCACCATACTCTTCGTGCACAGCCCACTGAGAGCTTTTCATCCGACAGTGTGTTCGTGTATGTGTGTGTGTATCAGCGTAGTAGCACTTACGAGACCAGACAAGTGACAGACATGTTTATACTTATACGAATGGAAGAATTTTCAATCGGAACTTAAAAAGACGTCAAATCCTTCAAGTAGATCTTTATCTAGAATCTAGTTATTATTTTAAAAAAAACACAAGAACTTCCTTTTGTGAAAAGAAAATAAAGCAGCTAAAAAAAATCCTCATAATTTTATTACTGATTTTTTTTATATGCGGTCTGATCGTTTGAAAGGGGTCCTTGGAATTTCATTGAAAAGAGCTCTTGCGTAAGAATAACTGGAAATATTATTTTAAATTCTCACTCCGATAATAAAGAATAAATTTAGGTTTTTAGCAAAACAGGCCCTATATACCCGATAATAGGCCTACCCGTAGGGCCGGCCTACCTCTTATTTAATTAATTTAATTAAAGAAGCCGCCGTTGTGCTGACCTATAATTTGTGAATATATTATGCGGGCATTTTCGCGAAGTTCGGAAATGTTATGTTAAAGTAAAACACCGGCATAAAGATCTAGATCTAATCATTGAAGAAGGTAAAAAAAAAATTATGGGCCTAGTTGATGCATAGAAAACTCCAGATCGGATAACTCCAGATCGGTAGATTTATTGTCGCTTGTTGAAATGGAATAGATCTAACGAAAGTCTAAAGCAGATCGACAAGGCAAGATATTTGGCCAACCAATGAACGATGACCTTTCATAGCAATGTAGGTTTATTCCAAACGACAGTCAAAATGTAGACTAGGATTTCGAATTGTTTCGGTTAGAGTTGTCTCTCTTCTTTTATAACCCCCTATTATTATAATAAAGAAAAAGGAGAAACAAATGGTAGATTCCCCACAGTTCAACGGAAGTACGAGAAGGCAGAAATTTCAACAAATAAAAATTGGGTCTGGAAAAATTGAAATATTGGGTGGTTTTTTTTTCAGAGCGGGGAAAGCCCCTCTCCCTAGTCCCCCCCAACCGCATGCGTGTTGCAGTTGGTGGTACACGCCGACAAGACAAGACAAAAGCCTAACACGAGCCTGGTACACAAGCACACAAAAAAAAAAGGATTTAAAAAAAGAAGAAGAAAACCCCAGCTGACCTAGTTTAGCGGGTCAACAAAGAGACACGAGATCTAGAGGCAGTAGGAGTGTAAGAAAGAAGAAAAAAAAATGCTTGGGATAAAAAAAAATAAAAGAGTGTTGGGCCAGGAAGAAGGGAGGTGATTGGTTCTTAAATGTAGGTCAACTGACATAATACATAAGATTTTGCGATTTCATTGGGAAAGGCTTACTTTTGTTTCAACGAGATGTAGGCCTATATTATGACATCAACATTTTATACAGTGTCGGTGGAAGATGTTGTTGGGAAAAGGGATAAGATGGTTGCAAGGCTGTATAAGTGCAAGCCATGCTTCTATCACTAACACTATCAGCAACTACAGAGAGGCATCAAAGAAGGAGGTTTTCATCACATCTGTCAGTATTGGAGAGTGTTCAATGTAATGGGAGGAGTGGGGGGCGAGGGTGGATTTTATATCATGATGCGGGTGGCTGGGTAAGATTTCTCGTCTTGATTAAGGCAGCTCAACTTTCTAATCCTTTACTACGTCACAATCCACACTTCACTTCAGCATCCATGTAGGCCTACTATATCTGTAGGCCTATGCCAGTACGAAGCATACAACCCATCAACACTATCCACACAACGCAGCTTTTTATTTAAAATGTTATTTTTTTAAATGCTATTTTCCAGAACGGTTCCATGCTTCGTCTATCGTATAGTTATAGTAAGTAGCTGTATTATTATATTCTATTTGTAGGGTTTATCGTGGTGGGGGGGGGGGGGGGGGGGGGGGAGAGAGTGGTGGTAGTCATTCACGGGGTAAAATAATGACGTCTTTAACATAAAATGTCGCACATTGCTTGATAATATTGTTTCTTACTGTTGTTTTTTTACAGATTCCACAAGACAGACAGTGAATCCCAAGGATTAAAATTTCATTATGTCATTTTACTATTGTTGTTTGTTTTTTCAAATTCAATTGTTTTGTTTTTTAAACTAAAAGAAAGGGCCTTAACTCTTTAACACTCAAAACAGGGATTATTTTTTATGTTACTATATATAGCCTTTTTGTATGTAGTGTGAGTCGTGAGTGTGGAGAAATACAAAGAGAGAGAGAGAGAGAGAGAGTAGATAGAAAGCAATGGCGAATGAGATAAGCGATAGGAATGAGTGAAGGAGGGAGACTAAAAGAGAAAAGAAAAAGAGAGCGACACTAAAGAGAGAGAAAGAGGCACAATGAAGAAAAGAGAAAGAGAGAAAATGGAGAGAAACAGTGAGACGGAAATGGTGGTAGAGAAAAAAATGAGTGCCGAGGAAAAGCAGGCGAGGGAAAAAGAGTCAGAAAGAGAGAGATAGAGAGCAAGATAGAGAGGCAAGAGAAAGACATAAAAAGAAAGAATATAAAGCGGGCAAGACGGAGAAGATAAAAAGAGAGAAGGACTCGGAGAGAGAGAGACTAGTGAAAGAAAGAAATAGAACGACGAGGAAGAGACGAGTAAGATAAATGAAGAAAAGGGAGAGAAAGACGATGAAGAGCAAAAGAGAGAGAGGGGGGGGATAAGTGTGTGAGAGAGAAAGAGAGTTCATGAACTGCACTAGGTTGCAACACTGCAGTCTAAGTACTTTTAATTACTGGCACCAATAGGATCAGCTAAATAGGCCTACCGTTCCACGTCAATGAATTCAAATCTTGGGAACGGCCGGGAATTTTATTTTTCACTCCTGACATTTTCTTATTAAATAAAATTGTATTGTTACAATAAAAATTACTGCGACTTTTGGGGTAATAATGGGGTGAACTAGGGAGTGGAAAATGGATGAATAGACTTTGGTAGACAGGGCGGAAAGGGGGAGGGGTGGTAAATAATATTAAATTATAACAAGACATAGTCTACTTGGCAAGACTTGCTGGAGTTTTGATTAACTTACTTAGAAAAGTAATATAGACACTTTTGGAAAGTAATAAAGACACATTTAGGAAAGTAATAAAGACACATTTAGGAAAGTAATAAAGACACATTTAGGAAAGTAATAAAGACACATTTAGGAAAGTAATATAGACACATTTAGGAAAGTAATATAGACACATTTAGGAAAGTAATATAGACACATTTAGGAAAGTAATATAGACACATTTAGGAAAGTAATATAGACACATTTAGGAAAGTAATATAGACACATTTAGGAAAGTAATATAGACACATTTAGGAAAGTAATATAGACACATTTAGGAAAGTAATATAGACACATTTAGGAAAGTAATATAGACACATTTAGGAAAGTAATATAGACACATTTAGGAAAGTAATATAAATATGTAGAAAAATAATACAGATCTAGACAGAATTCGGGAAGTGATATAGACACAATTGGGATAGTAATATGGGGAGGGGCGATTTTGTTTATCCACAAAGCACAATGCTACCCTTTTTCTCCACACACTGCAGGCCCAACAACAAAAGTTGTATTTTCAAAACTGTATAAATTTATCACGGTGTTTTCATTATGCGGCAGTTTAGAAATAATGAAATTGAAACTTGGTCTAAGACATTTTGTGATATTGCCTGGATGATACAATAGTGTGTTGTTTTAAAAACATAAAGATATATATATAATATATAGGCCTACTTATTAGTTTTTATTCGGCAGGGCCGTAGCGTTGGATAGCCATTCGCAAAGGTTTCAAAGTCCAATCCCCGTAATTAAAATACATGACATCAGAAGTAAGTGGGCTTTTGGAACTTTTGCTTGCCACACAATGAAGTGGCCAAAATAAACTGTTGAATTCTTCTTCGAATCGTCTTATCCACCTAAATGGTCGGAAATATGTACTCTACTTTGGAGTATGTTATTGTAGTCTACATGCGCGAAGAAATTGACTAAAGATGATTTATGTTGCCAACACAACGAGCAGCGGTCTTTGCCTTTTATTGCATAGCCAGCATATCTTCTGAAACACGGAAAAGAGAGACAGAGAGGGAGGGGGGGGGGGGAGAAAGAAAGTAATTCAGACAGATACATTAAAAATAGAATAACAATACACAGTGTGAGTAATCCCACCTCACAAACAAAAACGAGAGACTTTACGTTTTAAGTCTGTCTCTGTGTAGCACAATGTGAATTTATCAGACTGGTTCACTGGAAAAAAAACAAAAACACAACAAAAGTCAGGTAAAAAGTTGGAATAGTTTCGTAGTAAACAAAAGTTTCAACTCATTTTGTGTATAATCAGTCAATATGATTGAAAGTAACATATCTAGTTATAATTTAGAGAGAATGTGTGAAACTTTCTTATTTACTGAACGAATGATTAAGCATGCTTTAACATAATAGCAAGGCGCTTTCAAAAATGGAATAGATCTAATACTTGTTCAAGCAAATAAGAAAAAAACAACAACATAACTTCTATCTGGCCTATATCTCAATATTGGACGAATACATCAACAAAACAAAATTAGATCTAAATAAAACTCAACAAAAGAAAAAAAACAAAACAAAAAAAAACTACTTCAAGACTCAATACGATTTTGCTTTAAAAAAAAACACACAAATAAAATGCCAGAAACCATTTCAACCAAAACAGGAACGGCATGACAAAGCAGAAGTAATCTCACAAAGATGTCTGTTATTGATTTTGGCTTTTCTCCGCCGACTAATGGCCTGTCGGCTCCATTGAATCAATAATAAGTACCAAATAATAAACAGTGAGTTACAAAGTGTAACCCCCGTCCATTTTTTGCTTCTTTTTTTTTCTTCTAAAAATAGAATAGAAATCAAACAAAAAAGGCGAAGTTATTGTAGAGCGCAGAGATCATTTCCGTTTCCTTTTTTTTAAATAGCTAAACAGACTTCGCAGAAAATATTTTGAAAAAGCCTGTCGTGTTATTCCCGCCATCCAACGCGAAACAAAAAAAAGAATATATATAGAATTGAATAAATAGAAAAAAAGTTATTGATAATAAACAAACAAAAAATAACAAAATAAAAACGTCATGACTCATCAATCAACACAACCGATTAGTGTTCTTAGCGGAGTGGCAATTAACTATTAGTGGTGTAGGCCACTTAGGTCAATACTTTGACAAAAATGATGGGCCAAGAAACAAAGAAACAAAAAAAAATATTTTGTCTATTGAATATTCACTCAAATATTCCTGGCCTGTAAATTCAATGAATAAGATTACTAGATTTACTACCTTATATATAGGGCTATCTAATATAATGACGATTGTCAAGTTGCATTTGAATATTGACTATACTCTATAGCGCCTTTACATTTTGTCTAGATCAGAGGAATCGGGTCAACTATATGAATAGTTTTTTTTAATTATTTGCGATTATAAATTTTCCAATGCATGCTCCAACTATGAACTCACCATCAGCACTAAGAAGACTGAAGTCTTGTACAGCCGGCCCCAGGAGAACCCTATGTTAAGCCAAACACTATCATCAATGGTCAAAAAATAAACGCAGTGAACCGCTTCACCTACCTCAACAACACATTGTCTCAGGGTGCCACCATCTCAGCAACAGATTGTCTCAGTGTGCCACCATCTCAGCAACACATTGTCTGAGGGTGCCACCATCTCAGCAACACATTGTCTCAGTGTGCCACCATCTCAGCAACACATTGTCTCAGTGTGCCACCATCTCAGCAACACATTGTCTGAGGGTGCCACCATCTCAGCAACACATTGTCTCAGTGTGCCACCATCTCAGCAACACATTGTCTCAGTGTGCCACCATCTCAGCAACACATTGTCTCAGTGTGCCACCATCTCAGCAACACATTGTCTCAGGGTGCCACCATCTCAGCAACACATTGTCTCAGGGTGCCACCATCTCAGCAACACATTGTCTCAGGGTGCCACCATCTCAGCAACACATTGTCTCAGGGTGCCACCATCTCAGCAACACATTGTCTCAGTGTGCCACCATCTCAGCAACACATTGTCTGAGGGTGCCACCATCTCAGCAACACATTGTCTCAGTGTGCCACCATCTCAGCAACACATTGTCTCAGTATGCCATCATCTCAGCAACACATTGTCTCAGGGTGCCACCATCTCA
This sequence comes from Anisus vortex, assembly GCA_949126835.1. Taxonomy (NCBI): domain Eukaryota; kingdom Metazoa; phylum Mollusca; class Gastropoda; family Planorbidae; genus Anisus; species Anisus vortex. Next base: position 21,736,397 of record OX421499.1, read on the forward strand.
GCAACACATTGTCTCAGGGTGCCACCATCTCAGAAACACATTGTCTCAGGGTGCCACCATCTCAGCAACACATTGTCTCAGGGTGCCACCATCTCAGCAACACATTGTCTCAGTGTGCCACCATCTCAGCAACACATTGTCTCAGGGTGCCACCATCTCAGCAACACATTGTCTCAGGGTGCCACCATCTCAGCAACACATTGTCTCAGGGTGCCACCATCTCAGCAACACATTGTCTCAGGGTGCCACCATCTCAGCAACACATTGTCTCAGTGTGCCTCCATCTCAGCAACACATTGTCTCAGTGTGCCACCATCTCAGCAACACATTGTCTCAGGGTGCCACCATCTCAGCAACACATTGTCTCAATGTGCCACCATCTCAGCAACACATTGTCTCAGGGTGCCACCATCTCAGCAACACATTGTCTCAGGGTGCCACCATCTTAGCAACACATTGTCTCAGGGTGCCACCATCTCAGCAACACATTGTCTCAGGGTGCCACCATCTCAGCAACACATTGTCTCAGGGTGCCACCATCTCAGCAACACATTGTCTCAGGGTGCCCCCATCTCAGCAACACATTGTCTCAGGGTGCCACCATTAACGATGGAATAAACCTAAGTATCTCAAAAGTCAAAAGCCAGTGACACCTTTGGAGACTGTATGACAGTGTCTTAAACAGAAGGGGCGTCAGCACCAAAACAAACATGAAAGTATATAGAGCAGTCGTGATCCCCACTCTACTGTTTGCATACGAGACTTGGACAGTTTACAAACGCCATGTGAGGTTGCTAAATGACTTCCACACAACAAGCCTCAAATAGCAGGACATAATTCTGGACACTGAAGTACTTGCCATGGCAGGCCTCCCATGCTTACATACAAGTATGATGCAGTTGCAACTACGCTGGGCGGGGCATGTCGTACGCATGTCAGACCACCGACTCCCGAAGAAGCTCTTCTATGGTGAGCTCAAATATGGAGAGCGAACCCTTAAATCTGCTCTCAAAGCGTTTGATATTGAAATCGACTCCTGGGAGGTAGCCGCGAAGTACCGAGCCTCCTGGCGTTCAATAGTCCGGGACGGCGTATCAATATGCTGCCCCGACCATCTACTGTCCAAACTGTGGGTGTACCTTTCGGGCAAGGATTCGTTTGATCAGTTACAGTAACTTACAGCCCAAAACCCTTAGGAAGCTGAGTGGTCATCGTCGAACACGAATGACACGCACAGCAGCACATATTTATTGGGTCAACTTGATAGGGAAAGATCACATCAACGCTTCGTTAATAGGCCTAACTAATCTATAGCAGGGGTCGGCAACCTTTTGATAGTAGTGTGCCAAAGTAGGATTTCTAATTCACTCAGTGTGCCACCATCCCACATGTCATCCTGCTCATGTCACTCATATATATAATGATGATTTACAATGTACACAGTATTTAGAAAATAGGGGTCGTCCATAAATGACGCCAGGCTTCTATGGGGATAGAAAGGCGTCGAACATGTTTGGCACACGTTTCGTAGGTTGCCAACCCATGTTCACTGTACAAAATAATAAGTCGGACGCAAGTGAAACGCATGATTACAACGCTGCTATATAAATCATGGTGATCATATACCGCGTGGTCTGCACGCAAAAAGGAAACGCCATTGGTTTTACACTCGATTGATTTTAACTGTACGTTAAAAAAAAAAACACACACACACAGCCATTAGATTAGATTAGCCCGTGCATGATATTCAAAACGTGTGTTTTTTTACTTGATCAGTCAAGCGTACAATTATAAATAACCAGGAGCGAGTCTGAACAAATAGAAGCCGCCACCATCTCTCTCCCTCTTACATCTCAATCTCTTTGTTCATACAACACCCTCCTGTCACACCCATAAAAAACAGCTGTCCCAACATGTCCTAGAAATTAAGAAATAAACTGCACGTTTAGTACAGTTCCAACATATTCGTTCTTTCCGAGAAAACCTTTTTTATGATTGAGGATTAGGCCTATATATTTCTGCACTTCGCCAATGGTGGTGAAACACACTGTTTTAAACTGTAGGTCTAGACTCTACAGCCTATGTCTGCTTGTCTATTATTCATCACTTATTAAAAATTCTATATTATGTGTGCAGACAAGAGTAGTCATCAAGCAGTTTAAAATCACCATCACGTGACCCGTGACTTATTTCAAACGTGTGGGCGGGACCTAAGTGAGCCAATCCTGGATCTGATAAACACACGTTAAACTTCCGTTAAAGTAAATGCACACTTTGTGTTAGTAAACAATATTTCGTAATGTTACGAATTAAAAAAATATAGGCCTGTACTTCTTCTCGTTGGCTGAAAAGGTCATACAAATATAGACACTTTATTAACAAACAAATAGGCCTACATCAATAATAACAGTGATAAAAAACACATGACATATTTACAACATATACTAGGTCACCTACATTACGTCATGGCATAAATATGTTTCTGCCCGCCCCCCCATCCCCCCCCCCCCCAGATGACCCACATTATTGGGATGGTACGTTTAGGTTATGTCATATAAATGCTTGCTTTAAAAAATTACATCCTGAAATGCTCTAACAATACTAGACTAAGCTTATTTTTCATAATTACCAAAAAAAAATGAGTAGGATAGAAAAAAAAAGAATTTAAGGAATAATAAAATGATATCTCAAATATTTCTGCCCAAAAAAATTAAATGGCCGAAAAACCCAAAAATACATTAATATCTAGTCTAGTAGCACTAAAGCTAACAGTGCAGTTAATTATTTACATTTATAGATAGTTTATTCCTAAAAAAAAATCTCTATTACAATAGTGCTTAGATATATAGCACTTGGAAAAGGTGGTCTTGACTTATTCAACTTATTGGGTGACAGATGATGCGTTTACCAGAACTGGACTATTTAAAGAATAAATTAACTAAGTGCAATTTAGGGTTAAAGTGACCATCATTAGATTGATGTTAAAATTAAATGTGCACTTTATATATTAAAATAGTAGATCTTGAAAAAAAATATATAGAAGATATTGTTTGTATTTGATTTAAACACTAAGTAAAATAAACATACAGTTTTAATTGCATTATTAAGTCATTTATGTGATGCCTGCATTCAATGTTTAATATTTTTGAATTTACACCTGTAACAATTAGAAAAGATTATTAGAAAACAATATAATAGTAAAAAAAACAATTACAAACCAATTATTTGATGCCACATATATTTGGCAACATTTTTATCATTATATCAAATTGATCATAAATGTCAGCTAATAAAGACAATATTATCACAAGCTCTTTGGGACATTTTTTTATTTAAACTATACATTTGTGTGTTGTAAGTCAGATTTTTTTTTACTGTTCTGGCAATGGTTTTTCTTAACTGACTTCACATGTGAATTACCCCTTAATGAAGACAAACTAAACCACAACAAAAACACACACACAACTAAAATGACCACAAGTAACACAACACTTAAAAAATTTAAAAAACACTGCTATTTTATCCTCAAATATATTTTCTTGACCAATAATTTATTTCATACACAAACAAATAATATATATATTAAAAAACAAAACTTGTTCTTTGTCTGAGAAAAAAAATGACAAAGTCATAAATTAATCTAATGTACACAGATCAAGTGAATGAAATAAACAATAGTATCATAGCTAAATATAAAGATAGTTTCCATAAATGAACAAAGTTGTGTTTTTTTTACTTTAGTTATTTAGAAGGAAGACCAAAACATAAAATAAAATCCACAAACTAAAAATAAACATAAAAGTTGAAAAAAAAGAAATATATATTCATAATAGGGAGGAAGGAAATTAAAAAAGTTTTTTTTAGCCCTTTAACGAAACAAAAATGAACAAATGGGCTTAATAATTCTTTGATATGTGGGGTTAATACTGATGTAGACTTTGACTTGAATGATACAAATGATGATATTAGTTCAGAACACATTAGTTTACATTGTAAGAACAATAGTACATACGAATCCAGCATTATGGCCATCTAGAACAAAATCAATCAAGAAAGACAAAGAACTTAGAGCGGAACAGAACCAACAAATAAAACACCCACAGGAAAATGTACCTTCATGAACAGTATTGAGTTCAATGAGGTTGGCCTATGTGTTTGTGTGTATGTGTCCCTAAAGGTGACAAGGGCATGCATTAAAAGTATGGATTCCAAATGGTACAAGCTGCAGCAGCAAGCGGCGCCCACCAACTTCTCAAGACAAAAAACAAAACAAAAAACGCCAATGAGCAATTTGGTTTTGAGAAGCAAAAAAAAGCAGAAGACAGTTCTATAAATAACTAGAAAATGGTCTTCCAAGTTCTTGTGTGGATTATGGAATATAACAAAATCTTTATAGTCCCACAAACTAATTCTTTTGTCTTTCAGAATTTATTTACATGTGCCTGTATGTATGTGTTGGGAAATTAGTTAACAAGAGAAAAGGTCCCAGTACGAATGTTGGTCCCCTCCCCATAAAATAACATACAAAGCTTAAAGGATAAGTACATGTTTTTTAAAAATACCATTAAGGGTCCTTGGCAAAGGTGCGGGAGTTTACAATTTCTTTCTATAGATGGTGACATGCTTTGGTTGCCAGGATATTTCAAGATACACACTTCCCAATGAACAGGCTGTGTGGATATTTGGGTAGCAAAGTCAGGTAAGGGGAGGGGGGGGGGGGGGCGCTGGTTATACACCATCTTGTGTTGAGTCAAAAAAAAAAAGTACAAAATTGATCACGTTACAATGAACTCTCACACTGTCACATCGAGACTTTCAGCAAGTATCAATGACACTGTCTTATCTTATCTTATACATTACAGACGCTCCTTCTATAAAGAAGATTATTGCGTCCTACGCTCATCCGTGGTCCGAGTCTAGTCTTGCATTTTTATTAATGTTTTAAATGATGTTAGGTTATTGGTTTTCCTGGTTTGTTCAGGCAACCCATTCCATGCCCGAATGCCACTCGGGAAGAAAGAGTACTTATATGCATTTGTTCTCGCATAAGGGACAAGGAAGGTGTTTTTGTCTCTATGTTTATCTGAGCTTTGCAACAGATTGTTATTGGGTTGTATTTCTAAATTAGAGTTTAATGCCTTATGTATTATTACTACTTTACTCTTTGCCCTTCTGTCCTCTAGTGTTTCTAGGTTTAGTGATTTGACTAATGGTGTTACTCTTGTCAATGGGGAATATTCACTAGTTATAAACCTTGCAGCTCTTTTTTGAATTTGTTCTAATTTTTTAATGTTTTCTTTAGTTGATGGGTCCCATACAGATCCTGCATATTCTAGTATAGGCCTAACTAATGTGAGATAGCATTTTAGTTTTATATTCTTATTACATTTGTAAAAATTCCTTTTTATGAATCCTAATGTTTTGTTTGATTTTTTAATTACTTCATCAATGTGAGGGTTCCAAGATAACTTATCATTTATTATTACTCCTAGATACTTAGCATTGCTAGTTTGAGTTAGTTCTTTACCATGAATGAAGTAGTTTGTTATTATTTGTTTCTTTTTCTTGGATACCCTTATTAGTTGGCATTTTTCTGGGTGAAAAGACATACTCCAGTTTGATTCCCATTTTTGTAGTTCATCTAGGTCTTTTTGTAAAAGTTCACTATCTTTTCCTGTCTTTATTATTCTATAAATTATGCAATCATCGGCAAATAATCTTACTTTTGTGCCTGTGTTGATGCAATTAGGCAGATCATTAATGTAAATTAGAAATAGTAGGGGCCCTAGAACAGTTCCTTGTGGAACTCCTGAGTTTACTGTTATTGGTGATGACTTAGAGCCATTTATTATCACTGTTTGTTCTCTGCCTATAAGAAAGTCCTGAATCCACTGATGTAAGGGACCAGAGATGCCAAAGTATTTAAGTTTTTTAAGAAGACTAGAATGATGAACTTTATCAAATGCTTTTGAAAAATCTAGTAATATAGCATCAATTTGGTTGTTATTATCTAATCCCTTAGACAAGTCATCTATTAAGCCTATCAATTGAGTCTCACATGATCTATTTTTCCTGAAGCCATGTTGGTGTGGGCACAGTGCATTTAGTTTGTCTAGATGATTTACTATACTACTATATATTATATGTTCAAGTAATTTACATGTTATGCTTGTTAGAGAAACAGGTCTATAATTTCCGGGGTCAGATTTATCTCCTTTTTTGAAAAGGGGGGTTACATTGGCTAATTTCCAATCTTTGGGCACTTTGCCCTGGTTTAGAGAGGCCTGAAAAAGTATTTTAAAGATTGGAGATATTTCATTAGTTAGTTCTTTAAGCAGTCTTGCTGGTATTTCATCTGGACCAGAAGCTTTGTTTACTTTTAAGTTGGTTAGGAGTTGTTTAATGCCTTTTTCATCTACATTTATATTTCCTATCTCTTCTAGTTTGTTTAAATTTATGAATATTTCTTTGTCACCTGGATTTGAAAAAGATGATGCAAAGTGTGTGTTTAGGATATTAGCTTTAGTTTCATTATTATTATAAGTTTCATTGTTTTGGCCTTTTAGTGGAGCTATGCCTGTAGTGTCCATTTTTCTTGATTTAATGTAGGACCATAAGTTTTTATTATTATCTTTAGAAATTACATTGTTTACATATTCATTCTGCAGCTGTCTGCTTAGTTTCTGAGTTAAATGTTTAATTTTTAGGTATTTTTTATGTAGTCTAATTGAATTAGTTGCCTTAAACTTTTTGAAAAGATTTTCTTTTTGTTTACACAGTTTCTTTAGTTTAGTGTTAAACCAACATTTGTTAATTTTATTTGATGTTTGTTTTGTTGGCACAGAGTCAGCCATTATTGCTTTTAAGTTAGTTTTTATAAATTGCCAAATATCTTCAACTGGACTATCTATATTGTGTTTAGTAAGAAAATTGGTTTGGAATTTTATTGCTGTCAGTGATTTCATTGGCACAAACACTAAACTCTCACAACAACAATCTGTACAAAAGTTTTGTAAAAATTTCACAGCCTTCTAAAGGGTCAAAGGTTACAATGTCATGGGGGGGGGAGTCAGGGTGGGCTGGGAGGGGCAGGATTTAAACAAGATGACAAACACTTGGGATAAATCAGTTTGGACTTCCTTATGTTCAGTCTAGGCATCAGTTAGACTTGGGATAAATCAGTTTGGACTTCCTTATGTTCAGTCTAGGCATCAGTTAGACTTGGGATAAATCAGTTTGGACTTCCTTATGTTCAGTCTAGGCATCAGTTAGACTTGGGATAAATCAGTTTGGACTTCCTTATGTTCAGTCTAGGCATCAGCTAGACTTGGGATAAATCAGTTTGGACTTCCTTACGTTCAGTATAGGCATCAGTTAGACTTGGGATAAATCAGTTTGGACTTCCTTACGTTCAGTCTAGTCATCAGTTACACTTGGGATAAATCAGTTTGGACTTCCTTATGTTCAGTCTATGCATCAGTTAGACTTGGGATAAATCAGTTTGGACTTCCTTACGTTCAGTCTAGGCATCAGTTAGACTTGGGATAAATCAGTTTGGACTTCCTTACGTTCAGTCTAGGCATCAGTTAGACTTGGGATAAATCAGTTTGGACTTGCTTACGTTCAGTCTAGGCATCAGCTAGACTTGGGATAAATCAGTTTGGACTTCCTTACGTTCAGTATAGGCATCAGTTAGACTTGGGATAAATCAGTTTGGACTTCCTTACGTTCAGTCTAGTCATCAGTTACACTTGGGATAAATCAGTTTGGACTTCCTTATGTTCAGTCTATGCATCAGTTAGACTTGGGATAAATCAGTTTGGACTTCCTTACGTTCAGTCTAGGCATCAGTTAGACTTGGGATAAATCAGTTTGGACTTCCTTACGTTCAGTCTAGGCATCAGTTAGACTTGGGATAAATCAGTTTGGACTTCCTCACGTTCAGTTTAGGCATCAGTTAGACTTGGGATAAATCAGTTTGGACTTCCTCACGTTCAGTCTAGGCATCAGTTAGACTTGGGATAAATCAGTTTGGCCACTAGCCATCCCTCAAACAGAAATTGGGACACTTTGTGTCTCAGTAAATTAAACAGCCATGAATTTGATCAGTTGTCATGAAACATCAAATAGGGAAAGAACAAAATTTATTTAAAAAAAAAAAAAAGAAAGAGAGATAGATGTACAATAAAATGAACATTTCATGAAGCAGCCTACAGCTGATGTGTTTACTGCCCCCCAGTCACAAGCCACTGTGCTAATATCAAAGATCTATAGAAACCAATGCCAGCTGGTAGATGAGACTATTGGCTGAGATAAAAGGGGATACTGCTCTTCATCTCAGACACAGATCTCATATGGTCAGGGGCTTGAGAAACACTGTCATAGCTTTCACATTTTCTATGTTGCTTCTGAGACTTGCAAGCAAAATGAAGATCAGATAAAGAGTTAGATGCACAGTGCCTTCACAAATGGACATGAAATGCTACAGTGAAACCATTTTAAAAAGGATGTAAATCAGTTCAATGAACTAAGACCCAGGTGATTGATCCAATCTATCTATATATAAACATATGTGTGTGTGTGTGTGTTTACCAATGTACAGATGTTATAAATAATATATATATATATATCTATGTATAAAATGAACATCATGCATCTATACAACTGGTGTCTGCAAGAGGGTCATTGCTGGGGTGGGTGAGCGGTTATCAGTGTGACACCGGACTCTCTCTAATATTTCCTTGCGACAAATGGGGCATTTCTCCAACTGGATGGCACACACTTCACAGAAGCCCCTAAAAAAAGAAACAACAATAGAATACACAGAGGTGAGCATTCATAATTAAATGTGTACCTGCCTTGTTGTTCATTCAATGAAAACATGTCAATAATCTTTATTTTCTCAAATTGGCACCATAATGATCCATTTACCCTTACAGCCACCATCATTCTCTAAACTCCATCAACCCAGTACACTACACTTTTGCCCCCCTTCCCATATGGAATTTCACTAGATCATTAACAAGTATATCCCTTATATACCTGCATTTTCACCAGGTAGTACAAACACCAGACTAAAGGCCTGGTCATCAAGAAACTGGGCTTGGTGAGATAGGTATTGTTGCACCTATTCCTACCTTCCAACAGAGTCTTGCCCATGCAAGGATCACAACAGGGAATGCCCCCCCTCCTATGTACGCTTAACAGGAGCGTAAAAGTGGTTTACAAGGGCATGGTGGCAGAGTGTACGGCTGGAGTACCGACATCCTTACGTTCAGTTTACGTTCCTGGGTTTGAATCATGGTGAAGACTAGGATTTGTTCTTGTATCTGGAGGGTGTCCCTGAGTCTATTTGATGGGTACCTTACTTTAGCTGGGGTAAAGTAAAGACGGCTGGACATTGTGCTGGCCACACCACCACTGGTTGTCTTACTTTTTAAAAAGTTAGTTTACACCCTTCACCATTTTGAGGCCGATGGGTAAAAATATACCACTATTCTCTCTACTCTATTGACACAGCATCCTGTTGCCTGCAGTCAGTGCTACCAGAAAACAGTGCCGTGCTACTAACCTGTGTCCGCAGTCCAAAAGCTTCGTGTCGGCGATGTTGTCAAAACACAGAGTACAGGCATCCTCACTGACTACGAACTGGTTCATCAAGGCCATTTTCTGATGCCTGCCACAGTCAAGAAAAATAACAACAAAATAAACTATAGCAATGATGCCAGTCAAACATGAACATCCATATGCCAAACAATATCATTACAATTCAAAAGTTATATACTGTTGAATTTTTTATGCAGACATTTAGTCTTAATGGTATTTAATATTGTATTCAACTGTGTTTGTCATAATTTATTTGTATTCTAAGTGCTTGCATGCAAACAACATTAGGTGTTATTTATAGGGTGAACGCTGCTTCACCAGCCCTATGATCAGTTTGGTCCGAAGGGTACTTTACTATAGGGTGAAGGTAAAAAAAGGTTTAAAGTGCACTGACCTAGGTAAAACAATTCTCTCTTCTGGTAAAAGTTTGCCATACTGGTTGAAAGTCTTGAAGGCTACAGGGGGAGGGTAACGAAACTGTTTTTCACCAAAATTGAATTCACATTGTTGGAAAGACATAAAACTGGCAGCTGCGAAGAAACCAGTCCTGGTGGGGAAAAAACAAAAATAAAAGTTTGGTGATGATAAATGAAAAAACAAACAAACAAAAAAAAGCAGCACCCATTCATATGTTAGTTAACTGTTATTATGCAAACACCAATTTGTAAATATTTCACCACTTTAATAAATATGTTGGGTTATTTAAATAAGATATATTAATTGTTCTAATGATTAGAGTGTCCATAATTTTTTCAAATGAGTGAATTACCTGGCATGTGTAAATAACTGCTTGTAACTAGGTAATGGATCTCCATTCAGGTAAAATATCAAGTACTGATGCTCTAGGTCAAGTAATAAACCTAAGATATCACCTGGAAGGAAGAAAACAAACAACAATCAGGATTTAATGACCTGTATTAAATATTATGACATTATCAACAATTGATTTGAATATGGAAACATACCGGAATTAAAATTAAACTATTTTGCCTGGAATTTTACAGTGTAAAAAAATGTCATCACTGGGTTTATTATGTTTATAATGTTATCAAATATCATCACAAGAACATTACATCATTAAAAAAAATTATAACACCTGGACACAGCTCTTGATAAAATATCACCTGGATACAACTCTTGATAAAATATCATCTGGATGCCAAACTCGATACAACTATTACCTGGATACAACAACTCTTGATAAAATATCATCTGGATGCCAAACTCGATACAACTATTACCTGGATAGACTCTTGATAAAATATCACCTGGATACAACTCTTGATAAAATTTAACATGGATACAACTCTTGATAAAATATCACCTGATCCATCACTTGATAAAATATCCACTGGATACATCACAAGTATAAAATGTTAGAGCCCTGATAAAAACAACAGATAGCCATCTACTAGTCACTAGACACCAACCTTATTATTTTATTGGTTAAAGGTAGACACAGAGAGTTACAATCACCAGATGTAACCAATCAAAATATCACCCACCTTTTTATGCAACATCATATTGACAAGGACATCATCTTAATACTCAAAACTAACTACAGCCCACACTATAGATCTGATTATACATGTAGCCATCATACATTTTTGAACATTGCTTTACGAATAAAATAAAAACACAGAAAAAAACATAGAAATTTTTTATTCAGATTAAGATCTATGCATAACTTTTTTCTCTGGTCCTGTCCTTTTATATAGATATTTTGGCGGCATGTATCTTTAAAAACTGTATTTTAATAGACAGTCCTATGCAATGATTAAAGGGTTGTGACTAGCCAAAGTTAAAGAAATGGTTGAACAGTATGTTTAGATGTATTTATTTATTTAAAAACCATATATAGACAGTAGATTAATATTTATAAAACTGAATAGAAAATAAATTGAAATAAAGACTTCATAGGGTCGAAATCATTAATAGATTTTTAGTATTCAAGCCAGCACAAAATTAATTTAAAACATAGATCTATGTGGAAAAACTTTAAGGAGTCGGCAACTCTACAGGTAGCCCTACAAGGTACTGGCAAACAGGCCACCTACAAAATGGCACAACAAAGAAGCAACGGACTCTCATGAACATGTCAAGGCAACATCTGTTGTGACGACATTGACTAAAGGCCGCTAATTACTGTTGGACAAAGGAAGCTCTTGTCAGTGTAAAGCTGTCTGCACCATTCCACGTGCGCCGCGCATTGTGTGGGGGGCCGCCCCCCACCCCCTCCCCTCCTCCTAGTCTCGGTCTACCGTGAACTCAAAGACGCCGAAATCCTGAACAGTACATTGTGTATGGAGTTACTATGGAGGCTTTTGATTACAGCATGCATCTTTACAGCTAATCATAATCTAGCAGTTTAGTAGGCTATATAGTGGAGCATCATACACATACACCTATCTAGTTCAGCCTATTCTGGCCATTTAGTTTAGTAGGCTATATAGTGGAGCATCATACACCTATCTAGTTCAGCCTATTCTGGCCATTTAGTTTAGTAGGCTATATAGTGGAGCATCATACACCTATCTAGTTCAGCCTATTCTGGCCATTTAGTTTAGTAGGCTATATAGTGGAGCATCATACACCTATCTAGTTCAGCCTATTCTGGCCATTTAGTTTAGTAGGCTATACAGTGGAGCATCATACACCTATCTAGTTCAGCGTATTCTGGCCATTTAGTGTTACAGCATAGGCCTACGTCTATCTTATTATAAGTATCACTCACTGCACACATTTAAAACAAAACACTTCGTCACACGGAACAGTCGGTGTAAATAAAATAATAAGACGAGCATACAATGGGTGGAGAGTCCAACGAGAGAGTGTCCAACGAGAGAGTGTCCAACGAGAGAGTGTCCAATGAGAGAGTGTCCAATGAGAGAGTGTCCAATGAGAGAGTGTCGTGATATAAGACAAGACTCAGTCAAAAGTGTAATGTTGCTAACATCAGGCAAGGGTAACTCAAAAGTACTCAGTAAATGGACATAGAATTCGCTCATTAATATTGGTCAGTAAGTTTCAGTAACTGGAGTAGAGTTAAATAGATAGACAGAAAGGCGATATAGAAAAAGAAAGAAATAGCGAAGAGAGAAGGAGAGAATGAAGTAAGCGAAATAATGAGAGAGTGAGAGAGAGAAACGCGAAGAGACGGTGTTAAAAAGAGAATATGAGAATCGCTTGCTAACTAAGTAGATAGATAGATAGATAGATAGATAGAGAGAGAGAGAGAGAGAGATAGATAGATAGAGAGAGAGAGAGAGAGAGAAAGGGGGAAGGAATGAAAAGGAGAAGGATATGAGAGGATATTAGGAGACAGAGAATGTGTGAATCACAGAATAGATGTGTATTTCTATTATGTGGCGAGAATCGCTTGTAAACTAATCTAGCGAGAGAGAAAAAAAAAAGAGAGAGCGAGACGAGTGAGAGAGGGACGCAAGATGGAGTGAGGTTATGAATGTATGTCCAGACATTGAATGACCTATTTCACACACATTCCACAGTACATAAATAGGCTAATAAAGTGTATCTGCTCGTGTTTTTTGGTCCACTTTTTTTTTTCTCTGTGATAACGATACATACGCTTGTAAGATGATAAGTTTTAGTGTGTGCGTCGTCGCATACACGCCAGACAGTGCTGATATCACCCAAAGCTCGGAGACTGCTCACAACATTTGGCGCAACCGACGTCGCACTCACCATAATAATGATAAAGGGGGAAAACTCGCGCCAGACACTTGTTGTAATGCATTGAGCATGACTGGGTTAATGGTAATCAAGGGCTCGCAAATTTGAGTTCAAAACTGTTTTTGGCCATGATACGCAAAGGGATTGTGTGATAACACAGCCTCCTTCAATTTGAATACCGAGCTGAGTAGACATACCCCCCCCACCCATGATCATGGAAAATAAAGATCCCAGTGGTTTCTTAAAAAAATAAAAAATAAATAACAATGGGATTTGAACCAGAGACCTACGGAATGACTGTTTAACTCTCTGTTGTTTGACCACATGTGCATGTATATTTGAAGAAAAGTTATTTAAAAAAAATAAATTTCTCCATAAAAAATTCTAGAAACGGGAAGGGAGAAAAGAGAAGGGGGAAGTATTGCCAACTCATAATTTGTTAAAACCCAAAAGAGAATAAATTAAATATTCCCTTCGTCAAACCTAAATAATAGAATACAAATTCTTTTCACATTTGCTTTGTGTTTTTTTTTTTTGGTTTTAGTATATAACACGAATATTTGACAGGCGAAGAAAATTAACCGAAAAAAACCCTTGAAAAAAAAACGAAACAAGAAAAAAAAAACTCCATATAAATGAACTAATGAACATGCGAACTTCGCTGACCCCTTGGCCAGTCCTCTCGCCTAAAACGTTTCCTCTTGGTCTTGTCCTTCCGCTGACCCGAAGCCAGCTGACCTCTAAGTTCAGGGGCCAGAGAGTGGGTGGTTGGTGAACTTACCTTCATGTTTTGATAATCTTCTGTAGATAACCGACCAGATTCCAGAGGCGATGGCCTGTGTGTTATTTGTACAATTTGCATGTTTGTTCCAATGGAATAGTAGGTCTACGTATATCGGATATCGCTATCGTGCAGCTTGCTGGACAAGCTAGCTATACTAGAACGTATAGTCTATTCATTGAAACACTTGCTTGGAAGTTATGGGTTTTGTTGTAGTATGAAGTTTGATCAAATTTCTAAGTGTCATTCGTTGCGTGACAAAGAAAACAAACCTACACGTTAATCAATTAAGAAAGATCCCCCCCCAGCCCCCCCCCCCCCTCCCCCACCCCTTTACATCGTCCACGGTAGACACTAGACACCACCAAGACTGCTGGGTTGACGCCAGTTAAATAAACTCTGTATGAAATATTGTCATAAATGTTCAGTTCACACCTGTTAGTGGAGCTGATCAGCTCACATTTCAAAGAAATAAGATTTCTGGAAGTATTCTCTGTTAAAGTACATCCATTCTGTTAGCAGCGGTGGGGGAACGTCCAGTTGGGCCATGGCGCAGATTGATACGACCTTCCTACCAGAGGCCAGTGAATATAGTTCGGTCATTCCGCCTATAGTACAAAGTGGTAAGTCTAACAATCTCATTAGAATAGAATCATCACCCCGCTAACACGGTGACAAAACGGCGCTGTACATGAACACGATTGTTTATACAAGGCAGTGTCTCGCGGGCGAGGGAGCTCTGTTATCAAGGATTCATTATCTGACTCAGAATAAAAGCCGCCATCTAACTATTTCTAGAGCCAAGGAAAGGGTGTGGGGGGGGGGGGGGGGGGAGTCTGTGTGGCTAATTTTCTGTAATTATAACGTGTAGGCTACATTTCACATTTTGAAAATAAATAACGCCGTAGATATTAATCGTTTGCCAACTTACTCGCTAATAAAGGTATTCGGTAGAGATGGGTATTAATTGAGCATTTTCACACAATAAACATTAAATGCGTTTTCTTACACCTTACAGACCTAATGCTATTTATTTATGTTAAAAAAGCAGTTTATCTTGACTGTTATAAATCTTGTCAAAGGCGGCATGCTTTCCTGGGTCCTGGTGCGTCCATTACTGTATCTGGGAATGCTGGGTAATCAATGTGGAAACTAAAAGCGCCCGTACATTATGGTGGACTTTTCATACTTTATACAATAACCCCTAATAATACCAACCTACGCCATCTTCACCTATTTAAGTAAGTACCCATCAAGATTAGGTAAACCCAGACTATCCCCCCCCCCCCCCCCCCCTCATCCAAAACTCCGTGCACTAAATATCCCGGCGTTTACCCAATACATACGTAATGAGAATCCAACGTTCTTCGCCCACACACTAAACTACGTGTGAAGAAAAGTACAACAAGGTGCTAAGGCAGGGGTCGGCAACCTGCGGCTCGCGAGCCGCATGCGGCTCTTTCGGTGTCAAGATGCGGCTCTCCAGTTCCATGCGCAAATATTAATAATTATATTACTTTATTTTCAAAACTCATAAAAAATATATTATACTGCAAAAAATTATACTGCAAACAGGATAAAAACACGCAATAGAGAACACTGAGAATAGGTGGAGTAGAGAGTAGACGGACAGCTGACAGCCGCTAGTTACTACAGACACCCAACATTCAACTCAGTGGATGGTAGTGTTCAGTCGGAGTCGTTTTCGTTCATATGCAACACAGATGGCCTTCCGACTTGTCTCATTTGACAAGAAAAAACTTGCACACAATAAGAAGTCAAATTTGGAGAGACACTTCACTGCAAAACATACCCGATTCGTTGCTAAATATCCAACCTATGACACAAGGAAAAATGCTGTTAAAGAGCGTCAAAAACAAAAATAACAGTTATTTCTATGCTAAGTAACTAGGCACAATCTTCAAATAATTTAAATCTGGCAATCTTTGTAATATCACTACAAATAGCAAAAAGAGGGAAACACTTCACAGGTGGTGAGTACGTCAAAGATAGTTGCATACGTGGAGCTGAAGAACTGTTTCGTAATTTCAAAAACAAACAAAAAATCATGAAGAAAATCAAAGATTTGCCATTATCTGCTAAAACAGTACAAGATAGAACAGCTAAAATGTCTTCACATGTAATACATATGCAAGTGGAAGACATTCAACTGGCTTCTGCTTTATCACTTGCTATGGGTGCGTTTTGCGACACAAAAGACGCGGCACACTAAGTTACACTTTTCGTTAGGTATATGTAATCCCAAGGTATGAAAGAAGAACTGCTAGGATTATTGGCGCTCTCAGGGCAAACTCGTGGAGAAGATATAGCAAATGCTGTGCAAAAATGCCTGGAAAACAATGAAATCAATATAAATAAAATCGTTTCCATAGCAACTAATGGAACCAGAAGTATGACAGAATTCTTTGGCAAAAAAAAAAAAAACACGAAATTTCAACGTTTCACAGCATAATTCACCAAGAGGCATTGTCCATCCCGAATGGAAAGAAGACAAATGGCTGCCAAAATTCAAACTTTAAGGTGGATATCACAAAGAAACTAAATGAACTAAATGTAAAACTGCAAGGAAAGGGAAACCCAGCCTATGCCTTGCTTGAAGAAGTGGTTTGTTTCGAAAATAAATTACTTCTTTTTGTCGAAGACACGGAGAGCGATAAATTATTTCATTTCGAAAATCTGTAGCAATATCGCGATGAAACCAATGCAACTATTGACACGAATTACTTCAGCATGGCTATAAACAAAATGAAGGATGGATTCACTGAGAGATTTCAGCAATTCAAAACAAACGCAAATACTCTGGCGTTCATAGTCAAATCCTCTCAACACAAATACAAATTGAGATCAACATTGAGCCATTTGGAATTGATGCTGGTTCGCTTCAAATGCAATTGCTGGATTTGTGGAGTTGCAAGTTCACAGAACTCAAGAGCAAGCATGTCACGCTGCAGAACTGGACAGTTCT
Organism: Anisus vortex; assembly: GCA_949126835.1. Classification (NCBI taxonomy): domain Eukaryota; kingdom Metazoa; phylum Mollusca; class Gastropoda; family Planorbidae; genus Anisus; species Anisus vortex. Next base: position 21,753,463 of record OX421499.1, read on the forward strand.
AAAGGAAATGCCGCGAGTTGAGACATATTTGACGCATGGAATAACCTTCCAGAATGCTTCAGTGAGGTGAAGTAGTTGGCATTTGGAGTGCTGACGATCTTCGTGTGAGCAAGCGTTCTCTTGCATGAAAATAATAAAAAGTAAAGTAAGAAGCCAACTAACAAATTGTCTCTAGAGGCGAGATTGAAACTGAAAACAAGTTATGAGCCAGATTTAACCAAACTTTCAAAAGGCATGCAAGGCAAATGCTCCCATTGGTGTAACTATTGTAACTATCTATTATTCAATAATTATAGTTATAGTATTTGATTACTAATTTTATCATGCCAGCAGAGATAGCTAAAATACTTTTATATGTTTTGTGCGAAACATTTCTATGTTTTTATATGAATAAATATGATTTCATATTTAAATCTATTTATTTTAAATAAAAAATCAAATTTATATACCTAATTCTAATGAAATACTATAATATTGAGAAAAAAAAATTGTGTGGCTCTTTAAAAACTGGGATATTTTGTAAATTGTAACTTTTGGCTCTTCCGTCTCAAAAGGTTGCCGACCCCTGTGCTAAGGTAACACATGAAATAGATAGTATTCAATATATGTCTACATCGCGTACTTTTGTAATAATGTTACAAGCCAGAGATAACAAGGACGAATGTATCAAACAATTAAGTGTTGGCCTAGAACAGGGGGCCTGCTGGAACATTTTAAACAGAGAGCGTAGAAGGAGCGTCTGCAATATATCCGATACGAATTCGTCGTTCCTCTGTGGTATTGACCAAACATATTATGGATCCTGTGGGCCGTAGTTTGGGACTAAAGATTCCTTAAATGATCATCTAGATACACGGGTAAGAAGAATTCACGATAAATTGACTCAAACTAAAAAGAAACCCACAGTTTACGTCAATGTGCCATTTGGAATTTCCCCAATTTTAATGGGTAATTGTATAGCGCAATCGAAGATCAATTATTATGAATAGCGCTATATAAAATATATAATTTGTAATTTGGCAATAAGCCAAGTGTATGTTGTCTTTCAAAATTCACCAGACCATGCACCGGACCACCAGAATAAAAAGTTGGTCGCCTCCAGGGGGGACAGAGTGAGAAACGCGAAGCAAAACTTTATGTTAAAAAAACAACACAACGCTGTAACGTCGTCAGTACAAACACAGCGGATTAGATTTCCACCCGACAATTTCATTTCAACCAAATGTTTTTGGCCAATATAAGTTCAAAGTCAACAATTAGTACGATCCGCGGAAATCCACCGGGAATCAGGCGAGATCAAACGGGATTGATAAAAACCTGAAGAGATTTTAGTGACATATCTTTTGCTGTAAATACACAGGTCTTCTCCCCCCCCCCCCCCCCCCCCCCAGAGGTTCCAATGACAGATTCAGATAACGGCGCGGGGGCTTCAGGGGGAAAGGGGTAGGTAATTAAACTCAATACTATCATGATAACAAAGTATGTATGTATATATATATATCTTCATGTCATATATATATATATATACACTAATACGTTGAACACGAGAGTTGTTTCCTTGCCCAGTATTTAGTATGTGTGTGTGTATTTGTGTGGAGAGAGGGGTATGAAGGAACGGGTGGAGAGGTTTTGAGATAAACCACACTTCATTGATTATGCCAAATCAGGTGTCCAATTTCAAACAAAAGTATGTCTCCCTTTCCCCCACAACATAAAAAAAGGGGAGGGGCGAAATAAAAACAAAAACAAAATTTCACTACATTGAAATGAACAAGTTTAGGTTTCGCTGTAACAGTGGAAGTTTAGCAGGATATCAACCACCACCAGCCATTCCTTCATACAAAAATACATTCTTATAGAAGGACTTTCATTGTGTCTGTGTTTTTCTCTACCTACATTTTTCAAAATGTGCACAACGTCAAAACAAACTTCATTAACCTGATTTCATGGTGAAAATAAAAAACGTGTTTCTATTATTTTCATTGTGTTGGGGGTGAACATGTCACAACTTCAACACTTTGGTCATTATTACATAGAAGAAAAGGGTGAGTAGTAGAGTAGTCTAGCTTACAACCTCTCATCATCTCTTTCTCCATCTCTGTATAAATGTAACGTAAAGGCCAAAACAATGATATCAAAGTGCTCATCGGATTAATAAGTCATTTTATAATCATTTGGAAGTTTTTGGTTGATATCTGTGAACATAGAATAGTTGTTGATTTAATCAGGACATTAACACATTTTTGGATTGAAAAATAAAACGTAACAAAAGATTAAACACAGTTTGGTTTTTAATTAAGGACATCCGAATACAATTTTAGAAACCCATTATACACAAGACAGGAAAAAAATATTTAAAAAAACATAAATCCTTTATATCAATTAGTGTTATGTATTTGCCTCCCGAAGATTATCTTCTTCACCACTCACAAAGAAAGAAACACACAAAATGCTCAGTGAATGGATTAATACATGTTTTTTTAAGACTGGCAATCATTTAGATATATATTATATATAGCTCAGTGAGAGAAACGGACATGTATAGCCATTATCAGTCATCTGCGTTCATAAGGGACTTTAAAAAAAATTCCGCCTAATAAGGATTTTATGTTTATAATGCGCACCATAAAATGTAATGAGTTTAAAACTGGTGCTTGTCCCCTGGGGTGGGGGACATTAAGCAAAGTAAGCATGCGCTTATGGCGTCAAGGGGAAACAAAAGGGGGGCAACGCAGAAATTGTCGCTAGCACAAATTTATTATGACCAATGACTCATATCCGAGTCATATATGCAATACTGCACACAGTACAGCTGGAACAAATTTCGTCAAAGAATTTTCCTTTTTTTTTTCAAAGTATCAGAACATTTGACACATATAAAAAGTGGAAGTTTACAACAGCAAAACATTTTGTATCATCTTATTGTTCGTTTGGCTGCATTGCAATCAATAAACGTGAATTGTATGCTTTATTATTCTTTATATTTTGAAGTAGGTATAGATCTATAACGGGAGCACCAAAATCTTTTTAGTGAATGGGGCCACTGAAAGTTCATAATCCGGCCCTGGATATTATAAAAAATGGAAATGAAAATATACCAGAAAAAAAAATGGCAACCAAACTGTGACCTGTGAGAATTTTGGTTTCTGTCTTTCTGAAGTAGTCATCAAGTCCTTCAGAAAGTTATCGGTCCTTACATGAACAAAGATGAAAGAAAAACACACAGAGCCATCGAGGACCGACGGTCTGAAACATAAGAGTCTCATGGCCAACCTTGAAAGGGAATGATAATCCAGTATAAACTGTGTTCAGAAAGTAACAGTCCAGGGAGATAATGAGATGAGATAGAGATCATAGCAATAGAAATAAAGCGAATGACCAATATCTTAAAAGTTGAAAACAAACAAACAACGGTGTGAATAGAAAGGGATGTCACTCCAAATGTATTTACAATCACATCTATGTATTACAAACGTTCACAGAGATCTAAGTTATGACCTCCTACGTCTAAAATATATACTATATTTATATGCCAGATAACACATTTTATAAAACATACATGTATCTAACATGAAAGATATAAGCTACATGAGAAGTAAATATATACATATACTAAGAAAACGAGAAAATAGCATTAAATTGTACATTGCGACATGTAAACATACACATTCCAAAAGTAAACAAATTAGATAGTTTACATCGTCAGTGTATCAATGGAAAAGCCAGTCTGATACAAATACAACAACAACAGTCAATCTATATACATCGTCAGTGTATCAATGGAAAAGCCAGTCTGATACAAATACAACAACAACAGTCAATCTATATACATCGTCAGTGTATCAATGGAAAAGCCAGTCTGATACAAATACAACAACATCAACAGTCAATCTATATTTAGTCTTTGAGATAAACGGTCGAAGCATTTTTTTTTAAAATCTATGTTTATGAACTTGTTTAGACTTCGTCACTGCATATTGAGTATATGTTGACTTCCGCTTCATTGGCTCGCCAAAAACTCTTTGGCTTCAAGGGGCGAGTCAACGTCGTCATAACTCTGTTAGACTTAATGGCCATGGGTTTGTTATGGGGGGGGGGGGGGGCAAAGGGCACGGGGAGAGGGGGAGGGGGGTAAGACTGATCGAATTCGAAGCTGATCCTATCAGGACGCCGACAAACGGTAACAAGAGATGGTATTGTCAGATTTACAATGTATCCACCAAACGCATTCATGTGACGCCAGGCGGAAAGGTAGACATTAACCTCGTGAAGGCAAAGCTGCTTGGTTGGGCCAACATGACATGATCGATGAATAGGTCCAATCAGTTGGAAGTCAATCTGAATCTTAATGAACCGAGTACATTTATTTGGTCCCTGACTACTGTTTATGTTACCAAAACTCTGATTTAAAAAAAAAAAATTGCAACGAAGGTGGTACCAAAAAAAAAAAGTCAATCAGAAAGGGTGCCTAAATCACAGTTGTGTTATTGTAATTGTATTCATACGCCTCTAATCCCTGAATGTAGGGATCGAGAAAATCACAACGTGTTAATAACTGACTTTCTGATCATTCTCTTCATTTACACGTGTGTAAAAAAACAACAACATTTTCCTTTACATGGGAATACTTTGGAATTCTGGGAATATTTTGGAATTCCGGTTATCCATGGGATTTATGTGATACTTCAAAAATATCTCAATGTTTTCAACTAGTCTAAAAGTAGACGTGATTTCAGAAGTCTTTTGTTTTTTTTAAATCGTTAAATTTAGTATCGAAGTAAGAGTCGTTTTTTTTTTCTTTTTGCTGTGACTTTCAACTTTGTACGATGGATCTTTTAGACATGTTGGACATGGAGGACAAATTAGATTCGTTTATACAAGTACAAGGTAAATTCAGACAGAAATGATGGGAATGGGTGCTCGTTTACCAATGGTCCCATTTTAATAGCTAGCTAAACATTACGGTTTATGAACATATTTTTTTGTAATATTAAGGTATATAAATAACGATCACATGGCGTAAATGTGTGATTGTATTTAAAAAAAAAAAATATTAATATTATGTTACAAGCTAACGGTGTTTGTTTTTGTGGTCAATCTACTCCACTAGGCAATTTTTTTATTATGGACTCGGAGCAGCTGGTCTCGAAGCCGTTCCGAGAGCTGCAGCTGGAGGCGGCCAACGATGCCACCAAGAAGAACTCCATGACCGAGCGACTGACCACTGTGAAAAACAACATCTGCGAGAACCATTACGTCATGGCCAAAGGTAGGCTGGAGAGGCAAAAGATGAGCCGCCTGAAACAGCTCCACGACAACTCGAACAAACTGAGGGAAGAGGTAACTGCTGGGTCATGTAAATAAATACTATATTATACACTAGTAAATGCAAAGATAATACTCTTTGGTGTTTAGCTTGAAAACAATATTCTCTCTTAAATTCCACAGCGTCTGCATTTCCATCAAGTGCTTGTAGTTAAGCGTACCGGTATACTATATGACTCTATCCGGGGCGCCAATTTTTGACGGTTAAAGACGTAAGCTTACTATTCTGATACAAAAAGTATCGGTTCTACACCGGTGTTAAAATCTGTTACGGTCGTGTGTGTTTATGTTCCGGTATGGTTACCGTATGATTAAACTGTCTATTCGTGTTTTCGTAAATTGCAGAAAGCGTCCCACAAATAAAGTAAATCAGTTAAACATCCTGCTCTTTACGGTCGGATACAGTAAGCAGTCTTCTTCTTACTTTCTTTTTCAGCCTATGCGACTACATCGCGAGTGCGAGAACAAAAATTCAATTAAAAAGCAAGGACGAATTTTAAATCCTGAAATGAAAGTAACCAATTATCGACGAAATTATTACTATTAATGGTGTACACATTGTACAATCTACACTTACTGTACACAAGTGTACATTAAAATTTACATACCGGTAACTGATTATATATTACACCGACGGACAGTCTTGGTCCGCAGACCGTTTTTGAATGGCATGGGGAAGATCCCCAAAATAAGCAATTCAAGTCTCGCCTACAAGAAATTCAGCGCCAGAGCAGGATGACTTGTATGCTGTTGGCAGCTAAATAAATGTAAAAAATCCTACTCTGGCACACTATTATCAAAAGGTTACCGAACTCCTGCATTACATAATATAAGTTTAATTTAATGCTTGTGTTTTTGCTTTAAGGTTGGCAAACCTGTCATAATAATATATAGGCTGTTGAGAAACGTTTCGCTTCCAAAAAGTAAAAATAAAACGAATTATGGTAGATGATAGACTAATTACAATACAACGGTGGGCTAGAAGGGTTAATAGAGAGAGAGAGATAGAGAGAGAGTCAGAGAGAGAGAGAGAGAGTCGGAGAGAGAGAGAGTCGGAGAGAGAGAGAGTCGGAGAGAGAGAGAGTCGGAGAGAGAGAGAGTCGGAGAGAGAGAGAGAGAGATAGAGAGTCAGAGAGAGAGTCGGGAGAGACAGATAGAGAGAGAAAGAGAGAAACAGACGCTAGTATAGAGAGACAGAAGATTTCAGTATACGTTTCAAAGCTACCGACGTGATGTAGCTGTGGTCTTTCTAATCCGAATGCAGGTCAAACTTTTCAACCTGGACCGACAACGCCATCACGTAGAGGTCAAGAAGCGGCTACAGCCTGACAGGGATTACAGCTATGACGACACACAGGTTCTCAAGATGGAAAGACGACTTGGGGCCAACATAGCTTCAGGCTATCTGGATAAAAAACTCAAGTACCCAATCAGGCTAAGGTAAGACTTGGTACACTTCAACACAGTCTGTCTTAAATAAAGATCAGACTATAACAACAACAAAAAAAGAAGAAGAAAAAAAGAAGGATGGACTAAATTAAATTTCACACATATACTTTCTCATGAACTATTTTACTATGTAGGCCTATAATTTATTAGCTCAGGCTATTCAAATATAATATATATATTAATTATAATGAGCATCAAAGAGAAGAAAAGTGTGTGTGTGGGGGTGGGAGAGAGACATGCCCACTATAAAAATAATTTCCAGTGAAAAACTATGGAACCGCGTGGTAAAGTAAAGGAAACGAGTTGTATATCCTTTGAATCTCTGCAGGATATTCTTTTTAACGTTTATGTGTAACACATGTATTAATGTCCATTCAACAGATCCGTAAGTGACATTAAAGTTACACCAGTGATAAAAAAGGCCAGGGCGTGCCTTCAGCAGCACGCTATGCAGAGAACCATAGAGACGACACTCCGGGCCAGTCCTCAGAGATCACAGACAGCGAGGAGCACCGCCACGTCTCTTCCCAGCGCACTCTGCGCGAGGAGAAACTCTCGCTCAGCGCCCTTCACTTCACGCCCGTCTGATCAGCAGGATGTTCCGCTCCCGAACATCACACGCCAGCGAAGTCTCATAAGCAGACAGCAACAGCAGCGCCCGCAGACGAGGGTCAAGTTTTCGGTTCAGACCCCGCCCGCAGACCAGCCTTCGTCAAGACTTACGGCACGGCTCCAGTCTTTCTACTCGGACGTGGAGTCGCCAAAGTCTAAGCAGGTCATGGAGTTGTCAGAAGAAGAAGACCCGGATGATGACCCGGATCTACCGGACTACATCGACCTGCGCGCGCTATTTCACGGCAACGTTGCGTCAAGACGTGGAAACCTTGACCGGGAACACACGCTCGCCGGACATCCGGTCAGCAATCAACCGCCGATGTCGGCTAGGAGAGGCGCGGTGTCCCCGCCCAGACTGACCACGGACATGCTGCAGGTAGAAATGGATCAGATCAATTCAAAGATTCACACTTTCATACAGACACTGTCGGAACCTCGACGCGAGAACGCTGACAGCGACGACGAGAGCGACTATGGCTTCCCAGAGAACACTGCGCAGAACACCTACTCCAGGACACCCGCTTACCACAAAAGTGCATTCGGCAAACCCGACGTCGCCTCGGCTAAGCCCGACCCGGTGTTGCCATCCGCCGGCGATCGCTCATCGCAGCTGCTCCCTTCAGAGGCCACTGACATGTCCACGGCTGACCGTGACGAGGTGGCAGAGCCCGCGAAGTCCTCCAGGACGGCCAAGTACTCTTGGGAGTGCATTCGCGGGCATGTTCTGGGACGAGCCAAAAGCGACAAAAACACCGAGGAGTTAATACTGCAAGCGCTGACTGGTATACCCATAAGTAACTCCATGCACTCTCACGTACCTCTGCGGACAGCCTCCAGGGCCCTGCGTTACACCGCCACGTTCAAGATGCACAAGATTGTGGAGAGGCTCATACAGGAAAGGACAAGGTATGAGCGCCTTCAGGTAGAGGAGCTGAAGAAGCAGATGGTGGCCGAGGAAAGCAACCCGGTGGAGGGGGAGATTACCACGGAGTCCGAGGCTCATGATGGCCACGAAAGAAAATTATCATTTGCAGAGTGACTTGATATATCCATTAATTTGTAATGAGCTATTACTGGATAATACGAATTTGATAACGCAACATTTATATATATTGATTTCTAATGAAATGGTAAGCCAAATTATTTAGAGTTTCAATGACAAGAGCTCGAAAGAAAAAAATATATATTTCAAAGAGACTGAGTTCAAAGTTCACTCTAAAGGTTGTATTGGAGTATTGAAAACATGTTTATCGATGATCTCGTTGTGAAATGAACATTCCATATTTGCCAATAATAGAGGCACAACGAAATTTGTCTGAGTCACAATCTTCAACTGCAATTAAAACTATACGGATATAATAGGCAAGCCAACCAAAACGTATACCCGTTGTATGCTTCGATGAGCTAAATCAATGCCGTGTTCTGGTCTGCTATTCAATATCATTGTTTTGTTAAACAGGCTACTACTTAATTTAGAAGCCAGCAGAAGAAGAAAATAGGGTGGAGTTGGGCGAGGGAAAAGAACGCTTTCAAGCTGTTGTTTTAAAACCTGGATCAACACAATAATAAACCTAAACGCTAGCAATGAGCAATAGATTTGTGTTTCATGTAGGCCTATTGTATTCCACCACACAAAACATATTTGCGGATATAATTCAACATAATTCAATACATACAAATTGAACATAACAAGTGTTGTACAGAAAGAATTAAAGATTAACTACATCACCTACTGCTTGTTATGTGACCAATACCAATACCAGTGAATTTACTTTTTGTGTGTGTCGATGTATAGTCTTTTCCATAGTTATCAAAGAGCCGTACAGTCAGCGAGCATTCAAAGACATAGTAAGCTGTATATAGACTCTATGATGGGTATAGATGAAGGATTCATTAGTGAGCGTAATGTACATTTTGTTTTATATGCCTTGAGTCCAGCAATTATTATGAATCACAAGACAGTCAGTCCTATTGTGAATGATTACATAGTCTCAAATTTCTACATGCCAATCTTGCAATCGCACACTAAAGCGTGAGTGACATGTATGCCATTTTATGGAAAATAGCTAGGCCTATGAGACATCAGTAGTGGAGCAGTGAAAGGCTTATGACTCTTGCATGTTGTGACCACGGTCTCGGTGAACACGAGCCGCCTCAGTAGGCCTAACGAACGAAATGATCTAAAAAAAAACATATCTTCAAATTAAATTCATCAAACTGTTGTTATTGTGTTTTTTTAAACTCTACTTTTTGTTACAAATGTTGAAAAAAGTGTAGATTCAATTATTATCTTGCAAAATGTTTGATTGAATGTCCTATTCTAGTTCCCTTTGTGTGTATGTGTAATTAAAGTTAGTGAGGTACAAACACGCTTCAACTGTGTAAATGGTTACGCTCCATTAACCAAAGTTGGTGTGTATAGAGACGCCATGTCCAGGACAAAGGGGTTGACAACGTGTCTCCCGGCAAGTACGACCGTTCTCTGGTCACGATATCTGACTCTGACTGCCATTTTGGTATTTCCCCTCCCTGACATCCCTCCCCCTTCAATCACCAAACAGGCATGCTACTGAAACGCTCGCTTAAATTCTAATTGTCGATTGTTTCTTTTCGTGTTTTGTGCAGTGCAAAAAAAAAACCCATTAAAGAAATAAAAGTAAAGAAATAAAAGTAAAGAAATAAAAGTAATAGTATGGAATTAAAATCACAACACCCTGGTATCAAGTTGTAGTGATGCGTCTTTCTAGAGATATTTTCTTTTTGTTTAGAGGCAAGGCATGTCTTTATGTTAGTTTTTAGTTGTTTCTTGAACTGAGTTTGTAGTAGCCTAGCTATCAAAATACACTGTACAGTAAGACAAAGAGTGCCTTGGCTTTGTGTCTGTGTGTCTGGGGTTCCCTCTATAATTGAATCACCAAGTTGATCTATAAACTTCAAGAAGATGGAAAGAGAGACAGCGGGACAAGATTTTTATTTCCTGACAGATGGCACCGAACACACGACGGCCTGTTCTTGGTTCTTTGACGCACCCTAGACCTCCCCCTTCCTCCCTTCCGACCCGACACACACTTTACGCCTATCCGTTAGGGTCGTAGTGATTTTAAAACTATTGTTGGTTTATTAACAGTGACGGTTGAAAAACACAAGTCATGAATGAGATAGGAAGAAACACACAAAAAAAGGGGGTGGGGAGAAAGGAGGAGCGGGTGGGCAAAAGAGAAAGGGGCGACAGTTTGCGCGTCGTGTCCCGGATATTTGATACACAAGCATCCATCATTACAGTCGCAGACTTAATGGGTTTTGTTTAAAACAATAGACATGTCGTGTTCAATTCTATACACTGCAGTCAATTTACAGGACTTAGAAAACTATCCATTAATATAACTATTGCTGATTAGGTTACCCAACGACCAACCAGAGAGGTAGCCTAGTCTAGAGTCAGTCAAGACCAGAGGTCGGCAACCGTTTGATAACAGTGTGCCAGAGTATGATTTCTTATTCATTCAGCTTAAAAGTCATCGTGCTGTAGCACTAAATTTATCGGGGTGCCAAGTCTAACACGCGTGCCTTAAGTTGCCGAACCTTGGTCTAGACTATATGTATGAGAAAAAAAAATTAATATTAAACGTCCACATTATTGGTAGTGATGAAAAATAAACAGGTTTGTATTGTACATAGGGACAGGGTTGATTCTCAGAGTTTATATTTGTACGTGAACACTCTAAGTAAAAGGGAGGGGAAAAGTTTCAAGCTACGGGGTTTTAAAATAATATATCTATTAATAGAATCAACCAATCAGAAAAAAGGAAAAGATACAGAAATTCCCGAAACTATTTCAGTCGCGGCGATAGCGGTTCTGATTTTGTACAATCTACTTGAGCTGATTGAGTTAGCTTTTAAACACAGATGCCCATACACAGAAACATACTATACATATGTGATACACAAACACACAACGTGACACAACAAATATATAGGCCTACACATCATTACACACACACAGCATAACACACAACGTGACACACAAACTGTGAAACATATAACGTGACACAACAAACATATAATGCGACATATAGCCTACACAACATCACAAACAAACACCCATCATAATACGCTAACACACTACATGGCACACGAACACACACACAAACATAACAAGACATACAACAGTGACACGCATACAAGGACAAGCTGTCCTAATTCAGCCCCCATCCCTTTCCCTCACCCCACCCAAGGATGACCATTCCGATTTTCTTATGTGATGAGAAGGCAAAAACACAACTTTACTACAGAAAGATACAAATTTTGGTGTGGCATCTAAGCCAAGTGACTATTTCCTTCAATGCCACTGTGACCAAACAAAACACCGTTGTAGTGAGGTGCAGGAGTAAAGGAGTAAGAGTGCAGGGAGGAACTAGGAGGGAACAAAAAGAGAGGAGGGATTGGTTCCGAGGAGGGAGGGCATTAAAGCTGACAATTAACTCTGGAGGCCACGCTTGACACACAAAGAAAAGGAAACCTTAACAATGAAAGGGAAGGGATGAGGAGGGGGGGGGGGGGGGAGACACACACGGAAGTGACGGAGACTCCTTCCGTCTTTGTTCACTTAGGACCCATGGATGAGCTCAGTATCCAGTGGTCCCGAAGACACAGTACCCTTAACTCAAGAAATAATACACTACAATGCGCAGTTAATGCCCTTAAATAGATCAAGTCCTATTTTGGGCAACGAAAAACACAAGTTTCTAAATATTTATTACAATTCCATACCTAATGATCATTTGCTATTGGTAAAAGGAAAAATATTGTTTAAAATATAGAGCAAGCCCTGGTGAAGAAAATATGTTTGCTAAATTATCTACTTTGAAATTTAAATTTGAAAATAATTCAACCAATGTTTCGTTGGTCTAGTATTAGTATAAATTTGTATTTCTAGCTTTTTTTTGAGATTTGAGATAGGCTACTCTTTTGGGAAAAAAAAAAGTTGTTACAGCTATAAAAATTGTTGAGACATTTCAGAAATAAATTTTAATTGAACGGACGCTGTTTGATATAGTCTTTAAAATGTAGTAAATAAGTGTACAGTGTAGGGCTACCACAGCATGTTGCAAGAAAACTGTCGCAGGGCTAACTAAGACCCGCCAGGGTGAGAAACGCGCGCAAAGCCTACACGAAAGATCCCCCCCCCCCAATCCTAAAAAAAAAACACACTTCCCCAATTTCCAATGCTTTAATTAAAGTGCGGAGTCACCTGCTTACAAAACATTTTCGCCCAAAACCAAAAAGAAAACAAAAACAATGGGCCGCTCCTCGAATCTATGAAAAGGGGGTGGTTGTATGTGTGGCTGTGTGTGTGGGGGGTTGTATGTGTGGCTGTGTTGTTGTATGTGTGTGGTTGTGGCACTACTGAACCTTCACCTTCGCCGGATGGAACATTTCCAAGGCGGGAATTTCAGATGCCCAGGAATTAAAAAACCAACTTCAGGTGCCACTAAGTAGTATTGAACACAAGTGTCTGCAAGCAGATGTTAATAGGATTAAAAAAGGTAACAGCACCCGCCCCCCCCCCCCCCCACCGAACATACAACGAAATCTTAAAATACAATAATATAACAACAAAAAGGAGAAAAGAAAGAAGTCTGGTTTGCCTCTAATCTTGACCAATCTTTACACTCGCCCCCATAATGTCAAGAAGCCCCCGTGCTGGACCCTGGGCTTTAGTCTATTCGCTAAGCTAAAGGTCACTGTACAAACCCCTACCCTCCCCTTTTCCATACACTACGCCCCCCCCCTATTTTTTGTGTGTGCCCAGCTTCCACCCCCTCCCCCCTTTTTCCAATCCCGCCGTTCCGTAATTGCGATAAAGCTGAACTTTTCCTGACCCCCTCCCAGATGTAGTACTCGCAAGGGTTCTCAAACACACACCAAAAAGAAAAAAAAAGTAGGGGCCTACCAGTAACCAGCCTTAAGTCCTAAGGAGCAGCGAAAGTCGTTTTTAAACTTTGAAATTATAACTGTCTGCCTCAAGTAGTGATATTGACTTCAGGTCGAGTAATTCATAAAGCTCCATTCATACTTTTTTTCCCCTTGTTTACGATAACCGCTTAAATAGTAAATAAATAATTTAACAAAAGGCTATACATATATTATATTGCTATGTGAGCGAGGGGTGAGAAAGGAAGAGGTGGCTAGGATTGGGCGCACGCGTCAAAACTACAGTCATCGACAATAGAAGGTATAAAGGAGAGAGAGGGAGAGCGCGCGAAAAAGTACACTACGCACAAGCTTAGAGAATTTTTACAAAGTTTACAAACTTTGGTGGAAGAACCAAAAAAAATGGACTAAAGACATGCACATTGAATTATTAAGTTGGAAAAAACAACAACTGAAATGAACAAGAGAAAAAAACACACCACAAAACGACTGAACGCACAAAGGTCAATAAACACGTTAGGAATGTTAGAACCCCCCCCCCCCTTTCCACAATCATAGTGTGTAGAAAGAAGTTAGTAGCCAGCGTGTGACTTCGTGTAGTGGTAATACTGCTGATACAGCACAAGGGGGGGGGGGGAGGGGTCAGGTGCTCCACTTTTAACCCCTGTCCTTCTGAATTTATCAATGAAGAAAGGCGGGAAAAATCGTCCCGCCAATTTCCGCCAAGTGTAACCCCGAAGAGTTTTTCAAGCCACTTATTTTTTTCTTCTTCTATTTCCAAAGATTAAAATAAAAAAAAAGTTGTTTGAAGGTAGGAGCATACAACCTGTTGACCTTTTAGTGCAGCCGATATTTTTTTTTCTCCAGATAAAATGGAAGGGAGACAAGTACATCATATCGCCTCGCCCCCCCCCCCCCCAAACACACACGTCACATTAGACTAGTTTACATTTAAAAACAAATGTTGAAAAACAAATGTTGAAAAAAAAAAATAGAACCATCCAGGTAAAGTCTGATTAAGTTTGTTTCTATAGAGTTCGACTATTAGATGTATTATTATATATCTAGGCGGCTATATGATTGAACAAACCATTACTGTATGTAACGTATGTATACTGTATGTAAGCTTTTGATTCTGTTACAACGAAGTATCAAAAGAGGCGAACAAGGAGAAAGAGAGAAGATGCAACGTCGACATTTTTTGTTTTTCAAACTCCTGTGTGTTCTGACAAGAGGGGGGGGGGGGAGGGGGGTACAGTTTCATTTCCCTCTCAGTGATGACCTACAAACACACATTCATTCAAATCGCAGAGGGGGTGTGTGAGGGAAGGGGGGAGGGGTACGTTTCAGGGCCCAAGAATGTAGCCCGCGAAAAATCTCAATACTTCCTGTGGCGCTAAGATTAAAAAAAAAAAACTTTTTACACGGAGGTGAAGCGAGGGGCTGAAAATGAGGGATGGGTGTAGGAAGGGAGATGATATCACGTGATTGGTATGGAATTTACCATTCCCCTCCTTTTTTTTCTCTGCACGAAGCAGAAAGCAAAGGACAAGGCCAAAGATACAATTGCACTTATAGCCTACCTCAAATTAAAAATGGACTTTAGTTAGGCCAACATATTTTATGTATAAATTTATAATACTATATGTATTAAAAAAAAACAAGAACATTTGTTGATTAGTAAACAAGTTTACTTATTGTAACTTTTCCTAACAATTAAAGAAAGATAGATTCACCATTGAGGGTGTTATATAACGAATCAGTAAACTTCACAATAACAAAAAATGCAATACTATTGGGACCCCTTAAGATAGCTGGGGTGGATTCTTTGGTGAGGGGTCGCATTAAAGTAAGCTATATCCACCTTTCCCTTATGAGAGCTCCTAAACCAACTGGGAGGATCCAGGCTGTGTGGCTTGCTCAGCTTCTCCTAGCTCGGCATTAACATTTTGTTACCTTAAAAAAGCATGCTTACTTCACTGTTTCAATGATAGAGAGATGACCCAGTTTAATTTACAGATACAATAACTCTCTATCAAGAGGCATACTGTTTGAGTCATTTCCACAATACTGGTTTAACATCACAACTTCAAATTATTTGATGAACAGCATTTTCAAGAAGCTCTGGAACCCATGTCATAATGTGGATTTTAACACAACAAACACTGACTTTAAACACAACAAACACTGACTTTAAACACAGCAAACACTGAACTTTGAACACAGCAAACACTGAACTTTAAACACAGCAAACACTGAACTTTTAACACAACAAACACTGAACTTTGAACACAGCAAACACTGAACTTTGAACACAGCAAACACTGAACTTATAACACGGCAAACACTGGACTTTAAACACAGCAAACACTGACTTTAAACACAGCAAACACTGAACTTATAACACGACAAACACTGGACTTTAAACACAGCAAACACTGACTTTAAACACAGCAAACACTGAACTTTATAACATAGCAAACACTGAACTTTGAACACAGCAAACACTGAACTTTAAAAAACACACAGAGCAGCAACAAGCAAACCAAAAATCTTCAGGGTTTACAGTGGATGAAAAATTGAATGCTTGCCATCTGATAGTTTTACAATGTCAACATATAACTTCTTATTATAGACTTCATTAATTAAGCATATTGTTGTAGAGAAATGTTTGTAACTCTCTGGTGGATGGCTCAAAAATATGATTGTTTACATATTTTTTTCTAACACATAAACTGCTACAATAATACACAATAGGTGAATGTCTCTTTGTTTCTGTATAATAGTTCTACTGATAATGTTCAAATGTAAACAAAAAAGTTTCTAATGCAGTAGGCCTACATTTATTCAATACACTTCTAAAAGAGTTTCAATACGCTTCTAGGAGAAGTCCAATACACAAAGCTAAAATAAAACAACAACAGTCAACTGCAAGTAATTCTTTAACATTCTTCACCCAGTGTGTGTTAACAAGGAAGGGGACTAATTGGTCTCAACTTGCAGATCATTACAGTGCATTTAAGTTAGCTTTTCAAAGATATATCAATAGTTATAAGTTGTCAGCACTTAGTAAAGGTCTATTAGTTTATACTAAACGTTAGCTTCTTAAACACCAATTGTTATAAGTTGTCAACACATGGGTAGATTAAGTGTACTAATTTCACTATTTGGTGCCAGGTGTCATAAAAACACTCTGCAGAAAGTGCAACTCAAAGTGAAGAATATTTTTAATACTCTTTTTTTTTTTAGTTTGCACATATCCAAGGGAATTAAGTGTTTCTTTCAGCTAGCCCAGGGGTCAGCAACCTTTTGATAATAGTGTGTTAAAGTAGGATTTCTAATTTATTCAGTGTGCCTAAAAGTCATTGTGCTGTAGCACTCAATTTCTAATTGAAGAGAGTTGAATCGGGCCATTGAAAATGGCCCTGCATGCCAAGTCTAGCACACGAGCGGTAGGTTGCAGACCCATGAGCTAACCTATCAGGTTGTGTTTGTATGCTTGATAGTTCTCTGTTTCAACTGACTGATTTAGAGTTTAGAATCTAATTATATCCTATCTTTTTTTTTATGGCTTTTTGTTCACAGTGACAGGCAAAGTCATAGAGTGGGTCTAATGTAAGAGACATCAAGTCACTACTAATATTCATATTTTGTACAAATAGCTTTCAACCATAATATGAAAGTAAATATATGGGAGAAAGCAGACACCCTAAGGTGTGCTTCAATTGTAAACCAAAGAATGGGAAAACTGTACAGAGACACTTATACATTGAATGAGAAAGGAGACAAGGACCTCCTATGATTGCCTAGAGAGCCACCTGCTAAAGTGAATTGCAGTCCATTGGTATAGATTTGGACGACATTGAGAGGGATGCATCAGAGAACTTTGGAAAATGTTGACCTTCCAATGCAACTTAAGGCATAAAATGGAGCAACTGAACTGAACTTAATAAATTTGTAAGCAATAGGCATAAAAAAATTAATATAAAGTATACTAAAGCTGAAATTAAATATGAAATGTAATCAAACTGTTCTATAAATATTATTTTCAAAGCTATTACTTTTTTTATTTGATAGCAGCTACTTGTGTAGTACTTATAACAAAAACTCAACAAGGGTTAGGTAAAACCTCTAATCTATGGATGCACCATAAAGTGTAGATGTTAATTAAATGAACAAGCCACCCGGAGATTATTCACACCATTGCAGTCTAGACAGGAGAGAGGGGAGAGGAGGGGGGGGGGGTGAAGGCAGCCTGAAGAACACTCAGAGAAGGTGTTGACACATTTATACTTTAATGAAGGTGGCAGGGGAGTGGGTGGGGTGGGGGGAGGAGGACTCACCAGGTTTCCAGCAGGGGTGTGTGTGTAGCTCACTCTGTGCATGGTACCAGATCAGCTGTCGACAGCCATCATAGGCCATAGAGAATTCATCATCCCCAATACCACAGCCATCCTGGAAGTCAAGTTTATATGAGTGTATTATGTACATTGCATCTCAAGTCTAAACTTTCAATTGTATTCCAATATACTTTTCATTGCCTAATACAGGAAGCCACTGCAGAATATATTAACCAAGTCTTCCCCAGTCTCCTTATCAACTTGTTTCACATCAGTGATAAATATAATATTCAAATGAAGAAGTTAATTTTGTGTGTGTGTACTATATAGCTACAGTTTACACTAAGTCCACAAGATTTCAACATGCAGAAAAGGGAAGTAACTAAAAAAAATCACTAACATTGTGAAAACTATGTTTTAACACTGATATTATGGTTAGTCTTAAAGCATAATCAATTTTTGAATCTACCACTAACAAATTTGAGGAAGTGTTTAAAAACAAAGCTATAATGTTGTTAACACATACTGAGCTAACATTTAATAAAATATTCAATAAATAATTTTACTTTAACAGTAGCTTTGTTAAAATAAATTTTAAAGTGCACATCAGCTGTTAAGTTATATTAAAAATATGTGCATACAAATTTAAAGTTGACAGCTGCCAAAGTAGTTAAGTAATGTCTTTAGTCAAAATTACAAAATATGTTTTTAAGACAAAAATGAATATGAAATTAGTTATTGTAATTCACTTTTGTTAATGACATCTCAAAGTAACACATCCAGAATTTCTACTGAAATATTTTGCTTTTCTTGAAAAAATAAAATCATTTAAGAAAACAATAACAAAAAAGATAAAAAAAATGTGGTTGCTAATGTTTTGTTATAAAGGCAAAAACACAACATTATCTCCCCTAGTTGTCATCTCCCCTAATTTAATCTTGTAAACATTTGTTGGCACTGGCTCCAAGTCAGGTAAAACCTGGTTTACAAAACAAATCATTTTCAAAGTTTTCCGAATTAATAAAAAATTAGCCAGTAGAATATGGGGCACGGTAGTCGAGCGGCAGCGCGTTCGACTGGTGATCCGAAGGTCCTGGGTTCGAATCCAGGTGGCGCCGGGATTTTTTCCCAGGACCTGAGTCCCTGAGTCTACCCAGCTCTGATGGGTACCTGACATTAGTTGGGGTAAAGTAAAGGCGGCTGGGCATTGTGCTGGCCACACGTCCCCTAGTATGCTGTGGCCGCCAAACTGGTGAACCCCCTACGATCACTTTGGTCCGAAGGATACTTTACTAGCCAGTAGAATGCTGATAAAGCTCCATAAGATTTAAAATGACAGTAAAGCAGATAATCGTATGCACACATTGATAAGAGATCAATAATGAAAAATTTGAACAGAATTTATAGGAAATGTTTAATACAAAGAAACAAATAGTATTCTACAAGGTTTTTTAAAAAAAGGATGGAAATACATGATAGCTCCCCTTCAGGGAGAAGTGCTTTTTTCACCAACCTAAAAAACCCACCCTTGTGAAGCTACCAGAAATTATGCCACTTCGTATACAAAGGCTGGCAGAGAGCTACCCTGCCCCTTTCCTCAACTCTCATCCAAGAAATAGTTAAAACCAAAAACTAATTAAGGCAACTTAAAACAAAATTTATAAACCAGTCGCCCGTACTACTTTTCTGCGATGTATAACTTCAGTCCTGGCCATTAATTTACTAATTATTCCCTACGGCCCAGACATTATTTCAGAATGGCAGAGACATCGATAGGGTTCCCAAATTATTTTTTTACTTTATTGTTGGTAAAAATTGATAACTCGTAGAGAGTAAATTGCTAGAAACGTAATAATCTAATTAATAAAATAATTGTATTCATTTGTGGTATTAATTCATAAGAAAAAGCTTCATCAACACGTACGTCCATAATAACGGAAGGTAATTCAGTAGCAACCATTAGGACCGCACTTTCAATTAAAAAAAACAACAACTCAGTAATTGGTCAATTTTCATAAATTTAAAAAGTGAAATAAAATTCAACTATTTAGCTATCGAATAAATATTCTGACAGAGACTGTGGTGAAAGGTCAAATCCTTTTTGTTCTTAAAATAGACACACTTCATTGAGGGAAATATACGCGACTGGGTTCCAGGAGGTTTCGTATTTTGATGACAATATATGCGTCTAGGTCTGAGAAAAAGAAGTAGGTCGATGAATATATACGCGACAGGGACAGTAAGAGAGTTCTGCCCTTTAACCCTTTGAACCTATAAAATCATTGTACAATTCTCAAACTTTTCCAAAACTTGTAAAAAAATTCACAAACCAATTTTTACTGCTAGCTGTGAAATTTCTTAGTGTTTACAAGCAGTGTATATAAGTAGTCCAAAAACAAGTTTCTGAATGTTTTTTTTAAGTACTTATTTAAAAAAGCAAAACGTAATGAGAGCTTAATTAATGACTTCTCAACTTAACTACACATTTATTCAAGTAAAAAAAATTAAAAAGTGTTTTTCATGCTGATTTGTGAAAAAACTTTCCAGAACCTTGGTCAGTTTTCCAAATCATGAAAAATCAAGTGAATTTCCCTATAGGCCTACTTTTTAAAATCAAACAAACCCTGTTACTTAGAGTGACTTAATGGTACAGATGACCCAGAATGGGTTAAAACAAAGAAATAAAAACCATCATGATAACAAATTCAAAAAAAGGACAGAAAAAGTTATGTTGTTTGTGAACGCTAAAAACTTCCTTACATGATTGAGAAATTTACTGTCTTTAGTGGCCCATCCAATCTGCATGACACCATCTGTAACTATTGTGACCTCATAGTACCATACCCCTGAATCCACTTGGAATGTGCATCGAACACTTTCAAAGGATGATGCATCACAGCGAGCCTAGAACAGAATATATATGTATACAACATTTCTATCAATGAACACTTTCAAAGGATGATGCATCACAGCGAGCCTAGAACAGAATATATATGTATACAACATTTCTATCAATGAACACTATCAAAGGATGATGCATCAAAGCGAGCGTAGATTAGAAAATAAACGATACAACATTTCTATTAATTTTAGTTCTACAGTGGCATTCATTTAATATCCAATATTGTTAAACAAACTTTTAAGAATATAATTTCTTATCATATAAACTTGATTCTTGATGAATATTAGAATTATAAAAATTATGTTCAAATGTAAACTTTGCATATTATCTAAAATAACAAGCTTTGTCAAAATTGTTGGCAAAGTAAAAGTAAGTACATCAAATAAAGTAATTAAAATAGAATTGTACAAAGTTTCCATAGGTATTTAAGTACAGAAATTACCTGTGAAATTGTATTGGTCAACAGAGAGAAAAAACAAACACTGTAAAAACTACATACAGATTTCAAATACAATTTATGTCAAACAACAATAACTGTACCTCTAAGCCATCAGCAGATATCTTTAAATATTCACTGACATCATTGCTATTCAGCATGACATTTAGGTGGGACCTGTCTAGCTGCTCATAAGAGAAAGGACGCCCCTGGTAAAAAAAAAATGAAAACAATTTTTAAAATCATTAGTCTGTTGCTGGTTTAATTAAAATCTGTACTTAGAGGAAAGCCAATACAAAGTGCAATGATTCTTAATTGTCATTATTTAAAACTGATTTTTGCAGTGCAGATGATTTAAACAAAATTAAGTTTCTTCTAATAGAATTATTTTACTGGAACGAATAAGCCAAACTAAAAAAAAAAAATACTAGCAACAAGAAAACAATAAAATATACTTGTAAAGGTTCTTTTCTTCAAGTGAGGACCCTATTGATAATGCAAATGTCAGTGGGCAGGTGAGGACTAACCAGTCTCTCATTATTCATGAATAGTCATTGGTGGAGTACATGCCAGGGCTGTATAGTTGGCGGTAAAACTCACAACTTCAATGTCAACTTTAAACTGGGTTTCGAATGTCGACTATTTTACTTTAAGTTAAAGGTGGGTTTATAATTGCACTATAAGTTACACAACTGGGAAAAAAATTCACGTTTGCATGAAGGCGAGTTGACACACTTCCATAATTCAAATTACCGGAAAACGAAAGATAAAAACCAACGGAATTAAACAACACGATTTAAAATGCTTAAATATAAGAAAAAGGAAGTGGTTTAGCAATTATATAAGCTATATTTTTATCCTTTCCTCTGACTTTTTGTAAAGTCGCAATTTGTTTTTTAAATGCTGACTACTACGACTTAGAAATCAACTTTCTCTAAAATCTCGACTTTCTCGACTACCAACTTCGACTTTAAATATGACTATACATCCTTGGTGCATACCATGCAAGGTTTAGGTACAGGGCAGCGGAGTCAGTAGATAAATGTACCAACTCCGACTCCTCATTTTTTTTACTTCCGACTCCGACTCCCCGACTCCTCTGTATTAATATGCGAATGTATTTCGTACATTCCTTGAAGGAAAGAAAGGCAACATACATCTACATGTCATTACCACAGGCCTACTGGCTGGGAAGCCAACAGTCTACTGTATTTAATTTTAAACATTCATGGGCCCCCTAAACTCTTGAGGGCCCCGGTACGGCGTACCGGCTGTACCCCCCTCTCGTGGGGCCTTATCAGTAGAGGTGACGATCGGCGACTCTAAGGGGCAAACGGTTAATCCTTTACCAGCGAGAGGCTAGGTTACACATGGGCGCTGCGTTCCCTGTAACAGCAGAACTAGTAATGTTAAAACCGGTTATCAGTTCTATAAAACTGGTTAAAAACTAAATTTTGGTATAGCCGAATAGTATAGCCTAAATATTGCCGCTCGTAATTGTGCGTTGCGTGCGTGTCGCATTTATAAGTCGTAAAGGTAGCATTTTTTTTGTAGGTCTATTGAACGCAAATTACATAAGGAAAGAATCGTAAATGTGTAAAAGCCTCTCTAGGTCTCTAATAAAGGTATGCTTGTACACTAGTAGCTTAGGATGCGTTTTATTTAGGACCTATGGCCTATAGCCTACTAAGGCAGTGTTTAGTATTCCGAGAAAACCGCGCCTGCCATTTGAAATCATTACAAACAATGTTAATGGTAATTAATCTAGTAATTTTGGCACTAGTATAGCGTCATCAATACCAGTGCCGTGCAGTCTATATGACGTTCAGTCTAAAGACGCATTTCAAATTAGTTCAAAATTAGTTTTGTGTGTCGACCCGCTATAGTAGCCTATGACAATAGGGATAGGAACTTGGGTAGGGATGGGGACATAGAGGAAGAAACAGATACTTTACTTTCTCATCACAAATGTCTGTAGGCCTATTGATCAGTTGTTTAAAATAAATGAAGCCCTGCCTTTTTCCAATCTAAATTTAGTAGGAGTCGGAGTCGGTGCATTTTTTGCCGACTCCGATTCCCGGTACCCAAATTTCCTCCGACTCCTCGACTCCACTTCCACAGCCCTGTTTAGGTCTAACTTTTATTTCAGATGTGATTGCTGTGGAGAGGTAGATTGGGACCTAGTCACACTGGCACAGTCATTAAGAAATGACCAAACCCAGCTTTCAGTAAAAATAGTTATAGACTGGTTTCAAGTAAAGTGTAAGGTAAAGTACCCCCCTCGTAGACTTAATTGGGTCCATGGGGCTAGTGGAGCAACGTTCACAAGTTTATGTGTCTACAATATACAAATGGCTTGCATGACCAGCACAAATTACGCATTCACTTTTCCCCTATGCCAGGAACCAATTAGAGCAGGATAGAGTTTCCTTCCGAACTCCCTGGGAAAAAAAACCTGGCGGTGACCTGGATTTGAACACAGACACCATTGCAATGTCAACCTGGGCGCGCTATCAAAAGGCCACTGTAAACTGTATGTGGTCTAAGCACTTCGCTAGTAAATCAATACTAATCCTGAGGCATACAATTAATTGAACAATGATGTTCATCAGAAAAGCCTTATAGAAATGTATATATAATATATTAATGTTATGAAAATAATTGTTTTAATGTTAACTTAAAACTTAAAAATTGACTCTGATTGAGACAAATTTAACTATGTTGAAAAAATTTTAAACGGCAAAAAGTATTCTAAAAACTGTGTATCTAAAAAATACAAGCACTAAGAGTGATCATGAGAAATTGCAATATATTTTATGTTTTCTAATTTTATGTTTTCTCCAGGATTATCCAAAAATTTTACAAGAGATCTTAGAAAATTTAGAACATAATGAAAATTACTTCTGTACGTAAATTTATTAAATATTTCTTTGTCCTTTTCTATTAAATTTCTTATTTTTGCAGCCAAAAAAAAAAAATTGGCAGAGATGATGTAAAGTCTTACATATTAGCCTAAAAACTTAGTACTGATTCACAAGTTAGAAGAGTGTAATTTTTAAAAAATAAAATAAAAATCGAATAATACTGTATAATACGGTAAAGCTTCGTTAATAAAAATAATTAAAAATATATATTGTAAAAATCTACAGGACTTACCTCTTTAATAACTGTTTAGGATGTGCAATAAAAAAAAAAGAATAAAAATGTTTTAATATACATTGCTATCAACAATCCTATTATTTTAACAATTGTAATAAAAAGTTTAATTCTCATTATTTTATTTCTGGCATTATCATAAAAATATAGTGGTATTAAGATTTAAATTAAAGTAAATTACATCAAATTTTTGCAATGTAATGTTTCTTCACTCATGACTAAGACAGCTTTATATTAGACATTATAATGTGGACATCTTACACAAATTATCAAGGCACCATCCTGCACAAAAGCCCACTTCTCTCCGACTGTAGCTCAGCGGTGTATTGTCGTTGTCACGAGTATACCAGCCCTCCAAGAGTGTCATTGGGTGTACGTCGCACTGCTGCAATGCTTGAGTAATTCTAAGTTTGTTTTCACCTTGATTAAGGAAACAAAAAGAAAACTAAAGAACAAAACAAAACATACAACAAACAAAGTATTCATTTGTTATTAAACATTAGTCACCATGTCACCAACTTCTTCATACATGGCTACTAAAAAAAATGATCCTTGAATCACTTACTAGTTTGTGCAAACTTTTCTAAAGCAACCATTGAATGAAGAATTACAACTGGGTGATTATCTGGTTTCTAAAAGAACAGAAGGAAGAAAAAAATAGTTTTAGTGGTTGAATATAACTATGTAGGCCTATATAACTATTATAGATGCATTTTCATTAATTAAGTCTATAAAAAAATATTATCCCAGGATAAATTTTCATTTTCAAGGTTTCCAAAAGAAAAGAAAGGCTGTTTTAAGGTAAAGTATTTATCAAAACGTTAAATAAAATCTTTAAAAAAAACAACAAACAAATTGATTACAAATTTATAGATTAAGACTGAAAAGTAACAATAATTTTCTAAAATACAAATCAATAATTGTTTGGAATTTTAAAATGATTCCAAGTCAACTCCTATAAAAACTAGCTGACACTTATAAACAGAGTGACAACCATACAAAAGTTGTGGATATTGGAATTTAAAAAAATATAAATACACAATGGAAAAAAAACTTGCTGTCAAATACATACTAAAAATATAAACAAAACAACAGACAGCACAGCATTGCAGTCTAGAAAACACAAAATGCCATTCAAAACTTTTAATTCAGGATAGAAATCAAAGGGAATTAACTCCATGCTGCATTTCTTCAGGGCACCTTTTTATGCTATTTATAGACCTTTTCATTTTATTAATTATTCCAAAACAAAGGTCAATGTATACGCATGCGCAGTCACTAGGGGGCAGAAGTTGTCAATAAAACCTTCTTCGCCTTTGTTATTTTACTGGGGGCCTAGTGGTTTTTATGCGTAATTATATTAGCTTTTCATTTTACAAAAAAACTACTTCATAAAAACTTTATACCCAGAAGCTAGGGAGCGAACTGTACTTTTCTTTTAGCTTTTGAACCAGTTTTTAACCCAAAAAACATTTTTTATACATTCTAGGCCTAATGCGTCTATGGTTACCATGTTAATAGGCTACATATTGGCGTCGAGCGATCAGTAAATTGTCTTTAAGCATACAAATAAAATTTTACATAGTTATAAATTTATAAAGCTTTGTTTGTGTTGAAGTATTAAAACGTAGGCTATACTGTATTAAGTTATTATTTGTAGCAATAGAAATTGTAGCTTTTAATTATATTTTTTTTTTATCGTTCGATTTCAATGTCACAAAAGAACCTTGAAAAGTCAAAGTTAAGCTCATCACAGTTTGATTCTGAAAAGGCCTAGATCTATGTCCCATAGACCTATGCTATTGTTTGACTTGTTCTTGGGTTTTATCGTTAAAATATTGTATGTAGAAGTAGTTAAGCATATTATAACATATTAATAGACCAAGCTATAGGCTATATATATTATAATAGGCTAAAGTAGCCTAAAGGCCTATATAAATTATAAATATAGGGCCTAGGCTTATGGCTTATAGGCTTATAGGACAGGCCTAGCTATTATTTAATATAGTAGGCCTAGGCCTATATAGGCATATCGAATCGGCCTATCATATATAGTTAACTATAATGGGCCTATCCTAGGCCTACTACTATAGTAGGCCTATTAGCCTATTAGCCTATAGTAGCCTAAAGGTTATAAGCTTAAACAGTTTAAACTATTAAACAATTGAAACTATTTACTATTTAGGCCTACTATAGAAAAGTGTTGATTAACCGATTGCGATTGCATGAAATAATTAAGCGAATATGAAGGTAGGCTATGCTATATATTTGATATTTGCAAACTGGTGCGTGTTTTCTTCATGAATTTTTAGTTATAGGCATGTTATTGAATAATATTTCATGCATAGGACTAATGAAATAACAATATGAATAGGCCTATATATCTATATCTATAGGCCGATCTATATATCTATAGGCCTATCATATTCAATATGGAAAACATAGGCCATAGGCCTACGCCGACATACGGTCATAGGCCCGACTATACGACATAAGCCTATATATATTAGCCTCTTCCTACGAACAATATATATTTTTTTAAAGTTTAACATAATATTTGCTATGGCTATGGTTTTTATAATATAAATTATATTCGTGAAGATGCATCGGCTCTTGCCTCTGTCTCTATCAAACATTCAACATGAAATATATCTAGAATTATATTTGCCTTTTTATTAATCAAAACAAGCAATCTAGGTCTAGGGCTAAGTTAAGCAATAGCTTGAATAGCCGACAGTAATAAAAGCATTATAGGCCTAATTATTATTTTTTCGATACAAAACTAGTTCTAAACGTATTTTTTTTTTTTACATTGAAGAAACTCAACAAAAAGTAATGACACAGTGATCACGATAGAATTTCGACCATAATATTAAGGTCCAAAGCATAGAGTCCTGGTCTAAAAAAATTTTTCTTAAAAAAATAAAGAAGCTCTAAACGTTATTTTTTTAACAATTCCCTTCCTAGATTCTTAGTTTAAGATCTCCATGTGTTTTTATGGTTTAAAGTTCAAAAACAACTATAAAAACATTAAAAACCCCCAACACCTTTAGTAAAATACTATATGGAAAGAAGAAACAAAAATCTTTGTGCCCCCAAAAGAAATATATGTCAGTGAGTTTCAAGGCCACGCCCCTTTTCCGGGGTCAAACTAAAAAGGTCTATAGTTGCCCTTAATTGCTGTTTAAAATTACAATTCATTCAAATGTGTAGGCCTATAATAATTGGGCAATGCTTATTTTTGAAAATCAACCTATTGAGCACCATAAATGGGCAATTAATACAAACTTATGGGTTTCTATTGTTCTGGAAAATGAATCTAAATCCCTCAATGAAAAATTATAGAATTTTGCCTGAATATTCCTTTTCATCTACCTTAACTTGTTTCAGAATGCTATTATATTTTAATTGTCCAAGTATTTTCAACTTAAAAACAAAAATTGTCCTTGTATATGCTTTGTAAACTAGCAAATTTGTTTTACATGTATTATTAAAAGCTTTTTAACATTTATGAAGTTTTTGTCTAATAAAAATATAGGGATACTTTCAAATCAAATCATTTTTACCAAATAGTCTATTTACCGTATAATTGTTTAAATTAGGCTATTTGATTAGAGATCTAGCCGTGTATAAACAATTTCATCATATAGAGCAAGAAAATACATGGGTTGGGAACATAAAAGCAAAAAAATAAGAGAGGATGTTATCCCCAAGATACTAAATAATAGAATAAGAGGAGGAGTGTAATGCATACTAGAAAGAAGAGATATGGAGAGTGAGAAAATATAAAAGATATTGATCAGGTGATAAATAGTTTTAGTCCTTATTAAGGCCTGCGAGATCTATAACACAGAAATACTTTAACTGCAATATGGCTAATTAGTTTGAACTATTAGTTCATATTGCAGACATGGTTTTAAATTTACTCCTGATTATAATATAGTTTCAAAAGATATTTAAGCCTAGCTCTTGGACTTTTTTTTACCCGTTTACAGAGACTGGAAGAAATAGGCTAGTACAGGGGTCGGCAACCTACGGCCCCACGTGCCAGACTTGACATGCAGATAGATTTTTAATGGCATTTGGAAGACTCTCATAAAAGGGAATCCAGGTCTCTTCTGTAAGAAATTGAGTGCTAAAGCCAAATTACTTTTAGTCTGTTGGCACACTGAATGAGTTAGAAATCCTACTTTGGCACACTATTATAAAAGATTGCCGACCCCTAAGCTAGTATATAATATTTATCAATATTTGTCCATTGACGTTACCATGTTTGTTATATTGTTTTTTCTTCTATTTGGTTTTAAATTGTATTAGATAACAGTTTTGTCTACTGTTCACATGTCCAAAAAAAAAAAAAAAAAAAACAACTATGTAAATGTACTTCTTCTCCAACTTACTAAATGTTGTATCAAGAAAGTCAATATGTCTGATGTTAATAGAGATATACTGTGTGGACCTGAAATTAAAAAAAGGGAAAATATACAATATTTATTAAACAGAATTGATACATTTTCTGGACTAAAAACATAAATAAACAAAAAAGTTATTTAATTTTGTGTTGAGTTAATTTTGCAGTAAAGTATACAAAGCTATGATTAAAAACTCAGAACATTTATTATCACAACAATCAAATTGCAATGCCGTGGTCTAAAGACAATCCTTTGGATGCCAATCCAGGCTAAAGACTTTACCTTTCTTGGATGTAAATGGTGAAACTGGGCATTTGACAGGTTAGGTAAAAGTAAAGAAAGACTACACTACATTTACATTAAAGAAAATATTGCTTGCATCAAATGTTTATACAAGTACCTGCTAATTTTTCAGCCAGACATCCCAGCAACACGCATATGTTTCTTTTCTGACATGGCTTGCAATACGTTTGAGCTAATTCCATCTCAGCAAGGTTTAGATGGCTTTTTAATTCTAGGAGGGCATCCTACAAGCAAAGAATTGTTATTAAAAATAGTATTAACTATTAATAATATGAGTAAACCACCTTAATATCAACATAAAAAGAAAAAAAAAAGAAATTAGCATGCCAAAATGAATTTCTGTTGTTATTTTTCAAGACTCCTTTGACATGCCAATATCCACACTTTCTTATTCACTCCCTAGTGCCCCTGGCAGTGGTTCCCAAAGTATGTCTTTACAGGGGCCCCAGCAGAATGTTGCAAAGACTTTATTCAATGTGGTAAAATGTGACATCTGAGGCTTTCAGCTTACTTCAAAATAATACAACCAGAGGTACCCTGCTTGGGAACCATAGTAATTTTTCTAATGACAACTAAATATAACCAAATTTATTATTATTAGAGATAGTATTTAGTAGAGACCTATTCTATTAGCTAGTCACAGACTTCAAAAGGAAATAAATGATTATGTGACTGTTTTGCACAGATCTATTGTGGTATAAGGAAACATGTCCACTCAACAACTTTGTTGGCTAATAACCCAGTTTAGCTAAAAACTAATATCTCTGCCAAGGCCTCAAGTTTGATGCGTGGGAGTGATTGTAGACTAGTGGCTTTGATGAGGTCAGCAGTATTTATCTTATCCTATGCCACACCATCTCACAGCATCTTCTTATTCAGGCTAGAATTTCAGTTTAAAACTGCAGTTTCAACTGCAATGTTACAATTTTAAAATGGATGAACAGACCAAGTCCATATTTTTTCATTGAATATATGACATTAATTCAAAATGAAATGTAACATTTTCCTGATGAATAATTTTATCGTTAGTTATGAATTATGGCTTATGTGACTAGGTTATACATGCTTTGCCCCAGGGAGTTTGTTTTTTTCAATTATGCTGTTACTGATGATAATCCATGCTGAGATTTCACCTGAGATATACAAAGGTAAAAACAAATTGAAAGTTGTTTTGTTAATGCATGCTTGCATGAAGTTCACTATTCTTAAAATAAACATTGTGTAAATTCAAGTATAATGTATGTAACACATGGGGTAATTAAAAAGAAATCTGACTGTTCAATTCATGATGCAGAACAAAGCTTAGAGAGAAGGTTGAGTATCTTTACAACTCTTCACTGAGCTCAGTATGAAGTAAATATAAAATAAACTCCTGAACAAGTACATTAGAGAGTTTTAAATACCACAATGAAACATAAGATCTGCCCATCAGTGGTTTTAAATACCACAATGAAACATAAGATCTGCCCATCAGTGGTTTTAAATACCACAATGAAACATAAGATCTGCCCATCAGTGGTTTTAAATACCACAATTAAACATAAGATCTGCCCATCAGTGGTTTTAAATACCACAATTGAACATAAGATCTGCCCATCAGTGGTTTTAAATACCACAATGAAACATAAGATCTGCCCATCAGTGGTTTTAAATACCACAATGTAACATAAGATCTGCCCATCAGTGAACAATACAAATGAACCTTAAAAAAATATACAGAGTAGGAAAAACTACAGCACTGCATATTTATTGACAGCTTCCACATGTAAATGTAAGATTTATAGTTCAACTTCCATAGCAAAAACAGAGCTTATGAAAACAGAACAATAAGCTCAGATAAATGGAAAAGCAAGAGAGTATAACAAAGGCGTGTCCTTTAGACAAGTAGAAATAGTTACTAGTTAGGGGCCAATAGTAGATCAGAAGTGGATAAAATGGTCACATTCCCCTTATCTAGATAACTTGTTTACCTTTGTTGGTAGTGGGCACTCATCAAGTAACAGAGCAATGACTGCTGGACCTAGTGGATCCTCCATTGGTATGACCCTGATAAGTGATCTGACTACATTCAACCATCCTTGATCACAGTCGGCTATCTTATGAAGAATCAGCATTGCAAGTGGAGGTTCTTGGGCACTGGTGAAGATACAAAGAAAAATTAGCAGTGTGCTCAAACCATAAAAGGATCACAGCTATATTTTATGAACCTTTGCCAGCTGCATTTTCATCACTAAGTCAAACATGGATTTTGTATTAGTTACATTTTTCTGTTCACCCAGCATGACTTTTGGAAATATGCTGCATTTTACTGCTAGCTCAAAAATGGATTTTGGAAAACAAACTGCATTTTCACTGCACAATGGTTTTAATTATTTTGTTTTTTTTAAATTCCAACGAATATCTTTTTCTAAAGAGAAATAATTTCCTTTAAATTATCATCATAAAATGGGTTGGTGAAAACAAGAAAAATAGCTTAGTAGTGAATTAGTTAACATTTTAAATTGAAATTTCATGTCATTCAAAAATTCTTCTGTTGTAGTTAGCCCATGTATTGAGTTTCTGCCACTATCATGATAAGTGACCAATGATAATGCAAGAACAGGGCATAAGTTTGTGTTCATACATGTAAAGATCACAATTACATAATTTAAAAAAATGTTTGGTATGTAGCTGTTGTTAATAAAGAAAGAAGATAAAAAACAAATATGAGCATTATTTTAAATAATGGAAACAATCCATTGCCATTATACATTTAAACACAGGCAATGAAAAAGAAACTTTAAAACACTATATGTATCAATGATAATATTTGCTTACAAGAAAGCTACCTACCCTTCTACTTTTACATGGCCTAATTATGCAGCAATTAGAAACTAAAGTACAATGACTCATCCAAAAGGCACACACACAAATTCACTGATATTCACAGAAATTCACAGAACAACTCAAACTTACTTATCCACTAAAGTGCGGATAACTGATAATGTCTCCAGAACCAGACGATCTACATCTTCCTTCTCTGCATCTCGATTTCGCCGACTTGAGCTATGGTGTTGCCTCTGAAACAATAAATGGAAAATGGTTTAATGAGGTAAGCAGAGGAGATCAGGAGCAAATTATTAGATAAGTTGCAATCATTTATTTACAGCTGGGGAAAACCAAACAAAGCCAAGAGACAGTAGATACTCAGATAGGAAACCTCCATGAAATGTTTTAAATAAATTAAAATGACACTTCCAACTAATTTCAAGCATGCTAAAAAAAAGTTAATAAAACAATAAAAATTCATTGAAAGGTTTAATGTAACACCAAGTGAAAATAAACAACAATAATAATAATAATAATAATAATTGGTCATTTATATCGCGCCTCACTCCATGCTAATGCAAGCATGCTCAGCGCGCTCACAAAAACGAAACGACAATAACACTCTAAAATAGTTTTAAACAAGGTTTCGGCCGATGGAGGCACGAAACGACAATAACATTTTAAAATAGTTTTAATAAAGTTTATTTTGCTGATGGATGTGTACTTCATCAACTTAGTTGAAAAGAAAAGTCTTCAAATTCTTCTTGAATGCTTTTTTTGACACAGAGTTTTTCAGTGTCTCAGGTAAGCCATTCCACAGTGTAGGCGCCACAGATTCAAACGAGCGTACACCAAGAGTCTTTTTTCTGTGACCTTCCAAACCTGGAATTTCCAGGAGAGATTGTGTTGAAGATCGCAGCATCCTTAACGGGACATGCTTCGGTATAAGCTCTTTGAGATATGCAGGTGCTGTGCCTTCTACGCATCCATAGGTAAGGGACATAATCTTATGATCGATGCGCTTCAACACATCATTTCATGAATATCAGAAAATCTGACAAAATACACACACAAAGACATTGGTTGTTGCTGATCATGTTTGTTTACAAGAAAAAATAAACTGAGCAAAATATTTCACCTGTGTAATTACACATTTGGGTTTTAAAAAACAACATTTTTCTGATATAAAACTTGTTTTGTTTGAATGTGCAACAGTTTCACTAGACCTTAAAACCAGAATTCTTGTAAAACTACACCAAAATAAAAATCAGGATGAACATATAATATATTAAATGCCATGCAGTTATTTGAATTAATAAATAATATTGTTCATTGGCAACATCACTGGACATTAACAAAAATTTTCACTTTAAATATCAGTGTTATTTATACAAATATTTCATAACATCTATGTTGTTATAGTAGCTGTGTATTTTTTGTGGTATTTTGTCATGAGTGCTGACTTTGAGACTATTTAGAGACTGAATACTTCTATTTTAAATTTTGCATTATGGTAGTTTTTAAGTGGTGAATAATAAATTTATTTTAAAATGTAGATATTATTAAGATCATGTACTAGAAGATTGGAATTTGGTCAGTTAAAAAAAAAAGCTACTAATTAGACTATTTTTTCAAATAATACAAGGTAAAGCTTGTTGAAAAAAATTTAAAAAAAAAATAAATAAATTATGCACAGCAGATTGATTAAATTAAAAAGCTCTAACTGCCCATTTTAGCTACAGTTATTATGATGTGCAAATAGATGTATTTTTTAAATACACAATTTTCTTTTCTTTAGAATTTCAGGCAAAAAAAGAACTCCAATACAAATTAATCTCCCAAAGATGTGGGGTTATGTTAATCAAAATAGGTTAGTGATAAAAACATCAGCGTTCAACTTCAAAAATTAATATTATTGTAACTTCAGTTTATAAAAAAAGAACTAATTTACGTTGGGCAAAGTACCATGAAAGCTGTGTAACCTATCCAGACCCTTGTTTCTACCCAAACATGGCAGCGCTGGGGATGAAAAATCCAATCAGAAAAATGTTTGACCCAGGAATAGACTACTAGGATTAGTTTTTTGTCGCTTTGCTTTTGGAAAAGTAAACACCCCACTGTGCTTTGTGTGTGTCTATGGGTGGATTACAAGTTTTTGCTTTCAAAAAGAGAAGGGGGGGAAGAAAGTGAAAGTATAGTGTATACATAATGTGATGAATAATGAAAGTATTGTGTATTAAATGAAGGATAATGTTAATGTATCAAATATTCATGAACAAGAGTTTAAAAGAACAAAGACAATGTGGCAAGAAAATAAAATGTTTAAAAAGTGACCTGAGCATGCTCACAACAAATAGAGAAAGAGAAAAACAAAACATCTACTGGTCTCTCATTAGATTAGTGCCATCTAATGGTAGAATTTAAAAAAAGAGAAATTGTGATTTGGTGCAGGTTTATTAAGTCCCTTTCTGCATTTCATGCAAGATGATTGTAAATTCAGGTAACCATTAGTGGAATGTTCTGCTGTTAACCCACCACTTCCTGTTTCTTACCTGGTGGTTCTAGTATAAATTACAAGCAAACAACACACAAAAAAGTTACAAACAAATGTTCATCTTTTTGTTGGTAGACTTGGGAATAATCATAATAATGAATAGTCTCACACGACTCACAGGTAGCAGTATTTGTATTTACATTTTCAGAGATAATTAGCTGGTGTTCCCACAGAATACACTTAGGAGCAAATTAACATATGTATCAAAGTTCAGTGGAATTTATACACACACATACACACAGAATAAGGGCTTAAATCAGGGGGATTGCAACCGACTGCCCGTGGGTCACAACACAAGCAGCCGAACGTTTTGGTGTAGCCCTCATAGAGCTTCTAACGCCGATCATTTAGACTTATTAATAATCATTGTATTCACAATGTAACTACATTGTCTTTCTTGTATACAATTCCTTATAAGGCCCAATGATCAAAAATGTTGCACACCCCCTGGCAAGTACTAGGGAATAATATATGATTATTTTTATAAATGTGAACATATACATACATACACTTAAACAAATATATATGCCGGTTTGTGTACATTCTAATGGACAAATATACATATGACTTGATTGTTATGTGAGTGGGGATGATGGCCACCCAGTCTGTTGTCAGACTGATCCAAGTATGTTAAGGCACGTATGTCTGTGTGCATTCTAGCCAACATATAATAATATAAAAACTTACTTGATTGTTATGTGAGCGGTGATGATGGCGATGCCGCCTGTTGTCAGACTGATCCAAGTATGTTAAGGCACGTATGTCTGTGTGCATTCTAGCCAACATATAATATAAAAACTTACTTGATTGTTATGTGAGCGGTGATGATGGCGATGCCGCCTGTTGTCAGACTGATCCAAGTATGTTAAGGCACGTATGTCTGTGTGCATTCTAGCCAACATATAATATAAAAACTTACTTGATTGTTATGTGAGCGGTGATGATGGCGATGCCGCCTGTTGTCAGACTGATCCAAGTATGTTAAGGCACGTATGTCTGTGTGCATTCTAGCCAACATATAATATAAAAACTTACTTGATTGTTATGTGAGCGGTGATGATGGCGATGCCGCCTGTTGTCAGACTGATCCAAGTATGTTAAGGCACGTATGTCTGTGTGCATTCTAGCCAACATATAATATAAAAACTTACTTGATTGTTATGTGAGCGGTGATGATGCCATGCCGCCTGTTGTCAGACTGATCCAAGTATGTTAAGGCACGTATGTCTGTGTGCATTCTAGCCAACATATAATATAAAAACTTACTTGATTGTTATGTGAGCGGTGATGATGGCGATGCCGCCTGTTGTCAGACTGATCCAAGTATGTTAAGGCACGTATGTCTGTGTGCATTCTAGCCAACATATAATATAAAAACTTACTTGATTGTTATGTGAGCGGTGATGATGGCGATGCCGCCTGTTGTCAGACTGATCCAAGTATGTTAAGGCACGTATGTCTGTGTGCATTCTAGCCAACATATAATATAAAAACTTACTTGATTGTTATGTGAGCGGTGATGATGGCGATGCCGCCTGTTGTCAGACTGATCCAAGTATGTTAAGGCACGTATGTCTGTGTGCATTCTAGCCAACATATAATATAAAAACTTACTTGATTGTTATGTGAGCGGTGATGATGGCGATGCCGCCTGTTGTCAGACTGATCCAAGTATGTTAAGGCACGTATGTCTGTGTGCATTCTAGCCAACATATAATATAAAAACTTACTTGATTGTTATGTGAGCGGTGATGATGGCGATGCCGCCTGTTGTCAGACTGATCCAAGTATGTTAAGGCACGTATGTCTGTGTGCATTCTAGCCAACATATAATATAAAAACTTACTTGATTGTTATGTGAGCGGTGATGATGGCGATGCCGCCTGTTGTCAGACTGATCCAAGTATGTTAAGGCACGTATGTCTGTGTGCATTCTAGCCAACATATAATATAAAAACTTACTTGATTGTTATGTGAGCGGTGATGATGGCGATGCCGCCTGTTGTCAGACTGATCCAAGTATGTTAAGGCACGTATGTCTGTGTGCATTCTAGCCAACATATAATATAAAAACTTACTTGATTGTTATGTGAGCGGTGATGATGGCGATGCCGCCTGTTGTCAGACTGATCCAAGTATGTTAAGGCACGTATGTCTGTGTGCATTCTAGCCAACATATAATATAAAAACTTACTTGATTGTTATGTGAGCGGTGATGATGGCGATGCCGCCTGTTGTCAGACTGATCCAAGTATGTTATAGATACGCTGCCATGGTGGTTTTGGTCCCGCAGGCGGTTACTACTGGCATGAGAGCTGCTGTCGCTTTCTTCCGCTTGCGTTATGGGAGGGTCTTGATTTTTGTCCTTGCATACGCAAGCCCCCATAATATTGAGTTTTTAAAGAATTAATACCACTGACACTGAAATCCAGTATCTGTGGATTGAATGCAGTTAATTTTAAAGCTAGTTTTTTTTTAATGTTGTTAAAATGGTATGTACATGGGTAAACAACCCTAATTACAAGTTAATATAACATAAAATCAACAGTAAAACTTTTTTCATATTTGTTGTAAATAAAGATATCTTTAAATAAATGATGTTATCTTTTTTTTAAACTACTATTTTATGGTTTCTATACATATAAAAAGCTATGTGTGTGTGCTTGCCCAATCAAATTGGTTTATTTAAAGACATGTGACCTAATTGCCTCATATTTAACCTTTTCAATTTGACTTAGCACATATAGCACATATAATATGTGCTAGCTGAGTGGATAACGTATTGCACTGCCATGCAGTCGGCCTGGGTTAGATTTTCCAGTTAGTCTATAATTATTATTTTTCTAAATTTTTTAAATTTGTTTTATTAGATCTAAATTTAAAAAAAAAAGATTGTAAATCTACTGGCAACACCGGGCAATATAGCCTTTTTTTTTTAAAATAAAAAGACTTGCCTTTTTTTAACCTGATTACAATAACGGGTATATATTCTTAATTACTTTCCTAAATGTCATCAGTAAAAAATTTTTTTTTCATTATTAGATTTATAGCTTTCTGTTTATTGTAGTTTATAAAATTTGTATCCGAAGCTTAAACAGGACTGTTTTATTTTCTTCTGGGCAACGTCGGGCAATTTATTTTAAATTACTTTCCTAAATGTTTTCAGTAAATAATAATTATAATTTTTTTAATTATTATAGCTTTCTGTTCATTGTAGTTTATATAAAATATGTATCTGTGGCTATAGACCTATGTATTTTTTTTCACGGGCAACTTCAAGCAATTTAGCTTATTGTTAAATAAAAGAGCTATTTTTAACCAGATTACAATATTTTTTAAAAATTACTTTCCAAAAATTAATGTTTTCAGTAAATAATAATTACCATATATTTTTTTAAATATTAGATCTATAGCTTTCTGTTAACTTTACTTTATGAAATTTTGCCCTGGGCAAAGCTGGGGAATTTAGCTTGTTTAAAATAAATCATCTGATTAAGTGATGTGTGGGTCAGATAAAAATAGTAATACATTTGTTTGATAATACAAAGATCTAACTTAGAGAATGGGCTTTACATAGCAGGCTTACATAACTATATATATAAAAAGACAGTGTTAAGCCCCGCGAGGATCCCCATTGGTCATTTTGAAAACACGTGTGTCACTGACCTATCTAGGCCTAGCCCAATATACTGTCTAATAATTTTTCACATAGGACATGTGTCTTCGATAGCTCAGTGGTAAACGTAGCGGACTGCTATACGGGCGACCAGGGTTCGATTCTCCAGTTAGACTATACTTTTTTTTCGATAATTAATTTTTCAAACTTTTAAAAACAAAAGACATTGTAAATCTATAGGCATTATAGATTTTGTTAAATAAAAATATTTGACTATTTGTTTTACCTTATTACAATATTTATTTACTTTCCTAAAAGTATTCAGTAAGTGTAGTTTATAAATTTGTTATCTGCACCCCAGACAGTCTTTTTTTTTTTCACCCGGGCAACGCCGGGCAATGTAGCTTGTTTAAAATAAAAAAGGATGTGAGTTAAGAATAGGCCAAGCAAAAGTCTACTACATTTTAAAATGTACTGGGTACTATACTATAGGGAGTGAGATAGTAATTTGTTTAAATTTTATGCCCCTATTTATGCATACTTATTACTTATTCTTTTTCTGCATAACAGGTTTATTAGTAGGTAATAAGACCTAACCAAATAGACTCTGGGTATCACATACATGGCGGGCAGGCAACATTTTTTACAATGTTTTTTTATTCTCACCACATTTTGAACTTTACGCTTAACCACAAAAGAAACTTTTATTAACTGAAGTATTCCTAGTGTTTTAATTTTATTAATAGATAATACTTCCTGTTTTGGTTTCAGGGTTAGTAAAGTGATATTTTATAAACATAAATATTATTAATGTGGTCACAGGCGTTGCACCGTCAATGTAATCTTAAAATTTTAAGGTTAGCTCAATTGGTGAAAAATAAACAAAATTGAAACTTCGGGAATCAATTTTACTAGTGTACATTGTGCCAAAAAGCCCTTTGTAATAAAAGCACTTTGTAATAAAAGTCTACAAATAAAAGAATTAATTGATGTAGTAGCTAAAATAATAAACTTTTTTACAATTTCTATGGTAAATCACAGCAGTTCATATCATTTTGGCAAAGATATGCAAAAGTGGGGTTTCTGGAAACCTACAAATTCATTTCACTGGGACATTTTTATTTTACATCTATAAAGATTTACAAATCTATGTTTAAGCTCATGACTCAATGATGACTTTTGCAAGCAATATTGACATTAGTTTGTTCTCGTAAATGCCAACCTTATACTTATATATGCAAATTGCTGCCAGCTAAGTATGCAGAAAAGAAACCGACAGAAACATCTACCTTATAATCAATAGATTTAATAAACTGTGAAAAATCTTTTAATAAAATTGTAAGTACTTTTTATAATTAAAAAAAATACATTTGATAATGCGTCCTGCAATTATACTTTACAAGTTCTTATGCGGCTCCCAAAGCAATTTGAGTGTATGATATTTCCACAGAGAACTTGAGTGTAGTTATAGGCCAATATAGAAATTTGAGTGGGCCTATTCCGATACTATTTGCATTAATTTATAATCTGGGAATGAACCGAGTAGTAGCTGCAACTCTGGATGGAGCTTATATCTCTTGATAATCTCCCCCTCCCCCCATATGTACTATGACATGCTTACTTACAACAATTAAAGTAGTTAATAAAAGATTTTGGAAAAATACTTTATATTAGGCCTACATAATCTGGACTGATAATTTTTCCTGAGTCTTGAGCCTATGCCTATATCACTATGAATATGAACGATATCGACATGTAGTACTAGAAGTAGGCCTATCTACTGGGTAGGCCTAGGTAAGTAGGGCCTATGTCCTATGTCATGTAGCATTTAGGATTTGTAGGCCTACCTCACAACTAAGACTAAGTCCTAAGCTAAGTCACTACTAATACTACTGAGTCATAGTAAGTCGACTAAAAATATAAAAATAACTAGCTATAAATACTATAATATTAAAATATTTTATAATATAATCTTATCTTATAGGCCTACATTACAGACGCTCCTTCTATAAAGAAGATTTTTGCGTCCTACGCAATTATAGGCCTATAATATGTAAATATAAGTAAGCATAGACCCCCATTGGCCTACTGAACAGTATAAAAAA
Source organism: Anisus vortex (assembly GCA_949126835.1). Taxonomy (NCBI): domain Eukaryota; kingdom Metazoa; phylum Mollusca; class Gastropoda; family Planorbidae; genus Anisus; species Anisus vortex. The sequence continues at coordinate 21,793,418 of OX421499.1, forward strand.
ACACAATATACAATTAATTACAAGGTAGTGAAGTATGAGTAAAAAAAACATAGCCTACCTGGAAAATCAGAGGTTTCTTTTGTATTTAACCATAATTTCAAATATCCATTTCAATCACAAAGATCTGCAGTAATAATATATCCGCTAAAGTCCAATGCAGCCTATGCAGATAAGATCTCTAAGGTAGAGTCATTGAAGAAATGTTTGCTTGAATAAGCTTAGGCTAGTTACAAGTAGCCCAGCCCTGCCTAAGCCTTAGCTTAGCCTTCTAGCTTAGGGTACGTTTTAAATGTCCAATATCAATATTTAAACTTATTAATGCCTATTTTACCTATTATTATTAATCATTAATTAATGTAATTTCACAATTATGACAATAGGATAGGCCTACTCAATAAAACCTTTAACATAGAATCCGAACTGAAATTTTGCACCTTAGTGCCTTAGTGTTTTTGTTGAATCGACAGGTAAATCATACTAGGTTTGGAATCATTTATAAACATTATAAAAGTTTATGTTATTGTTTTTGTGTTTTATAAAACGGTGGTCTGTGGCCTAGCTAACTAAAATAGACTAAATACTTTAAATAGTAAATACGAGTATCATTTCGCAATATGTTAGTATTTTATGTTTAATTATGTGTTGATCTTAATGGGTTGATGATTTAAATGTATCACGACATGACAATTATGTCTTTAGTATGCACAACATCACTATGTACGCTCACTAGCATAATTTCTTAAAATTTAATATGTACCCAAATCGGTTAATTTGCTCCTAACAAACATGAAGGCTGCCATCTTGAATTTTAGTACCCCCCTATCAATCTAAATAATATTTTTTTTAATGGCACGAAATTATATAAATAATATTGAATTTTATATATGTTTACTTTTTTTTACATTTACTTACAATTTATTAATGTTAAAAGATATTATATTTAAAACATAGCAACGGAAAAGCTGAGAGTATAGCAACCATTAGCATCAAGATGGAGGACGACACAAAAACTATTACAGTTGAAACAGATACAGATATATTTCATCTAAAGGGAAGACCCTGTGAGCTTTCTGCTTTTTCGCACATTCCTTCAAATCGGCATAATATACCAAAGCAAAGAACCTACTTTAATTCTCCTAAAAAGGTAGACTTAAGCTTAGGCATTAATATTATTATTCTCATTTTGCAAGTAGCATAAATTTAAATTCATACATCATACATGATAATCAATAGCCTAACTAATTACTATTACTAGAGTCTAATTATTAATAATAATTTTTATTTATCATTATATTTTTCTTCATTCATTTTGTGTAGTAAAATTAGTTGATTATTAAAATTATGCTATCAATCAAATCCGTTATGAGCGAATCAGTGAGTCTATCATATAGGCATAATATCATAATTTTATATTCTATATTATTTTTATTATCATTAGGCTGCCTATTACTATTAATTCAGTATAGCAATTATAGCCTATATTCTATATATATAATATTATTATAATATTTAAATAATATTAGTCTAATTAGCCTAATTATTAGCAATAATAATTATTATTAGATTAATTACTAAACTTTCATCTTAGGCCTGTACTAGACTATACTATAAGATAATATTGTATATAGACCAATCAATATATATAATTACAGCGAGTTTGTTTAAGTTTGTTTATTTATCCATATATTTATATATATGTTTGTCCTCTATAGGCTCTTAGACCGTTTGATCAATCAGCAAAAAAATAAAATGTATAAATTGGAAACGGCCTCCAAAAGAATTTTTTTTTCACTTATAATAATGAACGTGTTGATTTATAAATAAAAAAAAAATCCAGCTATACAAATACGGTAGTTTCAACCGTACGCAACAAATGGCCATATCCGTTTCTTTACTATGTTGAACGCGAGGTCTTTTCGGGTTTTCCCAATTCACCTTGCATTCAGTTGTTTATTAATGTGGCGTAATCTCCTTTTTTTAAAGGTATGCACCAGCAATCTGGCCTTATAGAGTATCAATTTCGCAATTTAAAAAATACTAGCGTACAATGTAATGTCTATTAAATCATTTTTTTTTTCATTTTAGATTTTTGCTTTATTATTTAAGTTGAAGCAATAGTAACCAAATGTTTAAATTATTAAATCGATTAAGTTCGCTATTGAGAGCATCCAATAATAAGCGACATTCTACAATTGTAAATATCAAAAGAAACGTTCTCAATACTGTTTTTATTGATACATCAGTAAGCAAGAAAAAAAAAATAAATACCGAAAAAAAAAAAATTTCTCGCTACAGTTTTTATTGTATTGAAATATTATTCTCTACTTTTTTTTCATATTAACTTTTAATTTTTTTTTGCATTTGTGTTTTTGTTTTCTTTTTGATAGTATTATTGTTAATTTAATAATATTAATAACAAGTCAAGTCAACACAACTGTTTGCTACTTTTTAATACCAGAAGCTTGACAGCAACAATTCTTATGCATATGCTAGGGTCATGGCGATTAGAAACAATTAAAAAGAACAAAAACTAAATACCAAAAGAAACTTTCTCATTGCCGGTACAGTTTTTATTGTAATATTGTTTTTTTTTTCTTTCTCTCTTAACAAAACCCATTGTAGTCATTCGTTTCTCTGTTATTTTGATGGGCATAACCACTAGTAGGCCTATAAATATAATTCAATATAGGCTAATAATCTTATTATTATATTTATAGTGAGGCTTATAGTTATAGATAATTATTACTGATTATTCAAAGATTATAAATACTGGTACCGGTGATGAATTGGGCCACAAAAATAGTATGCTTAGTAACCATATATTCTAAAAACACTTTCCTTGTCCCTTATGCAAGAACAAATGCATATAAGTACTCTTTCTTCTCGAGTGGCATTCGGGCATGGAATGGGTTGCCTGAACAAACCAGGAAAACCAGTAACTTAACATCATTTAAAACATTAATAAAAATGCAAGACTAGACTCGGACCACGGATGAGCGTAGGACGCAATAATCTTCTTTATAGAAGGAGCGTCTGTAATGTATAAGATAAGATATATTATACTTTTCTATAATATACTCCCACAGTATTATTTTAGCACAAACATTATTAATATAGGCCCTGTGTATATATATATACAGGGCTTTTTTTCTAACGTAACGCACCGGAACTATGTTCCGGCACCTTTTTCCATTGACTACTAATTTCAGTGTTATTTCTTTTGGAGTTCCGGTACGTTTTTATAGGAGTTCCGTTACCTTTTTTTTTTTTTAGAAAAAAAGCACAGTATATATACTATATATATATACAGTGCTTTTTTAATAAATATATATATATATATGTATACTTATATAGGCCCTATATATATATATATATATATATATATCCAAACACTTGATGTTATACCAAGTTGGACTTTTTCCAAAGCATTTATATAACGAGGCTCCAATATATTTACCTAAATATAAAGTCCAACTTGGTATAAGTCAAGTGTTTGGATGTGAAAAAATTATTTTCTATATTTTGTTGGAAATTTGACTTGCTTTTAATTAGAACTTATAATATAAGCCTGTGAATGTGGTTTACAACACAGCACATCACCCTTGTATTCCTTGAGGTAAGGCCAAACTGCCTAAAAGCCTCCACCTCAGATGTCAGTTACTACCATACCATTCAGTGAACAATCGGGGATACAACTCAATGTGAATTTCCACATGTTTTTTTATGTGCATGTTAAATCTTGAGTAAATTAATTATCAGAATTAATAGAAGAAAATTATTTGCCCCAACTAATATCAGATAGCCATTAAAGCTGGGTAGACTCAGGACACCCTCCATACCAGGAACAAAATTCTAGTCTCCACCTCACCAGGATTCAAACAGAGGACCTTCAATACTCCATACTCCAGTTGAATGTGCTTCCGCTCAGCCACCATCCCCCATTTAGTATTAATTACCGGTAGCAGTTTTATATAAGAAATTATAATTTATACAACCCCATTGATATGTATCCAATACTATTGACAATAACAAAAAAACTGTTGGCTATGACAATTAAGAAAATAAAAATTGAGAGATAGCAATCAGTATTAGGCTAAAGACCTCAGCCCTCTCAAGCATCAAGCAAGCTGACCCTAACAGAAAGTCATTTTTTGACTGAAGACCAACAACCTATAGAGCAGGGGTCGGGAACCTTTTTGTCTGAGAGAGCCATGGACACCACATATTTTGAAAAGAATTCTGTCAGAGCCATACATTATGTTTAAAACTAAAAATTTAAGTAAATGTGTGCAAGAGTTATTTCCCTTTAATTACAAAGAATGCAGGGTTGCTATTTTTGTCTCTTAGGTCAGCAGAGTTTATCTTTTTTACCATTTCTGATGCTGAGCTGCAGTAGACTTTAGCTCATTTGTAGAATGAAATATTGATATTGATATGCAATTAATATGTGTATATCAAAGGAGTCTAAAGAATTTTTTTTTAAAATCAAACATTTGTCTGCGAGCCAGATGCAGCCATCAATAGAGCCACATCTGGCTCGCGAGCCATAAGTTCCTGACCCGTGCTATATAGTATCGGTTCTAAAGAAAACATTAGTGCGCAATGACCTTAAACTTTTATCCTGGCCTATGTCAATGGTTGGTCTATATTAGTATTAGTATTATAACTTATAACTACTGCATTTGCACTTATACTAATAGAAAACTCATGCATTTTGAATTGCCACCACAATTGTTGAACTGGTTCCAAGATATATAATATATAAACTCTCTGTACATATACCGGTATCAATAGTCTAAATTAAACCTTGTTATACCAATAGTTTGAAATCCTTGTTATACCAAAAATTATAAATTCCCTCAACTTAAACTAAAATCTATCTGAACTTTTGCAGGTTTCATTGTAACCCTGTGTACTTTTTTGTGCCAGTACCGGTACTTTAAAATGACTGAAATGAGAGATTTTATTTAACATGTAGATCTATGAAATAGTATGTTGTATGAGTATGCATTTAAATTTTTTTCTACTTACACTTACACAGGATCATTACCCTGGTTCTAGTTATGATAGACTGTTTGCTGTATCAGAAGGTTACTGCAATAAGATTCACAGAGATGACAGAGAACATGCTAAGTCTAGAGGACTTTCTGTCAATGATGAGGTATTAGTATTATTCATGTTAATTTATGTACCAGTAGCCTAAGTAATACCTATACTTAGTTAACTTAGCTATGTGTCAATGTTTCATGCATATATTGATGCTATGCTATATGAAGTACCCCGTATATGTCATTGAATTGTTTGTTTTTTATTTCATTACCGGTACCAGGAAGTCCAGAAAGATGTTCCAACACTGTCATCATCAGTTTATGGTCAGAAATTGAATCTTCATGTTGACCATCCTGATAGAAAACATGTTCGTATCGGCCATGTCAAATCAGAATTCTATAGACGCAATGGAGTTCCAGATGCATCACTCAAAGCGTAATGCTGTTCAATATTTTCTGCTTCTTTTTTTCAACTAAACCAGTGGATACCAGCCCATTGTTTTACATCATTTCCATTTAATAGTGGGTAAAACTATGTTTTTGGACAGAGATTAACTTGATGTACTGGAATCTGTAGTTAATTTAGTCCATGTTTATAATTAGACATAATCTTTAATCTTTTCCCATTCCAAATATACGGTAAATAAATGATCACATTTAAAAGATGAGAATAATTCATATACTCTAGTGCTCCAAGTTTGGAATAAGAGGAGTTAATAAAGTCTTAAAGATACAAAATCTGAATCCTGAATGAAATTCAAAGCATAGATTAGCTTGTGTGGTAAAGAGCATGTTTGAAGATACCGGTAACCAAAGAATAAGACTGGAAATTAGAGACGACAAAAAGATAGCATTAGATTTAAATGAAAAAAAAAATTTGACTAAAACTACTAAAAAAAATATTCTTGTTAGTTTTCTTTTAAAGTTAAAAAAAATAATCTTACACAAATTTAACACTTAAGTCTTATCAATCTATAACTTAATTTAACTTTTATAATACCTTACAACCTCAATTACAATATTCAGATAGTAATAATTTATTTACATCTTAAAAATGTTATTTCTGAAAAAAACAATTATGACATGTTTTTGAAATGATAATTAAACGTACATACCGGTAGCTCATAATAAATGTACAAGATAAAGTTATGTGAGCTTTAAGCTTAAGTACTGGGTATAATCTATTGTTAATTTAGATACAAGGAAATATTAAGTATTAAGTTCATTCTGACCCAGTGGCCTTCTGGGCATTTGCCCTTTGGCCTAAATATTAATAATTAAGTTAAATAATAATTTACTACCAAAATAACTATTGTAATCAGTATTAATTATTATTGTTTTGAATTTTCTTTGCAATTTTTCTGTCACAGTAAAGCATTAACAGTTTTTTTGTACCATATTAATATTTGTAATTAAAATAAAGATGTTTACTAAAAATAAATATGTTTTTATTCTTTCTGTTCATTTTTCGCCGAGTTATTTTCCATCTTAAGATGTAAATTTAAGTGTTCCAATTAGTAGACAGCACTTTACCTGATTCTTTTCATGTTTCAATAATTAGTATCCTTTTCCCTAAAATTAAAATACAGGTTGCTATGTTTCCAGAAGAGTTCACATTATATTATTTGTCATCATTGTTTTTAATTTAGTGATTTTCTGAGGTAAAGTTATTAGAGTAATTAAAGCACAGGATCTATTAATTTCAGCTTGCACAATTACATAATATAACTATCATTATTGTTTTTTACTTGCCCTGACACACATAGTAAAATGGCATTGAGAAAATAAATATTGTTTATTATCATTTATTATGGTTTTGTAATTGGTCACAGCCTATTGGTTGCATTTCTTGTAGGTTAGCAGTAGCAAGCCAATCTTTCCTTGTACATCGTCAGATCAGCTTCCACAAACCAATTTATGCAGTACATGTACAAGTATGTGTAAAATATCTCAAGTGTCAGGCAAAGTATATTAAATATTATAACTATTTAGTACCCGGTATATATAATACAGGTACTGGTAGTCAAATTTTTAAAAAAATGTGAATAGCTTTTTAAATACAGATACTGGCATGCTAAATTTTTTAGAGAAAAACATGATGTGAGTTAAAAAAAATTTTCACCCAGTGGTACTTTTGTCAATGTGAGTCAATTTTCTAAACTTTCTTAAATCTTGGTCAGTTTTTCCAAACTTGAGACTTGAAATTGAAAAAAATCAAGTAGCCTACATAAAGTATAAACTTCCCAACGTTTGCAACCATTATGAACCCTGAATCAAGTATAAAAAATTCTGCAATATTATAAAAAATTAACAATGGCACACAAACTATTTACTGTATTACAAGAGTAAACTTTTAATAAACAAGAAAAAAAAATGGAAATAGACAATTTATTATTTCACAAATTTTAAGTTTTAAGACAAAAATTAATTAAACTTTCCTTTTAATCAAGTTTTTCATTTACAAAAATGTAATGTTAAAAAATAAGACAATTTTACTTTTTTTTACACTGAGACTAGACACAGTTTTGTAATGAAAGGCTGGTGATAATGTTTTATAACCATTTGAGAAATTATGGCGAAGACAAGAGTGTCAACAAACAAAACATCTACGGTGGCTATTTACATAAAATGAAAAGGATTATGCCACATAGCTACAGACAATTTTATATGTCACATTTTAAAGCTCTTCAAAGCATTTACACTTACATATATTAGTATTATTAGGTGTCTGTTTTTTGGATAAAAGCTTACTTAGATGCTTTATCATTCCTTTTACTATTTTACACTATAAAAATAGACTGATAACTAATACAAAACTTGCTAATAGTTACTTTAATTCAATTTAAAACCATCTCATAACCACTGTTTCATTGGTACAAATGCCTTTTGTACCTACATCCAAGTCCAAGTGGTAACATAATGTGAATTAAAAAATATCATACCTTAGATGAAACTAATAAAAATACTACATTTTAAAAAATGTACAGATATTTATATATTTAATATATATATTTATATTATCTATCACACTTCAACAATATTGGTATAAACATTCAAGCTTCACATACTTTAATAATTTCACTTTGTTTTAACCCATTCAACCCAGTAACAGCCAGATCCTGTAATGACCGAAACCGTCCACCTAACAAGCAGGGATCTCAAACCTTAGTCTTAGTACATAGTTTGAAATGTGCAACCAATTACTAATTACCCCCAATACATAAAAATCTTGCAATCAAGTGTTACTAGGTGATGCCAAGGGAGTTAAATAAACTTTAATATGATATACCTTTGTTAATAATAATAATATATTATATCTTTGAAAATAGCACAATTTTTTTAAAGATTAATCCAGGTTATTAGAAGAAAACTTTGAAGATTTAGTAGAAGTTAGCTTGATGATGATAATAATAATTGAATATTGACTTCTAAGTAAAGTACCCGTCGGACCAAACTTATCATTGACTTGTATTTAGTAGTAAATTTAGAAATATTAGCCCTAGCATTTCTCATTGACAGACTGCAGGGCAAGACAGATAATGCACATGTTGAAGAGTTTCTGTTTTTTTTTTCTAAAAAATATTACACATCCACTTTAAATTTTGTAATCTTAAATATATAGCAATACGATGTCAGCATGATTTAAATTATTCTTTTTTTTTTTGTCAATCGAAACACACTATTTTACATGAAGAATTTTTTTTCCTTTCATTAGGATTTAAGGGGGTAAAATTTTGCAACTGTCAAGATTGATTGGGTTAAAAAAAAGTAGAGAGCATTTCAAAAATAGTTTCACTTATGCTTTTAGAAACTAGTCAATCAACAAAATGCAATGTATGATTAGTTAGAAAAACATTCAATAACATTACCATTTTAACTAAACAAAAATTAAGTTTGGGATCACACCTAATGAAAATTAATTAGGAGAAAATAAAACATGTCACCTGACTGTACTATGGTATTTGAGTACATTGATGCAATTTCAATAAAACTAGTTATAACCAATATAAGCTATAACAAACTTTGATACAAAGCTTCAAGTTGCTTTCAAAATATTTTTTTTAAAATATAAATTTTACCAGGTTTAAGAACTGTTGATTAAATATCACACAAGTGACATACCGGTACATTACAATTAATGTACCGCTAATGGTAAGTAAAACTTAGTTTCAAACACATACCAACTTACATTTTTACTTACAAGTTATACTGACAGAACAAAATATTTCTGTTCACTGTACCAGTACTCCATTTACCAAAACAATATAATTGCACACACAATCGCTCATAGAAATAGAGATAGGAAAGAAAAAGGGTTCATTTTACTAATGAGCACTTTATCAGGATACTTTTTATGATTTGAAGTACTGGTAAAGAAGATGAAAACACGCTGTTAACAAACCTCCCCCCCCCCCCAAAACTAGAAAGATTCAAAAAAGGTGTGAGGGCTTTTCTTTTGTAGCTTACCAGTACTCATAAATTCAACATTATAAAAAAAGTAAAAAAATATATTACTAGTTGATTTTTCTCAAAAGATAGATATTGAAAACTTACCAAATAAAAAAAACCCACTACTTATATAATTTGGCATTTTTACTTCTGTAAAGTAGATAATAAATAAGTGAAAGACAGGTTTGAGACTTGTTAGTGTTTGGTGTCTATTTCGAAAGTAGAAAAAAAACACACCTATAAACCAGTCTAGTAAATCACATCACTAAAAATCCTAAGGCTAACAAAAAAAACTTCAAAAAGAAAGGTTGGCGAGGAACATTATTTTGTGTCAAGTCTCAAACATACTCATAATGTTATGCATTACTTTAACAATAAAAACACAAAACAGCTAGATAAGCTGCTGTACAGGAAACAAAGAAACTATGAACTTGAATTGTAACAGACTGTACAAAATATAAATGTGACTAATAAATGACGGAATGAGTCTGAAGTTACACAAAAACTATATACATCTGAAGATAATGTTTTTTTTAAGGCAAATTTATGTTTCTTTACATTTTTTAGGTGATGGCCCATCTTCTTGCTCTTCCTTACACTCTTCAGATAATCTCCTTTTGCGAGACACTTTTTCCCCACAATTTTCCTCTGAATCACTTTCAGCTTTTGGAGCCTCATTGGTTTCTTTAACATCTGTGTCATTAACAATTTTATCTTCATTAACAACGTTATCATCATCATTCTTGTCAGTTTTGGCAGGATCTTTAGCATCATTAATCTCAACATCGATAACAGATTTTGATGCTTCATTATCTTTGGTTTGCACTGGTATTTTCTCTCCCTTAGACAACTTGCCCTCTTCAGGCAATTCAACTTTCTCTACTACAACATCATCATCATTACTGTCATCATCAATTTTCACTACCTCTGAGACTGGGACAACCTTCAAATATTTTTTCACTTTACAAGCAGGGCCCATTCTGTGTTTCTTAATTGGCGGAGCAATGGGTTTGGATTTTTGTTTATTTTCCTCATCTGAGTCAGAAATCTCTACAAGAATCTCCTCAGGATCTTCAAATGGATAGGGTCTTCTAGTCCATCGTTCAATAACTCTTTTAGACAGTTTACGAACTTTAATAGAAAACTTCTTTAAATGTTTATCTCTTAAATGCTTGACATAGTAAGCAGGATGAAACCCTGTTTCTTGACACATACTACAATCACGGGTTCCACTGGGTGAAGAAAGACATGTGTGTTTTAGAAGTGAGGCTTTATCGATGACCACCATGCCACATTTCATGCAAGTATGGTGCATGCGCATACAATGCCTAGTGAGATCAACATTACGCCCAAAATTTAGGTTACACAGAACACACACACTGCCCTTAACCAATGTGTTACTTCCAGGAGTTTTTTTCTGATTAGCTGTAGGTTTGGCCTGCACTGGTGGAGTGGCACTACTATTTATCTTCACTGCTCCAGTCACTGGGTCTATGATACCATGAACTCTGATTATGTGACGCTCACACTCTTGACGAGAGCCAAAATGACATCCACAGAACATACACATTAGAGCATTGATATAATGTTGTAACTCTCTGTTGTGCACCACACGCATATGAAGAAGTAAGTTAGTAACCTGCTCAAAGCAAGATATACATTTACCAAAAACACCCCGTGTTTGAGTTTCTCCTTTGTGTGTTTCAATATGTTTGCGCAAACCTTGAGCTGTCCAGAACCTCACATAGCACGTGGCACAGTATAAGGGTGCCTGATTGCGTTCAAAGAGGTTGAATGGTAAATCAATACGATGAGCATAAAAGAAATGTATGCGCAGCGCCTTCCTATCTTTGACATAGCCGCTGCAAATTTCACACACCTCAAACCCACCAGGTGAAATTCCTGGACTAGCTCCTTGAGCCTGTCTATTATTCAATAAGCTGGCTACAGTAGGGCGAGTTGACTTGGCAACACTGAAACGAGCAGGCTGCTGCTGGCCAGGTAGCTTTGTCAAAGGCATTCTGGCAGAATTCTGAAAGTTTAAATGTGGTCCATTCATTGGAAGTCTAGGCTGTTGCTGAATTTTTTTTGCTGCAACTGCTGCAGCATTCTTCTGAGCAGCTATGGCCTGAACCTGAGCTTGTTGTCTTCTGGCCTCTGCTAAAGCAGCCTGCTGTTGAGCATGCTTCTGTTGTAAAATTTTCAAGTTCTTAGGAATTATTGGTTTATAGAAAATATTTTCTAGGCACAAATTTATTTCTGCCCCTGAAAGACATCCAGGATGAAGGTTGAAAAGAGGTCTAAACTGCTTGATACATCGTTGTTTGTGTAAAATAAGCTTCTGCTCTTGATTATTTTCATACGGGCACATATCACATTCATAGAAAGCTCGTTTTTCCGGAAGCTTTGGTTGCACATTATGCTCTGCTTCAATGTGAAATTTAAATGTCACTGCCTGCTTTGTGGCAAAAGAACAGTGAGCACAGCGTAGACTTTTACCATCTTCATGGGGATATTGTTTATGTAAGTAGAGAACATTCTCACTTTCAGTTTGAAAATTACAGCCTTTACAATGCTTCTTAAGCTTTAATTTCAAGTGTCCAATAGTGGCAAAAAGGTCTTTTTCAATTTCCTTTAGCTTATTCAAATCATCTCTCTCTTTATCTGTAAGCTTCTCATCTTCACTTTTCTTGGACTGTATTTTAACAAGATCATGATAAACAGATTCTTTGATCAAATCAGAACCAATATCAAACAAAAACTTTGCCAGCGGCCCCAATTCTGAGGAAGAATTAGGTTTAAAATATTTAGGGCGAGTGTTAATTCTGTTTTGGATTTCCCACCTAATCAGCTCAATTTGATCTAAGCTTGACTTTGGTTTTGGTGGAGCAACACTTGGCGTGAGCAAAGATATACCTTGGACTGTTTGCCCTTGCACTCCACTATTAAAACTGTAGTTACCTGGAATAGTAGCAAGTCCAGTTGTTAAGAAAGCAGGCTGTGATGAAACATTGCCTACAGTGTGCACAAGAACAGGACTTTGGACACTGGAAGTAGACAATAGACTGCTGTGAGTTGCTGTAAAACCTTGAGGCTTGATGCCATGCGATGTGACAGAGCCAGTGAGCGCGGCAGGAACAAACACAACATTCTGTGTCAAAAGTGTGTTATTGGTGCAAACCTTTACAACCTTAGATTCACCTATAATTTCAATATCATCACTTCCATTATCAGCACTATCAGTTTGCTTAGGCTTGGAAACACCAGATTTCTTTGACACAACAACATCCTTATCTCTTGTGGATAAAGTACTGCCTTTTCCTTTATTTTCCTTCTCACCGTCTCCACCTAGTTCTTTGGAAACCTTTTCTTGTTTATCAACCATTTCACAATCATCTTTATCTTTACAGTCTTGTTTTTTATCGGCTTTGTCAAGTTTGCCATCATCATCTTCACTATTCAAATGTGTGGTTAACTTGTCACTAGATGCAGAATCATTTTTTTCTTCGATTACTTCTGATATACTATCCTCTGATTTATTCTTGTCACCATCAGTATCTTTGGCTTTTCTATTCTCTTTACTTTTTTTTGTCCCCTTTCTTTTCTGATCTGATCTTAGAGTTTTCTCTCCTAAAACTTTACCATTGATATTTTTGTCCTCTTCATTACTTGTGTCAACCTTTGTCCTTTTCTCCACATCTGCTTCCTCATCATGTACAGTTTGATCAGCTTCTTCAATTAAGCCATTACTTGATAACCCATTCTCAACGATGTCTGGATCTGTGACTGCATCGTTAGAAGTGTCTAACTTATCTTTTATTATTGCGCCATTACTGAGTGTCTTCTTTTTTATAGAGTCTTTATGGCTAATAGGGTGGCTTGAGTCATCAATGGATTTCAATTTCTTGGAAGCCATCTATTTGAAGAAGAGATAAAAACAACAAAATAAGCTTTTTAGTTAGAATTTAAAATGTTAAATAAATGTTTCTAAAAAGGGATATTTCTTTTAAATCTTAACTTGATACAAATAAACTTTTTCATAACTTCGGCCTTGAAAAAAAAACATATTTTGGCTTACACTCCTGAAATACTTTTAACCCTAACGGCACGAGGCACGTATATTTCCATCAACCTACTCCCCCTCTCTCAGACCTGAGCGTGTATTTTCATCAGCCGACGCAATTCCCCGTGGCCCAGGCCAGGCGCATATGAAGAATGTCTATTTAAATAACAAAAATAAGGTTCTGACCTTTCTGATTATTCGATAGCTGAATAGTACAATTTTATTTCGCATTTCTAATTATGAAAATTGATTAATTATTGAGTTTTTGCTGTGAAATTGAATGTACTGGTCTAATGGCTGAAAGCTATTTACCTTTCACTATTAAGGACTTAGGTGTTGATGAAACTTTTTCTTTTGAATGAATATAACGAATGAACACAATTTCTTTAAGAATTAGATTATTCTAATAAGTTATTAAGTTTAAAACAATTTAATATCCACATCTTATTATTATCATCCCTTTTTATAAACAAAGAAGTAAAAATTAAATTTTTGAACCCTATCTATGGTTCAGCTATTCTAAAATAAAGTCTGGGCAGTTGGGAGTAATTAATAAAATAATTATCAGTAATGAAGGTTTAACATGGGTATGTCCATCAAAAAGGGGCAAAAGGGTGACTATTTTACTTTCTATAAATTGTTTTTTGTTTAAAACCTGTAACTCTTGTTGAATGTAAAAATAACATTATAGAAACTGCAAGGCTTTTGCAGAATTCATAATTGGTTCAGCACTTTGAGTGATAAACATTCACCATTTATTGACATACTCTTATTTTTTTAATAACAATAAAGTTGTCAGAATATAAGAGGTAATAAACAGATATATTTTAGATATTTTTTTTCACAATCAGTCACACTGTCAATATAAAAAGAAAAATAGTGAGGCTAAGAAAACTCCCACAATATAAATGGAACAACAGATTTCACAGGGACACAAAGTCTGGAAAACCCAACAGTAAGTTTCACCTGTTGAGTGAAAGCTAACCAAAGGTGATAGCCCCAGATCACTTTCAATTGTCATTACAGTGTATATGTTTGTGCATATGATTACTTATATAAAATGGACCAATTCAGAACCATAAATGATACAATAAAAAATCATTCTGAGAAAGTTTCCAGTAAATGGATATTGTTCTCTAATGATCAGCCAGGCCTAGGTGCCGATAGCAAACAGAAAGAATGAATCAAATAAATTGACCAGGCAAATATATAAATCCAATGTGACTTAACTAAATTGATAACCTGCTATCTTAATGGGTTGTTAGCTATTAGAACAAAAAATGTTGCCTCGACTTAAAAAGGGGCAATTAACCAGCACATTATTGTCATTACTCATTTAATGGCAAAATTCAGTTGGTTATTTGTTAAGGTTTTACACATTTAATATACTATTCATTGAAGTAAACTGTTTAAGTGTACTGGTACTAGCATTAAAAATGTTAGGCTATTCATAGTCTTGAATAGGCTATTACTTTTCTCATGGATATGGTGCAGCCTGAGTAAGATTGTCTTAGGGAAAAAAGTTTGAGCAATTTAAATTATTACCAGAGATAGTTAGACTTATTACTATTAAGCCTACAACCTAATAGTAATTGTGAAGGCTATATGGCAGCTCACACAAAATTAATTTAATTGGCTACCAAATCATCTCAATGATTAAAGTCTTTATAAATATTATAGTTTGTTGTAAAAAAAAACACATTGGTTTTATGCTAAATTTTTTTGTTTTTTTATAAAAGGTTGCCTGGTCCTGTCAACTAGATGACTCAGATTCTAACCCTGTTGCAGACTTATTTCAATATTTTGCATTATGATTTGTTGTATTTTAAATAATTTGTAAACCTTTAACTGGCATTATAAAATTGTCAATGTTTATAAATCATTCAGACAACGGAGTGTCTGCGCGTCCGGCGACCGGACGTATAGCGCGGGAGATATACGTCTGGCGACCCAAGTCACGTGACTGACCAAATTTTAAAAATAGCACACGGCTACTGGCGCATAATCGTTTATTCTTGTTCGAGTTGCTTAATTACTATTTATTGTATAATATAATCAAGGTATCGTGGCCTAATGGTCAGTAGCGTGTTCTGGCAACCGGAGTCTCGCAAGTTCGAATCCAACTATCTCCATCTTTTTTTTTTTTTTATTCAAATACAGTACAACGAGATATTTTTTTAGTTCAATACGAGAATACCCTTCATTTATTCATGTGGGTGGAAATAATTTCATTCAAAGTATCAAAGAAATAAAAAATTTGACTGTTAGGCCTAATGTCTAGCCTATTTCTTGAGAAAAAGTGTTAAATGTTATTACCAAACAATTTATAAAGTAGTTTAATAAAGTCATTAGTCATTTTTATCTTGACTTGCGCTACAATTTCAATTACAATAAGCCATTCATTTAGCCTACTATGAATGCGGATGGACATAACAATCTCATTCAATGTATCCATTCAAAGTATTAAACTAATAATTAGACTATTAGGCATAATGCCCGTTTCTTTATAAATATGTTAATATCAATACGCTCTACGTCTCTCGTTTGTACTTGTAGTTGGGTGGTCAAATAACAAGCCCGCCGGAATAATATCTGTAAAATTCCGAATGTGTCCGGCGGTCACGTGGCGTGCTCGCCGGAAGAATATTTCCCGCAATATTTTGTCCGGTCGCCGGACGTATATCTCCCGCGCTATACGTCCGCCGCGCCGGACGTATAGACACTGCCTTCAGACAAAGGTTATGTATGTCATGTCTCTTAAATTTGGAATGTGTTGTTTTTTTTAAGTGTCACTAAGGCTAAAACTAGTAGATCTAAAATTATAATCACTAAAAAGATTGAATTGTTAATTTTAACTCTAAAAATTAAATCCAAATATATGAAAAGCAAACATTAATTAGGCTCTAAATTTAAAGCCATTTACCATTTTATATTGGTAATCGTAAAATTTAGGTCCAAAGTAGCCTATAGTAGGTGCCCACCAACTATTGGGATGCGATAATATTGTTGGGATTATATGATTTTTTTTTTATTTTTTTTTTTACATAAAATAAAACAATTTATTAAAAATATTAATATTTTTTACTCTCTTTGGTTGTTGCCTTTTTGCTCATTAGTAGGCCTAATTCTTATTGTGAGATTTGCCAATGAAAAAAATCAACGATAACAAAACTTAAAGTCACCTTTTAGTAATTTTTTTTATCGTAGACTATCAATAGCTTCATAGAAGCTATTGGTAGTTGACTACTAACAGCTGTATTCTTATACAGGGGAGATGCCTTCCTAAAGTTTTAAACAGTTCAACCCACCCTAAAAAATATATTTTGCTTCATCCCTGGCCTTGTAATAATAAATGGACAAAAATATGTCTCTCTTTTCTGACATTTTGATGGGTATAATTTTAACAAATGGTCAAATGGCATATTCTTCAAGTTGATAGACACTACAGTAGTCAGTAGAACAAATTAAAATTATGGGTCTATGGTATCGCCTATAACTTATAGGTGATACCTTATAGTATAAGGTCTACTTCTAGCTTAAATTTAGTAGGCCTTTACTTATACTGGCTATATATACTGCAATATTTATTATTACAGATGAAGAAAAAAAATATGGTTGCCAGATATAGGGTTATAGCTATAGCCTATTGGTTTGTCAAGAGTAAGAGTGTTTCTTTTTATCTTTGTCCTAGTACAAAGTTGGAAAACTGAATGGGTAAGTCGGCCTACTTACTTAGACCCTGGTTATCACTTATCACCTTTGGGGGTATCCCGTTGGTCCCAAGACCGGGTAAAGGAGGAGGGTTGGTCGTGGGGCTAGCGACCTTACACTGAAAAAACCCAATGCTACAGAAAACCACCTACTTAGACCAGGCATCTAAGCCCTAAGTCTAAGAAAAAAAAGTATAAAAATGTGATATCATTAGTCAAGCATTTTATAATTTAGGACTTGGGTCACTTAGACTAAGATCTAATCACCAATACTGTTTTGTTTATCTTTATAAATTTATATAGTCTAGTTATATAGGCCTACTGGTAATCAGTAATAGAATTACTGATTATTTTAATACTGCTTATTATTATACTTTCTAAAGACACAGCCTAGGCTAGGCCTAGGCATAGGGCATAGCATAGAGTCATAGAGGGATAGATCTAGATCTAGACTAGACCTAAACCTAAACTAAAACGACCTCCTATTTATTATTTTCTAGTAGTAGAAACTTATGACATATGATTTACCAAGGCAAGCAAATATTATAATTAATCATAGTATCATAGTCAAAAAGAATAATAATAATATAAATATGTAGCCTAAACACAATTTTCAAACAAATCCCTCTAACTAAGACTTAGGCTAAGCTTAGATTCAAGTTTAAGTCCTAAGTTTTTTTTCCTAACAACAACATTTATTCAATATAAATTAAGGTTAAGGATAAGGCCTACCATACTTAAAGTCAAAATACTTCATAACAATAAATTTGAAACCTAACGAAATCATTCATTCATATATATGTTACACAGAGACAAGTATTTCCATTTTTGTAACGAGGGGAGGAAATCGTTTGGATTTCCCCTTTCACAGTAGTGTCATCTCGAAGACCGGGTGTTTTTCCCTTGCATACGTTAGTTTATACTAAAATCACACGGATGTGTCCGTTTTCGCCGAAACCGTCAACACTAATTATTTCGAAAAGAGATCACGATATTATTAATGTGTATAAAAAGTTTTTTTTTCTCAATAAATATTATTATAAACTTACCGTTCATTAAAAATAAATGGTTTGAATACGTAAAATCAAATATACAGCCTAAGTAATGACGTAAAACCCATGACAAGTTTCCAGGTCTATTGCTAAAATATGGCGGACTGATGTCACGTGATAGAGAAGGCGCCCAACATTGTAGCCGACAACGTCAGTGGATCTGCATAATTACGATATAAACCAATGAAATCGAAGACAATGTTTGCGCATGCGCGATTTCCTCTTTTATACCTCCTCAATTCCTCCTCCTCTTTCTCCTCCTTTATAGATAAGTCTACATGTTGGTGAATGCCTCTCTCATTCTCATCAACGCTCATGTGTAAGGGAAAATTGTGAAGGGGGGGGGGGAAGGGATATACGCTACCAGTACTAAAAGTGAGGGAGGGAAGAGGCAAATATTGTACAATAATAAATTCTTTACCTAGTCTACATATTTTACATACAGTCTATATTTTTTTAAGTATGAGTAAAATAGTAAACAAAACGCTTGTTGTTTTACAATACATTATGATTTTTGTGACAAAACACTCGTTCTTAGAACTGCACACATTCTTGTTACTCTCTATCATTATTTTATTTTAACAATTAGTTATAGAGTGTCTAGAATTCAGAAAACTCATCGAACCCTTGGCAACGGTTTGGTAGGCCTACCATGCAATTACTAATAGCCAATTTTTAAACATTGCTTAGTTATATGAATAAATCTAGGTGCGATATGCTATACCATCAGTATCCAAATGTTTTAAAAGCTGTGTGAACAAAAAACTGCTTTTGGTGCTATGTACATAGTACTACAGCGAAGAGACAATGGACATTTAGGTATAGGCCTTGCACATTGATTTGGAGTTTAGAGACATCAGAGTTTAGATTTTGACATAAAGTAGTGATATTATATATTGTTCGGTGAGAAATCGGATAATCATGATAGATTATGTTCGATTGCCCAGTGGGCCATTGGATAAGTACGATGCATTTGACTGTTTAATTCCATGCCCACAGATATCAAGGGGGGCCAAAAATCCCAATCCTTCTGTGTACGAAACCAATTAGCCTCGATGAAATACCCCGATTTACAGGCACTCTCCCCATGCGGCTATCCTTACCCTCTTCTCTCTCCCCTCCCCCCTCACTCTTTCTTTCCTCTTTATCCCTCCTGACCTCCTCAGTCACTCCACTCTCGTTTCACTCTCGCGTGTAGCAACACGTCTCTCTTCGGACACGGTGTGTTGTGCACTGGGTTGCCGGATGTGGCGGGGAGAGAGTGGCTTAAAATTCAGAGGCGTGTCCTCAGAGTTGTCTGTCTAATCGTGCAGTTTTTTGGTATTTATTTCCATTCCCTGGTATCGTGGTAGCATACACAAATCTGTTCACTGGTGACATTTTAATTAAACAAATTAAAAGCCACAAATTAAACCGTTTTCAAATAAGGATAATTAGTTAAAACAGGCCCCATCCTATGTAACAAATTACGATACGCCCGTGACAAGCCTAACTAAAACTTCAGGGAAAAAAATTAGAAGGAAAAAATATAGGTGGATGCGATCGCTGGCCGAACTGGTCGCCATGATGGCAATACCGATATTCACAGTAATAACATATAACAACTCAGTAAAATAATGATATCTTAAGGCCATTCAAAGTAGATACATATCACTGACTAGCCGATAACTCAAAACCGTTAGTTAACAGTCAAAATCGTACACTTTAATATGTATCATACGTGCATATGGGCTATCTGTAGGCCTTTATAAGATGGTGTAGGCTGCTCACACAAATATGTGTTTATATTGATTTTCAGTGTGTGTATGTGTTTGTTTGGGACAATAGTGTAGTGAAGGTCGTTGTGAACGTTGTTGTCTAAAGGAGTAGAGTGTTTGTGTATGGGAGGGAGGGGAGGGATAGGATACGGTTGGATATGCTATAAAGTTAAATATGGAAGCGTTGTGAAGATATTGTGACAAGAGATTCACTCTTTAGCTTCTGGATGCGTCCATTTTTGACTGATGCTACCTGGGGAGTTTGTGTGTGTGTGTGTGATGGGGGCGGTAACATACATTTGGTAAGAGGCTGTTGGTGGAAGACGAGTAAATTCGACGATAAATACATTATTCAAACATTAAAAACAATTGACAAAAAGACGTACGCTAAAATTCTAACGACTTGCTTAGTCAACCTATTTATAAGGGTGTCCCCGAGTCTACCCAGCACTGATAGATTCATGACATTTGTTGAGACACAAGTAAACGCGTCCAAGATTTGTGCTGGGAAAAGAGCAACAACACAAAAAAAACGACAAATAAACGGCTACACCCTCTTAATGTGAATGGAAGGTTGATTAATATTGCATTCAGTTTTCATTTGTTATTTATTTCACGATTAGACAGCATACTAGATAATGAACGTTAAAATGAAACTCAAACTACCTAAACGTCCGATGCAGACTGAGAAGAGAGACTATTTCACACAGAGGTTGTCAGCATTTTACTGTCAGCAAGTTCTCAAATGCATTCACCATGGCGATGCAGATATAAAAACGCCATGCTAAATGTCCAGAAACCACAGTAATATAATACAAACAAACACACTGATGGATGATGGATCTACAGTAGTTGAACCTATACATAGCAAAAAGAAAAAGAACACCATTTGGGACAAACGGCGCTAGTGGGATTCGATCCCATCACCGATGGATAATAATTCGCCTCGCCGTAACCGAAACCACACAACTTGCCACTAATTCCATTTCTCTATCCGTAGATCGACTAAATAATAGTGACCACACACAATTAACTTATATCTGTATAAGATGTAGATTCTATCATGTCGGCCTATAATCAGTAATTGCATCTCAGGTTGATGGAAAAAAAAATGATAACCTTACTCTTTCATAAAAAAATAATTTTATTTTGAATGGCTATTTAAAATGTAGAAGCTTTAATGTAATATATTAAAAGAGCTATTGACTATAATGGCGCCTACAGAAAGGGAGGGGGGAATCTCTCTCTCTCTTAACTTATATACACATAATATAATACGACGTCTTTTCTACTCAAAGAATCTTGTTTTTTTTATATAGACACGCCCCACCCCGAGAAATTGGATGCAGACGCCCAAGATTGTCAGGTGTACCCATCGGAAATCTTGATTAAAAACATGTTAAAAATCAAACTTTGTAAAAAAAATTAGCATGCAACATTGCGGGCACATTAGTCAGGGAAAGGGCGTTAGTTAGCGCGACTGACCATCGTGTTATCCACACAATCCACTTGGAGCCTGGGCCACGGAAACTGGAAAACACTACTTCACAATTCCTAACAGAAGAAACATTATTATTATTTAACATTTTTATTGGGGCTTTAACTTTAAAGAAGAAAAGAACGCAAGTATTCACTGGCAGCTAAACAAAAGAACAAATTCTCCAATGGTTCCCTGGGCATGTGCAAAATGAAGGGAACGACACTGTTGACAACAGCAAAAACTGGAGGCAGGTAAAAGCAGAAAGTCCCAATCCCTACACCCAGAATAAATCAAATCAATACTTAAAAGAAATTAATTCCAAAGATGGTCTATGCTGCATCAAAACCACCCCGAAAATTATGCTCTATAAGTTTATACAAACTCACCCACCGATTTCAAGTAATCATCTTCAGGATGACAGATTTTAACAGACAAGTATCGCCAACTACACATTGGAATCAAG
The DNA here is from genome assembly GCA_949126835.1 of Anisus vortex. NCBI lineage: Eukaryota > Metazoa > Mollusca > Gastropoda > Planorbidae > Anisus > Anisus vortex. The sequence continues at coordinate 21,815,440 of OX421499.1, forward strand.
TGAAATGTGCCCCAGCGAAACAGCTCCCGAAATGCGCAACATGTCCTTCAAACCTGTACCACTCTAGCCGGTCAGCCATTTGGCCACAGGAAACTTCCTTCATTAACCTAACCCTAACCCTTTTGCACTGTTCATCACAAGTATTGAATTTGTCTAAATAGTCCAACATACAACTGAGAGCATAGAAGAAGAAGTAGCTTCAGATTTTAGTGCTGGTGGAAAATAGGGAAGCAAGTTACGACTACTGGGAAGGACAGAACCATAGAAGAAGTGGCGGAGATATGAGCCAAACATGATCAGAAAATTTCTTGACGCCCAAGGTTGGAAGACATGGTGGAGATAAGTCGATAATGTTCCACTGGAAGCGGCAAAGACCAAGAAAAATATAACAATAAGTAACTTCATCATATCTGTGGGCAACCCGTTATACCAGGGTTGGGCAAACTTTTATAGGTGCTAGCCAGATTCAAGAGGTAACGGAGGCATGAGAACCATAAATGGTAAAAGCAGGAGGAGGGGGGGGGGGGGGGAAGACGTTTCACCGAAATCTTTGGGAACTTTAAAATTATAAAATTAAACAATCAATCACCATACTATTATTGCCTAAAAAACGATCGAGCCTTCCGGCTCTTATTCTTATGTCGTAACGACATAACGACACAGGGGTGACCTGGGGGGAGGGGGGGCGAATCAAGGTTCTGTCCGGGTGCCAGCCACCCCAGAGAAAGCCGAATTTGTGGCGTGCCTTTTAATTTTAAGTACGGTTTCCGCAGCCACATGCACTATTTTTTTCCCACTAGGGAATTCCCCTCAAATTATTGTCGTGGTGGCTTGCCCGTATACTTACAATCTCGACCGGTATCGCAAATCCCAAATTTTAGGTATGGGCATCCAGGCACCAGGGCGGGGTTGAGGTGGGAACGCTGCGCTCATTGCTCCCCCCCACCGAGACTCAGGGCTTCTCGGCGGTACAATTATTAGTCTCTGCTGAGAAGCACAGGCTGTCCCACATGCGTTAGCCCACCGATGCTCTTGATGCAAGCGTACTGGTGGTTTCCACACTTCGGCGCCTTGAGGCCAGTGGGTCCACGAGTGACAATAATGACCAAACATCATGTGGGGGTTTCTATTATTAATTTTTTTAGATGATCACACTTAAATAAAACAAGCTCGGTGGTGGCAGCGCGTACGACTGGCGTACCGAAGGGCCTGGATTCGAATCCCGGTGAAGGCTAGGATTACTTCTGGGGTATGGAGGGTGTAGCTGAGAGTCAGCTCTGATAGCTTCCTGACTTTAGTTGGGGTATAGTAAAGGTGTCTGGACATTGTACAATCCCCTAGTATGCCCTGGCCACAGAAACTAGTAAACGCGGCTTCGCCGGCCCTTTGGATCAATTTGGTCCGATGGGATACTTTACTTTTTAACGTTGAAACAAATTAGCAACAAATTGACGGGAATATAAATACTTATTTTAGTTTTTTTCTTAAAAGTGAGCGCGAACTATTCAGAACGGAGGTGCGCGTCACAATTGTCCCGATAGCCATAGTTTGCCTACCACGGCCTTTTTACGAACAAGGCTTTTCCCTTTTGCCTTATATACCTAAACAATATTGTGTGCTTTTTAAATTTATTTTTTTTCAAATTTAAATTTCTTAAAAGAAGGAAAAGGAAAACAATAAGAACAAAATCCCCCCTCCACCACCCCCCTCCCCAATACACACCTTAGCAGAAAATAAAGAAAAAGATAAAGCCAACCATTTAACACACATGCGATTATAAATTGAGGACACGTACAAATTTAGGCCCGCGCGCGTACACACATACACGCCGAGGCAAAACACACAACGAGCTTACAGCTGCAACAAACAAAAAGGAAGACCACTGATCTATCTCTGCGCATGCGCACGTTGCAATGTCTTAACACAAAGTGCTGTATACTGTTTATAACTAGTCCCACCTCTCCCCCCCCCCCTTTTAACCCCGCCCTAACTGCACCCCACCCCCAACTCCTTTAATTTTGTTGTCTGTCCATCATGATATGCAGGTCTAATCAGCATTCCCCCCCCCCCCCCCCAAAAAAAAAAAAACACCCTTTCAATAATAATTAAAAAAACTAGATACATGAAACGTGACCTTATATGACTGACTGTCCTCACTGTCCTATGCAGGACACACCTACACACCACATCTTTCCATTATACCGCGCGACTTACACTTTCATTGTCTCCTGTTAACTGTGAGCACATTAAAACACAAAATGAACAAAAATGCATGCTGTAGCCGATCTGGGCAAGCGCATAATTATTATGTAGGTACCACATCTTTCCATCAACTGCTTTGATTTGAACAATGTAGACTTGTATCCCGCGGATTCCCGCGCGACTTGTCATGTTAACTGTGAGTTCATTAACGCAGAAATACAGCTGTATGATGTGTGATCTTCCACGGTCAGGGGGGATGCTGTCGCCCAGGGCAAGCCCAGAGAACAACAGCCCACTTATCGCTTAAGATCTCATCGGCGCCCTTCCTACATAGATATTTGACACCCGATTATCTAAGTGACTCTCTTTATCTATCTCATTAGAAAAAAAAAGTCATATGATTAATTAAAAAACGTATCATGTTCACCATTTTTATCTTCTTTTTTTTCCCCCAATATGCTTGATGGCGCCCCAGACAGTGTTGCTGGTCCCTTGAGTACAAATATAATACAATTGCAAGAGGAGGGGGGGGGCGCTTTCCTCCCCACCATCACACAGCCCAATTAAAAATGCTCACCATTTTCATGTGCAGTGCAGTGGGCGCAGTGCTACACTGCCCAAAAGTCAAACTGCTAACCGCCGCTCGGTTGAGATTTTTCTCTTAGAGCCGAGTAATGCAGTGTCGGCAGCAGGCCATGCATCTGGTGCAGGCAAGGTATGAGGCCCAAGGCTGGCCCTATGCTGGCACGCCTAAAGGGCGCTCGCATGTTGGGTTTGCCTACTTCATTTGTGTTCGCCTTTCCGAATGTACATAATGTACATTTGCTTCACCCCTCGAGTCATACAGGGCCTGCCTCGTTTTCCTGTGATGTTGGCTGGTACGGCGTTTGTCAATCGGATTTTCTCTGACACGTGGATGAACCCGTCTAAAGCGGACTAATCCCATCAAGACCACCTCTGAAACCAGCCGTATCAGAAAAATGATTGTACACCCTTCCTGACGTCCCACCATGCCCCACCCCCGGGGGCATCGAATTTATACGTCTCTAAAAAACAACAACAGACGAGCCCGGGTTCGAATCCAGGTGAAGGCTAGGATTACTACTGGGGTATGGAGGGTATCCCTGAGTCTAACCAGCTCTAATGGGTTCCTGACTTTAGTTGGGGTACGCCGAAGGCGTGGCGTGCCATGTAACAAGGAAGGTTTCCGCAGCCCAGCTTATTATTCACTGCAGTTCACCTAAGATCATTATCGTGGTGGATCCCACGTATACCTGCGATGTCCCCCGGTGGCACAAATCCTATACTATAGGCACAGGCATCCAGGCACCGGGATGGTCTTCGAGACTGGTTCGTGTTGTCCTTTCTAGGCCACGGGCCTACCCGGTGTTCCAATGGATAGCGGGACACCCGGAGCCGCCGCGGAACTCCCCCAAGAGTTCGCCCGATGTAATCTTAAGGTTATCGTATGGGCAGTTAACACTAATTGCCAACTTTGAGGCCCATGGGTACACAAGTGCCCGGGGGCATCAGAGCTCGGAGGTGGGGGTGTGCAATACCAATGGGGCGGAACAAACAGTACGAGCAGCTCTGCTCCCGGCCTCGCGGCGATTACCACTCCTCAGCCCGACGCCCTCAGAGATGGGGGTGGGTGGAGGCATACGGCCCACTGGTCTGACTAAAGTTTGACTAAACCATTGGTTTACGTTTATACACTTTGCAAGCTTTGAGTTTGAGGCTCGCGTGTACAGAAGCGAACCAGCGCTAGCGCCTGTTAGACATCGTAATTAGTAATATGGGCAATGTTTCAGTCTGTATGTTTGTAGCCTAGGTGTGTATGTGGAGATTTAGCTCTGCAAGTGTTCATCTCTAATAATTCACCGCCGTGAATCTTGATCGGGCTTGACTTCTTGTAAACCAAACAAAAAATATTATTTCAGGGGCCGAAACACTAACCATACCCGGGGTAGGGGCCGGAGCTAATTTCCTTAAGGTCTTTTGATTTCCCCACCTTCATTTACCCATCTGCGCTAATTGAAGCCGGCTGGTCCAACGGGTTAGTTCACCGGACTGTCAACCAAAAACCAACGGACAGGTCGCGGGTTCTATCCCTGCTACCGACGGATCCCTGTCGCCCTGCAGGAGTTTTGGGCCTTGTGGACGTAAAAATCTTCTATCTAGAAGGAACGTATGTAAACTTATAAGAATCAACCCGTGGATTGGAGAACTATTTTTTGACTGACCACCTCACGCTCTCCGTCACCGTTTTTTTCTGCCGCCCTCTGAGAGCCTATTAGAGACAAGCCGGTCCACTCCTTTGCCTCATTTATCCCGTCGTCTCTTTCCCCCACCCCTAATCACCCGCGTACTGTGCAGTAAACATTCCGACATTCGTCTTTGCCTTGTGTATTAAAAACAAAGAAGTTAAAGTTTTTTGAAACTTTGGGTGAGGGTTTACCTGTGAGGAGTTTCTCACAGTGTCCAGTGGATTTTCAGACAGGTTAAGACTCTACGGCACAGGTGGGGGGGGGGGGGGAGGGGGGGAGGTGAGGTCGGACTCGTGCCCGAATCACACCAGCATGATAAGTAGTATCGCCCCGTATCCATAGCACACTCCTGCTAACGGCACCCAAAGGTAAGGGCATCGCCACCAGGTCAGTGTCTGATCACAATGCCAAGCTGCTCGCGAGAAAAAAAAGGGTCTGGCGAGGTCAAGCTAGCTTTTACAGTGCACTGTGTCTCGATACCCATGCAAAGTAATCTTTATATCGAACTACACTGTAGATGAACGTGTACAGTATCAGACTTATAAAGGATAATAAGAACAACAAGACGAATGCTTGTGAAATCAAACTTAATCAAAGTGATTTGGTATGTTCTACCCTTCGTTGCCTGAAATTACAGGCCTGTGGGGTGGGAGGGGCTTGAATCACATTGCACCGTGAATGTTTTTTTTAAATTCCCCATGGGCTAGCTTTTTTTTTCTGTCAATAGTGGTGAAAACTAATGAACAATAATTAAGGAAGACGTCAAAAAAGTGCAACTGACGTGAGAGAGATGTTTCTTTTATGAGGAACTGGACAGCCGCTTTTTTTTTTTACTTTATGGACTTATTCTCCGCGGCGGCGTCTGTTCTCGGCTCGTGTTCCGAATGTCGAGAATCTATTAATGGTGGCAAGGACACCATTAGAGGAAACCTTTACACGCATATACCCAACAAAAGACGTGGTCGAAATAGGTTTTGTGTCTGGGTGTCGGACAAGGGGGGGGGGACGTATATACTCACTATTTTGTGTCCGTAGAGTAGATTCGTAAAAAAAATAAAAATTATGCAGCTACTATGGGACTAGAAAAAAAAGGCTAAAGTTACAAGAGAACTAATTAAAAGACCACAAGCATAGGACTAGCATAAGACCATCCTGTGGTCACGAGGACCTCTATGAATACACAGGGAGAAAGGACGATGCTTTCAGTTGACACAGATAGTAAGACTTTATATAGATCTGTGTGAACACCTTCCTCTCTTTCTTTCTCTCTGTTGTAGTTATGTTACATGAAAACTATTTGCCAACAGTTTTGGTGAGAAGATCAATTTTTCTTTAATTGATGAATTTTTGTTATTGTTATTGAAGATGGATGAATTGTAAAAATCAATTCTTGGGGCCCCTATGTATTATGCCACCTCCTCCTCCCCCTTTTCCAAGGCATTCATTAACTTTACATATAAAAAGGCCAGCGTGGTCGTCCTCCTCACTGAGTAAGCTTAAATTTGTGATTTTCATAAGCCCAAGCCTTTAGTATGCAGACGAACACACGCACAAACACACAAGCAGTGACACACATGTATACATTATAACTAACCCTCCTCACCAGGACGAACACAATTACACACGTTAAACACACACACACACAGACACACATAGCCCTCGCACACACATACACTGGATCCTGTGTCTACAGCATATTGATTCGTTCCTGTCTTTCTTCCTCTCTTCTCCCCTCCCTCTCTCACTCTCTTCGTCGGCCCCAACTCTCTCTCCCTCTCTCTCTTCTCTTTCTCCCTCTCCAACTCCCTCTTTGACTCTCTCTCTCCTACACAGCCACAAATAGCACACTGCACCAGCACAACCATCAGTGGTCGTTGTTTTCAGCACCACCGTCTGCCCCAGCCCTCCCCTTTCCGACACTGCCTTGTGATAAAATTATTTGAAAAAAAAAAAAGACCCACCCGGTTAATGGCAAACATCATAGGTATGCCTTTTAACCGATTGTAAGAATTCCATTTTATCGCCCTTCAACCATTTCATTGATCACATTCTTAAATTGGACTTCGATTGTATAGTAACTATAGTACATTGATGTATTAAATTTAAAGGCCCTACAATGACGGTTTTAATGATGTAAGACAATCAGCTTATTGTCGGTAATATTAAACTGGGTAGACAAAACAACGTGGTACAATTATGTACAATTTAAGTAACTATTGTAAATAAACAGCCTATATATTTTTAAATTCTTAGACATGGGTGTGTATATATATATATTTGAGAGAGAGAAAGAGAGAGTGAGTGAGCGAGAGAGATTGGGAAAATGATTGAAAGAGAGAGACAAGAGAGAAATGTGCGATAACGTTATTTACTGTACCGGTAAATTATAAGATAAGAAACAGCTTTTCTATGGACACATTTAACCAGAAGGCCTACCATATTCTTTATAATCATTTAATTTTTACATTTCATTTTAATACGCGATATTGTCTTTAGCCGCACGTAACCGTTTATTATCAACACCTTACAAAGAGAGGGAACGAAAATAGGGGAGAAAAACAAAACAAAACTAAAACAGCAACTCCCCCCCCCCCCCACCTCCCGGTCCCGAACTAACCCACGCGCGCACGCACAGTGTGGCGAATCGCTACGTAGGTAAAAGAGGAATATAGGACAGACACACACACAAAATAATACACGACCACTATTGATTTCCACACTATGTACGAGTTGTACCAGCAAAGTACTACCACCGTCCTTCACACACACACACTTACACCACACCAAACACTGACTGGTGGTAGCCACTACACCACCCCGGTCATCGTCTTTATTATAAGTCTCATTTAGCGATATGATGCTGTGGTTGAGGCAAGAGTGGTAGTAGCCATTTGTTGAAAAACTGGAGAGAGAGGAAGGGGGGAGTGAGGAGGGATTCAAAATGAAGGTGGTGGGGGGTGGAGTGTGGTCTGAATTGAAAATATAGAAACTGAGGCAAGTGAAGGTATCACTTTAACAGACACAAATTATAATAGTAGATATTATTATGATGAAAATATAACGTATGTATAAATGACTGTTGTGTTGTGTGTGTGTGCTGACATACTAAGTGACTCAGTGTGTCAAGCGTGTCAGCGTGTGCTCCCAGTGTGTGTATGTGTGTGCGTGCGTGTGTTTTTCTCCCTCTCTTAGTCTGTCGCTATCTAAGATTGTTGACGTGGTCGTGGACCGGTGGTGCGCTATGGTGGTGGTGGTGGTGGTAGAGGTGGTGCGACAATCACGCTAAGCATGGGCAGACAAACAAATAAATGAGACGACGGCGGGAGAAATCATAACTTCCGTTCATCCCAAATGTAAATTACATTTTCAGGACTACCAACTCCACATTTAAACTTTACATACTTGTTTAATGAATGTCTTACTAAACTTAGCAGTTCATTGTTTAATGAATGTCTTACTAAACTTAGCAGTACATTGTTTAATGAATGTCTTACTAAACTTAGCAGTTCCTTGTTTAATGAATGTCTTACTAATTACTAAACTTAGTAGTTCATTGTTTAATGAATGTCTTACTAAACTTAGTAGTTCATTGTTTAATAAATGTCTTACTAATTACTAAACTTAGTAGTTCATTGTTTAATGAATGTCTTACTAAACTTAGTAGTTCATTGTTTAATGAATGTCTTACTAAACTTAGCAGTTCCTTGTTTAATGAATGTCTTACTAAACTTAGCAGTTCATTGTTTAAAAAAAGGAATGGGAAGTGTGGGTGATCCTTAAAACTAGACATGTAAAATATTGGAAATGGGGGGGGGGGGTGATTTTGAAGGTGTTTCAACAGTAGCTGTCACAAGGGTGATTAGCTCATCTTCGTTGTCCTTATACTTGACAGGCAAGTCATCTAGCTAATCTTCTCCATTCATTTAAGCGTCAAGGCTGTTTAACGAAACAACAATGACGACACAGGACACGTTCCAAGAAAGATGTAATTATTATGTTGTCAAAGTGAAATACTGTTTGATTATGATAGTTACAGACTCAAAAGCCTATTTATTTCGCCATGCCGTGGTCAAGACGTCGAGCGACTGGTTTGCAAACTCAGGAAAAGCAGAGAAACCAGACTATAACTACTGATAGGCACTTTAAAGGGGCTATCATATCCAGCTGGGACCTCGTCGGGACACCCTGAGATGGAGGTGTAGAAATGAAGTAAAAAATGTATTTAATATAATTACTTTTTATTTAGAACACAAATAGATCTACATGGAAGGTCCATAACGACGGTGGCGGTCCCGATATATGGCAACTTTATACCCGAGGTACAGTAAAATGAGGGCATATAACTATAAACTATATTATTAAGTGAGGTTGAGTTCATTACTAACTAATCTCTAAATGGTGAAGTGAAGACCAACATTTATTTGTTATTATCCCAATTAAATGTCTTTTTTCTCTTCTTCTGACGATAATAATGCCTTGTGGTGACTAGCCTGAACAGGGATCGCGCACTAAAATAATTTCAAAATTATGTTTAAAAACTTTGCCGAAAATTCCCAAACCCAATTTCAAGACTTGTGTGAAATTTATTAATGAAAACTGTCTGCGTATAGTAAATGTTTTTTAAGAAAAAAACCGATGGTAGTTTTATCAATGACCTCTCAACTCTCAACATCACTACATGGTCATTCTTTTTTTATGCCGTTCAGTCTATTTTTAGTGAAGTTCACAAAATATCCCAAACCGTTATAAGCTTTATCAAACCTTAAAAATAATGTTAGTTTATTTTCAAAACGTTCTCAAACCGTATGAACCCTGTCGGGGGACGGTATATACTTAGTATATAGTTCTAACTAGTCTATAGGCCTATTAAACTGAACTAAAACATTATATTTCGAACAGTTTCCTGCTTGTTCTGGTCAATGGTGTTTGGTCCAGCTCTTCTCGGAAGTTTAAGCCCATTATAATCACCACACCTTTTGGCCAATTAGCGAGCTTTCTCTTCTATATCATTTTCACAAAATATGTTTGTGTCAGTGGAGATGTATATATATTATGCATAAAATCAGTGGTATATGTTTGACTATGGGCATTCCACTGGAGTTGTTTTGTGGGCGTGAGAAAATTTTGTAGGAAGCCTATATTTTGTGGCATGGGGGTGGGTAATGAGAGGTTCTATATTGCAAATATACTGCAGTTTTCCCAAACACTGAAATATTGTATATGCTGAAATATTTACAGCCAGGTGGAATTTCGATTTCCTATCTGATTAGCCTATTCCCCTCACCCTCCCCACTCGAACTATGAAACAATCGGATCATGTTTAAAGTAAAGAAATAGCCTAGGCCTACTAACTAGAAGGACGAACGTTATACTTTGCCCATAACAGCATTGATTCTACACCCGTAAGCATACATTGTCTATGAAAACATATACCTGACCCAGAAATGTACAAAAAAACAAAAACAATTATTACTGTTTGTCAGTGCAAACATATAGGGGAAGTAAAAGTAAAGTACCCTTTGGACCAAACTGATCCATAGGGCTTGTGAAGCAGCAGCTACCGTGCCACATGACAACATATGTAGGCTACCTTTAATCCAACAACCCCAAAACAAAAAAAACAAAGCTTACGTATAGATCACACTTGATAAATATTGTATAGGTTTATGCATTTTTATTTGTAGGCCTACTTTATTATCCTTCAGAAGATTTCGCCATGCAAAAAAAGCGAAGACTATAATCTATAATGAGATGGACCGCTTGGTCTATTTTTAGAGCCTAACACTTTTTTTTTCCGAGCGCAGCCAATAACACTGCCTTTAATGACTCCTAAACTTCCCTAAAGACTTCCACTGTATAAAACTTTCGATTTTAATCTTTAATTTCCATTGAAAAAATCACAGCGAACTACTAAACCAGATGTCTAGAGGACAGAATGCAATCGGAAATTCCGAAACTAAGTTTTTCAAGTTATCAAATTGCTTAATATCCAAGCAAGCGGTCCATCTTATTATAGTCTTTGGTTAAATATAGGATTTAAAGAATGCACATCATAAAAAAAATGAAACAAAAATGAACAACTGATTTTTGGGGTTTGGGGCTGAAAATGTGAAAGAATGTGTTGTAATTGACAATACCTATATGAACTCTACATGCCAAGTTTAAGCCTAGCTCAATAGGATGACAAGAAGTGGGTTAATTAGACTTCCGAAGATTTTGCTAGCTTCCACAATGTTTGGCTAGGTTAATATATAGGATTGTAAAAGGATATTTCTTTCTCTGTGATAATCTATACCCATAAAGTCTACTTAATATGACCTTTGAATACAAAGATCATTGTCAGAAGTACTACCCAGACAATTACCACAGCACCATACGCCACCACTCTTATAATTTGCATGTGATGAAAACTTTTTTCTTCTAAATTTGAAATACAACAACGCGTTTAAATTATTCATTATACTAAACGGTATGCCTACGGTACATTTCAATTTGCAACCACATTTAGGCTTTTAATTTTGTGTGTGTGTGTGGGGGGGAGTGGTAGAAGGCTCTGTCTACTAGTATGGAAGCCTTATAACTTTAACAGTTGAAATGCCTAGTTCTATTTAGTTCTAACCATTCTAACTAAACTAAGTCCCTAAGATATTATCACATCCACCTTTTATCAGCTAATATGATATAGAACAGAAGACGTCTCAGACATTTATGAAATTTTATGTTTCCACAACAGCTTTAGATTTAAAAAAAAGCCTGCCTCTTATTACTGATATAAAACTTAAATAAATTAAATCCTCAACAAAGATTCAAGGGTAAATAGTTTGTCGCTCTCTCATCGCCCTCCCCCACTCTGATTGGCTCGCCACATGCAGCATGCACCTTTGAAAGTACTTCTGGCATCCATTAATAAAATTGGTTTAAATTGATTTAAAAACCTAAGAGGTTAAGATGTTTTGGGGGCATTGACGTAACCTGGAAAGGTAAAAAAGAGGCTGACCACCAAAGATATGCAGGCCTACAAAGACTATCAAGAGAGACAAAAGAAGCATGGGAAAAAACAAGGTACAAAGTCAGTCCATGAGAGAGAATTGTTGAAGACTCTTGTTATTGCTATCTGGTCCATTGAAAGCAAAGAAGGATATGTAAGTGAAAAGTAGCAATAATAAATCAAAATAGCAGATGGGAGTTAAAAAAAAATGTTGTGTGCCAAGGAAGCTTAGGTTAGGCCCTATTATTGAATAAGGAGACGTCCATTAATTACGTCAATAATTTTTAGGCAATTTTTAATTAAAATATAACAACCAGGGTTCGAACCCTACCGCCTGACATAAGATTTGGTCAATAGACTAAATAGTCTTTTAAAGTTTTATCTAGATGGAGCATCTATACCTTATAAGAATACAAACAATGCAGACAAAACACAACAGAAAAAATATTAGGTCAAGATAGAATTTGTTAATATATGCTTTAACAGGAAACAATGTGCATTATTTAAATCTTTTATATAGAACAGACATGCCTTCTGCCATTGAGAAAGGACATATATTATATGTTAGTCTGGCAATGCATTGTGTGATTAGTAATTTAATATCAATAGGGCCTCTCCACAACATAATTTATTTCATTACTTAATAAAATATAAATACATTTCTGAATTATTATTTAGTAGCACATTCTTGTATGCTCTTAATGGGATTATTTGGAAATTCTCCAAAATTATTACAGGCAGAATCTGAATTTTGAATATTGCAGATTTAATTTATTTAATTCATTTCAATAATAATTATAATTACCAGTGGTTTCTTCTCAGTGTGCCTTGTATTCTCAATAGATTTTGTGGGCATGTTTTCTGTGGGAAGACTTCCAGTTATCAGGGTTCTTTTTAATCCCTTTCCTAAAATTAATATTTGTGAAAGTTTCTGTTAAAACAATTTACAAAATATATTTAATTTAAAAAACAAAAGCATTATGTGATTGGCATAAGTTACATACACAAGAGAAAATTTATAAATACATAAGTATTAAACTAGAGCGATCAATAAAATTGTTTTGCTATCTCAGATTGCGATGAAAATTCACAGAATTATGTTTTTGATAGTGAAGAACGAGACCATGTTAAAATTAAAGGCGACCGAAAATGGCTTTAAAAAATAATTGAAAGCAAATTATCAGTAGTTTTCAAAACAATAGAACTCTCTTGTAAATATAGTGATTGAATGGAAACACAAAGGCAAACGAAGCTTATCTATCCCTTAATCATGTAGAAACAATGAATACTATATGTTTGGAGTGTATTAAGTGATAATATGTAAAATTAACACATGCATGTTCCACATCACTTGAAAATTGGCACAAAAAGTGATCACTTCCTGTGACCACCAAAAATAGGTCAAAACACTAAGTTCAAAAGTACCTAATATATATAATTACAAGCTACATTGCCCGGCGTTGCCCGGGTGAAAAAAAAAAAGGACTGTCTGGGGTGCAGATAACAAATTTATAAACTACACTTACTGAATACTTTTAGGAAAGTAAAGAAATATTGTAATAGGGAAAAAAATAGTCAAATATTTTTATTTAACAAAATCTATATTGCCTATAGATTTACAATGTCTTTTGTTTTTAAAAGTTTGAAAAATTAATTGTCGAAAAAAAAAAAGTATAGTCTAACTGGAGAATCGAACCCTGGTCGCCCGTATAGCAGTCCACTACGTTTACCACTGAGCTATCGAAGACACATGTCCGATGTGAAAAATTATTAGACGGTATATTGGGCTAGGCCTAGATAGGTCAGTGACACAATGTGTTTTCAAATTGACCAATGGGGATCCTCGCGGGGCTTAACACTGTCTTTTTATATATATAGATATTATTAAGGTCTAAGTATGATGCTGATAGCCTAGCCTGGGCCTAAGGCTAACTATCACTATAGTAGACAGTAGACACTGACTATAAGTAGATTATAAGTTTAATAAGTGATTAACCTATCCTATAGTTAACTATAGTTATACTTATAGTAGACTATCACTAACTCACTAACTATTAGGCCTAACCTAATATTAACTATCACTCAATAAAAATATGAATATGATAGTAATATTGATAGGCCTACCATTTTAAATTCTTAACATATTATTTATGTTATACGTTTATATTTTAAATATTTGGTAAATTATAACCTACCCGTATTTGTATCAGTAATTTTAAAACACTTTTCAAGGAAATGTCTTGAACATATCATGGCTTGATCTATGTTGAAAGCTGGATCCACTCTGTTTACAGAACGGACAAGGGCTTGTTCCCATTCTACATTTTCAGGGCGTCGAATTTTAAAAAAAGACAAGCCTCTGTGTCGACTAGAACATCCTGGACATCCAACAATAGCACAATTGTTGCCAGGCATTGTTAATTGATTGTAGTTTTAAAGTTTAAATACACATTAATTTCTAGGATTTCCAGTGTCAGTCGCTCAGTGTGTAGCGTACATTACTAACATTAGAAGACGTTATTATTATGAATATTAGATTATACACCACAGTAACAGTATCTTGAGTAAATTTACAATTATTCGTATTTATGTACAGCGGAAAACTTGAGGACTTATTGAAGGCATGCGCAAACTAACCTTTAGCTATAAAATAGAGCAAGCGGTCCATCTTATTATTATAGTCTTTTACTGTACAAGAAACAACTTCTAATACTAATGACGAATGTGAGTTAGAAATGAAGTGATATTTGTGACCGGAAGCTACAATGCAAAACCGAAACAAGAGCTCTTTTACTTTTTATTTTAACCACTAACTACACTGAGCTATATACTATCATAGACTATAATATACATTATACCATAGACCAGAGGTTCCCAACCCTGTGCCCGCGGGCGCCATTCGTATGTGCCCGCCTCTCACTATTCGACAGAGACAGAATTTTTTTCATAAACATTATTTTAAATATGATTTATTTTTATTCATTTGTTAGAGTTTTAATTTTTTGTTGTACTTGTCCCAACTTGTCTAGCGGCGAGCCAGACTGCACTATTTACGCTAGCCTAAAACGGCTAGTGCCATTTGCACATCACACCTTGTAGGCCTACACGCAGAAAACCCGAAGTGAACGAATGGAACGAACGCCCACGAACTTATCCGATAAACGCCGAAGGCGCCAAATCACAAGGCACATAACTCTGATTGCTTCTGCGATCATCGGCTCACTTCGGGTTTTCCGCGTGTACATGGAGTGATGCGCAAAAAGCATTCCCCGCCTGGAACCGCGTTGTTGTCATTGTGATAGCTGCCCTGTTCGGGTCGCGACAGTTAGATAAGAGACATGTTCGTCAGACGAAACACGAATTAGGAGTTTTCTATAAAAAAAATTAACAGGCTAAAAGCGAGGTGCGTAATTTATTGTATTCATAAGCGATGATCTATTAATAAACTATTATTATTGAGGAGTTATAGTTCTTGTTATAATATATTTATGCATATAATGCAGAACAGACTTGCGCTATAACATTGATATTATATTGTAGTTCAATTATTTTTTTTTTATTATTTATTTTAGCCCTAAAATGAGTGGACCAAGTAAAAGACAACGAACCTATAATTTTAACCCTGACTGGGAGGAATCATATTGTTTCGTTAATTTGAAAAATAAATGCGTTTGTTTGTTGTGTGGTAGTAGCATTGCAGTGCCGAAAAAACATAACGTTGAACGACACTTTCAGACAAATCATGGCACTTTTAATGTGAATTATCCTCTTAAATCTGAAGTAAGAAAGAATTTTTTTTTAAATCTAAAATCAAGTCTAACAGCACAACAGACTGTTTTCACAAGACATGTGTAAAATTCTAAAAAGGCCACCATTGCTTCTTTCAAAGTATCTCACATGCTCGCAAAAAAAAAAAGATACCTTTCATTGATTTGATGGTGAGTTGTTTAAGGAACTATTTTTGACTGGTGCCGATTGTTTGTTTGATGGATTTTCTAACAAACGTGAGATTGTCTCAGCAATACAAGACTTACAGTTGTCAAATAACACAGTCACAAAAAGAATACATGCAATTTCAACAGACATACAAACTCAGTTAAAAACTGACTTGGAAATATGTGACTGGTTCTCGCTACAATTTGACGAGTCAACAGATATATCAGACACCGCACAGTTAGCAGTTATGGTGAGAATGGTGTTTAGTAACTTCACAGTAAAAGAGGATATGTTACAAATATTACCTATGAAAGGACAGACAAGGGGTGAGGATATTTATAATACATTCAAAACATACGCCAAGTCAATAAATATGCCTTTGCACAAGCTGTCTGCAATAACCACTGATGGGGCGCCAGCAATGATGGGTAAAAACAAAGGATTTATTGCCCTCTGCATGAAGGATGATTCATTTTCAAACTTCATGTCCTACCATTGTATTATCCACCAGGAAGCTCTGTGTTGTAAAATTGTGCCATTTGAACACGTCATAAAAATAGTTATAAAAATAATCAATTCTATTCGAGCAGCTCATATGCAACACCGACTTTTCAAGGCCCTGTTAGAAGATACTGAAGATAAAGAACATGATCTTATTCTGCATACTGAAGTACTTTGGCTCAGTAAAGGAAAGGTTCTTACAAGATTTGTGAGTTTAATTGAAGAAATAAAAACATTTATAAACGATAGAAAGGAAAATTATGATGAACTAGCTGACTCTGGCTGGCTGATTGATTTGGGATTTCTCACAGACATCATGGAAAAATTGAATTCTTTAAATTTGGAGTTGCAGGGTAAAGACAAAAGCATAGCTGAAATGATAAGCTCTGTAAAGTCATTTAAAGCTAAATTGGATTTGTTGATATAACTTCTGCAGATCAATTCTCTCGTGCATTTCCCACATATGAAGAAAATGCTAGGTGACAATGAATTAAATGGGACATTATTTATTAAGCATCTTCAAGAGTTAAAAAAACAGTTTGAAGAGAGATTTTTGCAGTTTAAACATATTGAGCCAATAGTTTCCTTCTGCATCAATCCTTTTACTTGCCAAATAAATGTTATGGAAATAGCCGCATGTATTGCAGATTTTGTTCAAGGTAAGACAGAAGAACTAGAGTTAGAAATTTTGGAACTTAAGAATGATATTTTGCTAAAATCCTTAATGTCAGAGGACTTTTGGAATACAGTGGATAGAGAAGAGTTCCCATTGTTGAATAAAGCGGCATATAAAATTGAATCATTTTTCGATTCGAACGAATTTATGCGAATCATTGTTTTCAAACATGAACTTAATAAAATCAAGATATAGATCTCGACTCACCGATGAGCATCTTTATGATTGTCTGCTAACAGGATTATCGCCATACGCTCCTAATTATGAAGCTCTGGCCAATGAAATTCAATGACAAAGATCACATTGACTTTATTATATTTTTTTATTAATTGTTTTCTTTGTATTTGTGTGTTTTGTTTACTTTCTTTACGTTTTGTAAATACATTGCTCTGTGTGTAGACTATGCAATTTGAAAAAAATGCCAAATAATTTTATTATTTTGAAACATTTTTGTTTATTATTTATTAATACATTATGACTATAAGAAAATAAGAAAATAAATTTTGGGAAAATGACAAGTTATGGAAGGAGTTTGTCGATTTAAAATAGGTGGTGCCCGCCACCCTACCGATATTTTAGAATGTGCTCTAGAGTAAAAAAAGGTTGGGAACCCCTGCCATAGACTATAATATACATGGACCGCTTGCTTTAGTTTTTCTGCTATATGATGACTCGAAAGACTGATTTTCGGAATTTCCGATTCGTTGTTCCCTTTGCACTTCCGTTTTATTGAATCTCTTCGATTTTCTCAATGAAAAATTAAAATTAAAATCGAAAGTTGTATAAAGCGGAAACATTTAAGAAACAACGAGGAGCGTAGAAGTAATTTAAGACAGCCTTATTGGTTGCGCACGGAAAAAAAGGTTGATATAAGTTCTAAAAATAGAGCAATCGGTCCATCTTATTATACTTATAGTCTATGATACTATGTATGATAGGGCCTACTAGCGTATTATTTACGTGGCTTTCCTGTGGGTCTAATATAGCCTAGACCTACATTGACATTGAAGTACAAAATAATGGGACATAATAGGCCGTCTTTTTTTTTTTAAAGCTTCATGTGTCAATAGGCCTAGGCCTACTCTATGACTGTAGGCCTAATAAAAATCAGCTTCACATTCTCTAAAATATCACCTTGAGCAAAATGTGAGGCCTACACATCGATTCTTAACTTTTCCACTTATATAGCGACACAACAAGTACAAGCAATTTCTAGATGTGTCATACATAATTACTGGTCAACGAAGGGGAAGCTGCATCTATGCCTATACATTGGAGCTTATAGAGCTGCAGTACACCGTATAGCTGAGGCCACACAAACTGGTGGGCCGGGTTGTGGCCCGCGGGCCGCCTGTTGCACACACCTGATTCTAAAGGTTTCCCACCGTTGGTCTAGAGCAGGGGTCGGGAACCTTTTTGTCTTAGAGAGCCATGGATACCACACATTTTGAAAAGTAATTCTGTGAGAGCCAAACATTATCATTCATTATGTTTAAAACTAAAAATTCAAGTAGGCCTAAATGTGTGCATTTTGTGTAATTTCAACACTAAAAGTACAATAATTATGTCTCTGAAGTCTTCTGATACTGAGCTGCAGTAGACTTTAGCTCATTTGTAGAATGAAATATTGATATGCAATTAATATGTAGATCAAAAAGTCTAAAAAAAACATTTTTTTAAATAATCGAACATTTGTCTGCGAGCCAGATGCAGCCCTCAAAAGAGCCACATCTGGCTCGCGAGCCATGGGTTCCCGAC
Source organism: Anisus vortex (assembly GCA_949126835.1). Taxonomy (NCBI): domain Eukaryota; kingdom Metazoa; phylum Mollusca; class Gastropoda; family Planorbidae; genus Anisus; species Anisus vortex. Next base: position 21,833,768 of record OX421499.1, read on the forward strand.
CCCTGGTCTAGAGTCTAGACAATGTCTTGCCATTAGAATATGATAGACGGGACAAGAGAGTGAGGCTGACGACCTGCGCAAACTCTCCCTCATTATGATAAGAATAAAGCACAAGTTACCAAACGTCTTCCAAATATCAATATTTTTGTATATTTTGACTGTATTTATTCCCTCATTATGATAAAAATAAAGCATAAGTTACCGTACGTCTCCCAAATATGATCAAATATCAATATCTTTGTACATTTTGACTGTATTTATTCCCTCATTATGATAAAAATAAAGCACAAGTTACCGTACGTCTCCCAAATATCAATATCTTTGTATATTTTGACTGTATTTATTCATATTAAGCTATTGTTTTCAAAGGGGTCACGGTGCCGAGCGGTTCGCTTTCGGCTGTGTATGTCCTGGGTTTGAATTGGAGGGTGTCACTGAGTCTACCCAGCTCTGATGGGTAGCCTACCTGTCTTTAGTTGGGGTAAAATAAAGACAGCTGTAAATAGTGCTGGCCACACAATCACCTACCCAGCGGGCGCACGACGTCGAATCGACGGGGGGAAAGAACCTGATTTCCACGTTTTTTCGTTGTTTTCACGTTTGTTCCACGTCAATACGACGTTGTGTGCCCGCTAAGTCATATATGACTTAGCCACAGAAAGTGATGAACGCTGCTTCACTGGCCCTATGGATCAATTTAATCCGACGGGTACTTTACTTTTTTTACTAATTGTTTTCAACATGTTAATCTAGCTTATTCTTTTGCTCAAAAAGTTTTCTATCCGATTCGGCGAACAAGCATGATTTGAGTTTTCGCCCTCCCTGAGCGGATTAAGTTTGACTCTCTTGAATTCTATTAAAGTTGATTAAAACATGTGTCTAACTGTCTAACAAAGTATAAAATGTAGCATAACCATTTTAAATCGTAACAATTTTCTTAGAGAACTTATAACGTGCCAACTAAAAAAAAACAACAACATCCAATCTAACACAATATGGAATTCGTTGCAGTAGGCTACTACTAAATGTCCCCTCATTAGCCTACTATTGCTTCGCTGTGTCTTAAGTTTCAAGATTCTATTTTAAAAATCCAGCAGTTATTAATTTTTATTATTGAGCTTTCTTAAAATTATTCTGGTAGACTGCTAGTCTAGGCTTGATAATTCAGACTTCATTCTGCTGCAGCGTGGTCTACGCACAGACGAAGTCATGAGCGTCTTCAAATGATATTAAAAAAGATATTGGGGGCCACCAATAAATGGTGCCACGCAACCAGGAGAGGGAGGGATTAAACTATTTGTATAGCTACGTGACGATGGATATAGATTTAGGGGAATGTCTGAACATTGTGGCACCACAAGAAATGAAGCTACCAATTTTTCTGTAAAAAAACTACTGTGATTATGTGCCTGTATATTAATTATTGAATTCTAAAACGACAACGACAGTAAGGGAATCAAAATATATAGTATATTTGACAGTTTGGAAAAAAAAAGGAGGGAGGGGGGATGAGCGGGGAAATTTAAGTTCAGAGCTTTAATTTTGACCATATCTCAAGGGTGACTTTTACCTTTTGTAGTCACTTAGGACATGCGACGATGGGCTCGGATGGGGGAAAACAGGGGGGGGGGGGGAAATGGAAGAATTGAAGGCAGGCAAAAATCGCGTGATGTCATTCATGGAGGGGAAAGTCTAGCAGACGGTATATTAAGAGATAGATCTACGAGACTCGACTGACTCGATTTATTTAAATGTTCAAATAATTTAGTAATTATAAATCTATTAATAATATTTAAAAATAATATTATTATTTAATTAAAAAAAGATTACATTTTCCCCTGAAAACAGACCACTTTATCTACAAAGCTGGCCAGGGGCCAGGAGGGGACAATACATTAAATACTTGATTGTAAAAAATATCACAAGTTATAGTTCTTAGAAAAAAAAAAGAGTCATAATGCGTAAGAAAACAAAGGTCGCAAAAGTAATCGCAATATACAAGTCAACGTGTTTATAATATATTTATTTAAACAAATAAACATTTAAACATTCATTGCAAAAATAATTAAAATCACAACTTCTTCTTTATAAGATTTTAAAATAAAATTTTTATTTTTATTTTTGACAAGCATGCAAATAATCATCCATCATGTAAAAATTGACTTCGATTTTTATCGTATTATAAATAACCAGCTGTGACGTAAGTAATGCCCGGATGATCCTCAGTGGTCTGGGGTGCAGGCTTCAAACCTGTAGCCGACTGACGTCGGAGTGGTTCGATTCCACCCTACGGGCGATATTTTTTACTTTTTAGATTTCTTTTCTATTTTATTACAGTTACAGTGTAATTAATTTTGTCTACACAGAAATGCATATCAAAACAATAGAATCTAACCTAAAGATGTCTATCTCTAGTCTTGTTTTTTTTGTGACTATTTTAGACAGCTAATATTTTGCTACTAGACTATATTAGATCTACCTAGGGCAAAAGACATACGGCTGCAATGGTCACTAGTTAAATTTGGTCTCGGTTAAAGGCATGCTAAACATAGTAAGGGGACGTCCATTAATTACGTCAACAATTTTTAGGCAATTTTTACCTCCCCTTCCCCTTGTCAACAAAATTGTCAAACTAATTTTACCTTTACTATTGATAATATATGATACAATGATAGTTGCTCAATTGTTTTGGAAAATTGTGCACCAGTTGTTAATTGTCCGTCTTTATTTTATTGCATTATTGATCGCCCCCTCTCCCCTTTATACATAGTTGCCTTCCCCGTCCCCCTACCTCTCCTACCTTTAACTATTTGCCCCCCCCCCCCATCTTACTACGCCACTGAAAATTAGAAAATTATACATCCTTACATAATACAATTTTATTTCTAGATAATTAGACATTAACATTTTGAAATTATGAAGAAATCTATTTAATCAAATTAATTTTTAGGTTTAACCTATTATAAGTAGTTAACACAAATATATTAGTTTATATATCAGAATAAGCCTTCTTACGCTCTACTGTTGTGCACTATTTGCCCCCCCCCCCCTCCCCAACATACACACACATAATTTGCACAATCTCCCCTTCCCCACTTGCACTAGGTGCCCACCTCCTTTGACCCCCCCTCCCAATCGTACCCTTTTGTTTTTCGTTCACTGTCTATAGAGGGTAGGTCTTTAGGCCACGAAGTTCACAAATTAGTATAAGCATTACCTATTATCACACAGTAGATCTAGTCCGTTGTGAGTGAATGTGTGTCATACAAACGCACGACCAGTTTCCATTTTGATTTAATTTATTAAATTTTACTATTCAAATATAAAAAAGTAACATTGTTGACTTCAACGTTTCTTACCCCCCCCCCTATTTTGTTAATGGACGACCCCTAACGCTGATATCTATAGTCCATATTTTATGTATTTGTAGACCTTGGCCTACTGAGGTAGGGCCTACACGGCTTTTCCCATTGCTTCGCCAAAGCTTGTATACTCTGCAATAAAAAAAAAGTCATCAATATCAAAAGGCTATACTATAATAGTCATTAATGGGTAACAGAACGGAGATAAAGTACTTTATCGCTACCTGAAAACGATAGTAGCATTTTCAAAAATACATGTTTATTTAATAGGTGTAAGATCTACTGCCTACTAGGTCTAGTCTCAATTTAAAAAAGGTAAAAGCCAGGTAACCTACACCTTGGAATATTGAATTAGATACATAAACGCCAGCCTAGTTTGCTTATTGGCAATTTCCGTTGTACTAGTAGGGCAGTGAAGCAAAAAAAAAAAAAAGTATTAGATCTAGATTCTAGATCGAATTCGATATAATAATTTCAAAAGTAGCAAGTTTTTATTTGAAATTTTATTTAACTATGGGAAATAACCCTATTTAATTACGGTTTGACAAGGTTGTTTTGATAGTTTCCCTTGAACCATATTTTAATTTTTTTTTTGCATGCTACTAAAATGCATTCGTTTTATGACCATTTCAATGTAAAAAGAAACCCATCTCATCCTCCAAATAAGCTGTTTTTTGGATTATTATAAATAAAAAAAAAGTTGAAATTGTTCTTCCCTCCGCAGGGGATTGAACGATGGATCTTCGGTTTACGAGACAGACGCCTTACCACTTGGCCACGAAGGCTGCCATTGGCGTACCCGTTTAAATCATTTGTGTGTCGATTAGTGGGCTTATCAATGTTAAGTTTCCATTTTCATTTAATTTATTACATTTATTACAAAAAATATAATAAGTAACGTTTCTTGACCCCCCCCATCCCCCATGTCAACCACTGTCAAACTTTTCACCCCCCCCCCCCTTCTCCCCTATTTTGTTGACATAATTGATGGACGACCCTTAAAGCTGGTATCTAAGTCCATATTTACATGTAGACCTTGGCCTAGTCAATAGTGAGTTACAGAAAGGAGAAAAAGTAATTTAAAAGTAATTTGTCGCTACTCGAAAACGAGAATAACATTTTTCAAAATTCTTTTTTATTTAATAGGTGTAAGATTTACTGGAATTATGCTGCTATTAGTAACTAGCAAAATACTGACCCGCATTATTCTCGATTGACTAAAGGATGCAGTGGAAGAAAAACTTAGACCCGAACAAGCTGGCTTCAGAAAAGATAAATCGTGCACAGACCAAATAGCAACTCTCCGAATCATTATCGAGCAATCCCTAGAGTGGCAGTCAACCCTATATTTAAATTTCCTCGACTTTCGCCAAGCCTTTGACAGTGTTGATAGAGATACTATCTGGCAGCTTCTCCACCACTATGGAATCCCTCATACACTGATCACCCTAATACAAGAGCTTTACGAAGGGGCGACCTGTCAAGTTATCCATAACGGCAAATCGACAGAGGAATTTGAGGTTAAAACAGGAGTCAGGCAAGGATGCATGCTTTCCTCAATGATCTTTCTTTTAGTGGTTGACTGGGTGATGCGCCAAACAACAAAAACGGGAAAAACTGGGATCCAGTAGACACTAAACCAGTTCCTTGAAGACCTGTACTTTGCGGATGACCTGTGACTAATGTCCCAGAAGAACCAGCACATGCAACAAAAAACAGATAACCTGGCCCAAGAAGCATCCAAGACCGGACTGCAGATCAACTTGGAGAAGACAGAAACGATGACCCTCTTTAAGAAACAAGAGAAACCAATTAAGGTTGGAGACACTGAGCTGAAAGAAGTCACCTCTTTCACATACCTGGGCAGTATAGTCTCAGCAACAGGTGGCTCGGACGAAGACATCAAAGCCAGAATAGGGAAAGCGAGACATGCCTTCATCACCCTGAGACCAGTCTGGAGGTCAACAGCCCTGTCTATCCAAAACAAACTGCGAATTTTCAACACCAATGTAAAGGCAGTGCTTCTCTACGGATCAGAGACCTGGAGAGTCACCAACACTCTGAGCAATAAGCTTCAAACCTTTGTTAATGGCTGCCTCCGCAACATATTAAAGATTCGGTGGACAGAAAAAGTAAAGAACACCTACTTGTGGCGACGAACAAATCAGGATCCCCTCGAACAGCAGATCGACAGGAGAAAGTGGCGGTGGATTGGGCACACCTTACGGAAGCCCCCACAGGACATCACGCGACAGGCTCTGCAGTGGAACCCCCAGGGAAAAAGACGGATTGGTCGCCTGAAGACCACCCGGAGACGCTCCTGTGAGGAGGAAATGGCAAGCTGCAACCTGTCATGGGGTGAACTAAAAAAGGATGCCCAGAATCGAGTGCGCTGGAGAGCTGTTGCGGAGGCCCTGTAATGTTCCACAAGGAACCAAAGGAATTAAGCAAGCAGTCTCTAAAAAATAAAAGCCAGGTAGCCTACACCTAATTTGAGAACTAAACTTCAGCCTAGTTTGCTTATTGGCAATTTCCGTTATACTTGTAGGGCAGTGACGCATAAAAAGAGTTAGATCGAATTCGATATAATAATTTCAAAAGTAACAAGTATTTATTTTAAATTTTACTGAGCGATGGGAAATAGCCCTATTTAATTATGATTTGACAAGGAATGTTTCGATAGTTTCCCTTGATCGATATTTTAATGATATTAAATGATATTAAAATGTATTCGTTTTATGACCATTTCAATGTAAAAAAAAAATCTTCATCTTGCAAATAAACTGTTTTTTCGTTTATTATTAAATAAAAAAAAAGATTAAAATGTTAACAATTTTTCTTGCCTCCGCAGGGGATTGAACCCTGGATCTTCGGTTTACGAGACCGACGCCTTACCACTTGGCCACGAAGGCTGCCATTGGCGTTCACATTTAAGTTATTTGTGTGCCGATTAGTGGGCTTATCAATGTTATGTAGTCTAATCAGAAACAATGGGGCTAGGGCATATTTAAATACTCTCGCTACGTGCATTGCTTTGTTTTGAACCGTGCATAATCCATTACAATCTTATTCAATCTAGTCAAATACAAGAAGGGAAGACACAAAAAAATAAAAAAATAAACAAAAATAAACAAAAACAGCCAGCCTTTGTTTTAATAGGAGAAAAATTCAATTATGAAAAATAATGGCCTATGCTATGACTATGACTGTAATTTTCAACCATTTCACTAAAATGCTAATAACTTTTATAGGGCTAAAGATAACTCAATCAAATTTTCAGAGTCTATTCCTCTATGTAGCATATATTCTTTGTGAACTTTATTTTATTAATGATTGGCTTTATTTATTTTGTAGTAGGCCCTATTTATCTTATACGTTTAGGACCTACAGACGTTCCTTCTAGATAGAAGATTATTACGTCCACTAGGCCCAAAACTCCTGCAGGGCGACAGGGATCCGTCGGTGGTAGGGATAGAAGCCGCGACATGTCAGTTGGTTTTTGGTTGACAGTCCGGTGAACTAACCGCTGGACCAGCCGGCTATTTGTAAGTTTGGCCTACATACAAAATAGAAAACGATACATGAACAAACACACCAATGACATTTTATAAACATTTTTTCATTTTTATTGCATTTTAATGTGTTTTTTTTAAATGTTTACATGTACTAGAGAACTATATCGATACATTAGCAACTGTAAAAGGGAACTACAAAGCTGTACAGCACCCCAAATAGCATATCACTGGAAACAGTTGATTTTCCCACAGATGTCTCATAAGCGTGTTTTTTTTTATGTGAGTATATTACCCAGGGACTGGCAACTGGCAACACATTGCACGCGTGCCACACAGTATTTTCTTTTGTACAAGAAAGTGAGTGCTAGAACAGAATAAAAAAAAAAACTTGTGGCACTCTTCTTCTTATATATTACAGACGCTCTTTCAATAAATACGATTTTTGCGTCCTACCTTTATCCGTGGTCTGTCTAGTCTTGCATTTTTAGGCTATAAGTGTTTTGAATGATGTTAAGTTACTGGTTTTCCTGGTTTGTTCAGGGAACCCACTCGGGAAAAAATAGTAGGTCTACTTATATGCATTTGTTTTCGCCTAAGAGATAGGGAAAGTGTTTTTGTCCTTATGTTTATCTGAGCATTGTAACAGATTGTTAGTGTTTTGTATTTCTGAATTAGAATTTAATTCCTTGTATTATTACTACTGTCTAGGTTTGGTGATTTAACTATTGGTGTTACTCTTGTCAGTTGTGAATATTCACTAGAAATAAACCTTGCAACTCTTTTCTGAATTTGTTCAAATTTTTAAATGTTTTCTTTAGTTTAGGTAAATAATTTCAAATATCTAGAAGCCATCCTATCTGTAGACGATAGCTGTGAGGCAGAAATTTGGGCCAGGATTGGGTCAGCAATGGCTAGACTTAACAGAATCTGGTCTAGCAAAAGCATTAGTCTTTACAGAGCCCTTGTGAAAACCATTGTTCTGTATGGATGTGAGACCTGGACGCTGCTAGCAACAAAGTTTAAAACAAGTTGCATGCATTCGAAAATAAATGCAGGAGGAAAACCCTACAAATCTCGTACCAAGAACACGGGACTAATGCGTATATCTAGGACAGAATAACCTCAATTGCGGGCCCTCAAGAAAACATTATGGCAACAACCAAGCGGCACCAGCTGACATGATTCGGTCATATGTTGCGTCATAATGACCTGCCAAAAACAATCCTCCAAGGCACTGTAGAAGGTGGACGTCGGAGAAGCCGTCAGCTGAAATGCTGGTTCGACAATATAAAAGATTGGACAAAGCTGCAAATGGCTGAACTAGTGACAGGGGCTCAAGACAGGCAAAAATGGAGAAAGACGATTGCTGAGGTGTCCATTCGCTCCCCCCAACGACCACAACGGTCAATGGTCTGGTTTATTTATATATTTGGATTCGACCAAAGATTGTTCCAACGCATCTTTTTTTCATTACTGCTGCAGCAGAAGTTGCGCTCGATATTTATTTTAAGATCTGAAATGCCATGTCCTCCAAAGCAAACTCACACAAGAAATCTTCCCCGCGCCTCTGATTTGCTGCAAGAATTCTATTACAGATCGTCAAGCAATGCTTCTGACGCCCCCCCCCCCCCCCCCCAATATTTGATGTGCGATTGGAGTTGATTCAGTAGCCTAACAAAAGGGAGGAGGGGGGGGGGGGGGCACCCCAAGCGTCGTAGTTTGAATAGACGCCAAACTGACGCTTAAAAATAAATAATATAAAAACAACATAAAGTAGCTTAATAATTATGAAAAAAAGACTCAAATTCTAAATAATTTTTTAATTAGCCCTTCTTCCTCCATTATTTCTATCCTGTCCCGGGCGATATTTTCCCTGTTTACGTCACCGAGTTGTAGGTTTCAGAGATTTTCTTATTGTCCGCGTTTAGAACTAGATTTATTATTTCATTTTGCGCAGCCCTACAAAAATTTCCCATTTTCTGCTTACTATACTTTAGCATAGATTTAGAATACATAGATTGAGCATCAGATTGTTAAGCCTGTATAAAAAGGCGGGGAATATGTTTATTAGTAATTTATATTACAATTGTAGAGTCTAGATATCAGTGTCTAGAAGTGATGCTTACATTATTGTTTTATTACACAATCGGAATTAGGAGGAATGATTCCTTTAGCTTGAACCAAAGACTATAATAAGATGGACAGCTTGCTTTGATGTTTCTGCTATTTGATAACTTGAAACACTTAGTTTCGGAATTTCCAATCCCTCTAGATCCGCTAGACTTCAGGCTTAGCAATTCCATAGACTATAATAAGATGGACCGCTTGCTCTATTTTTAGAGCTTATATCAACTTCTTTTCCGTGCCCAACCAATAAGGCTGTCTAAAATTACTTATACTCTCCTCGTTGTTTCTTAAATGTTTCCGCTTTATAAAACTTTCGATTTTAATTTGCATTTTTAATTGAGAAAATCGAAGCGATTCAATAAAACGGAAGGGCAAAGGAAACAGCGAATCGGAAATTCCGAAAATCAGTGTTTCGAGTCATCATAAAGCAGAAATACTAAAGCAAGCGGTCCATGTATATTACAGTATATGGTAATTCGCTAATATTTTCTCAATGGAAAATTAAGTTATTATAGTCTTCGTATACAGCGGAAACCTTTAATGCAATTGTAGAAGCGTAGAAGTAATTCAAGACCGCCTTATTGGTTGCGCACGGAAAAAAAGAACATATAAGCTCTAAAAATGGAACATTTTATTATAGTCTTTGCTTTAACCAAATATATTTTATTTCTCAAAATAAAAATATCACGTGACCATTCGGCTTTACTGAAAAAGCTTTAGTAAAAATTGATGTTTTTTTTGGGTGGGGTTGGGGGAATTGAAAGAATAGGTTGTCATTGGTTTTACGTAGGGCCTATACGTTACAAGTTGCAGCTCTATATGATGACGGGAAATGGGTCAATTAGCACTCTTAGAAGCAAAAAAAAAAAAGAAACATACATAGGCCTACAATAAGAAAATTTTCAGAAATTAAAGGTAAAGGATATTAAATTAACAAACAAACATATAAACAAATTACAAACAAATTACACATTTTATATTGCGCTATTCAGAAAAGTTATTATTCGAATGCGCTTTACATTGACCCAATTTTATTAAAATAAATACAATAATACAGTTTTTAAAGCTTGTTTACAAATGTCAATATTATCGGCTTGTTTAATTGTATTCGGAAGTTCGTTCCACTATAGTGGTACTACGACGCTGTAGAAGCGAGTTGCACGTGTTTTTCTTTTTACTGTTAGTACCTTAAGTTGTGGATGAATTTTGTTTGAACGCAGTCCCGCTTACTCTGTTGTGTGTATTTAGGGTAATGCGAGACTTTAATCTTACTGACAAAACAAAATTAGGAAGAGAATAAACTTTTTCCTTGACACTATCCGAAATCTAAATTTAGTTTATAATTATATATATAATATATATATTAAATATTAAATAATCCACAGATACTACTCGATGAATGTTTAAAGAAGAATTAAATGATTACATTTAAATCAAATAATAACATTCAATCTCACTGGTCAATACTAAATAGCTTCCTTGTAACTAAACAAAACCAACAGTCCTAACTGCACTAATGGGTACTTGATATAGATTTTGATACAAAATATTATAATACAATTACACGTAAATTAAATAATCTTTATGGTAAAATAAAAATTAAACATAAATAAATAGAGTCTAGCTATTATAAATGAACTATCGAAACCATTCGAAATACAATAAAAAAAAATATATAATAACATGCTAAACACTCATAGCAATACTTTAGGCCTACTTGATTTAATTTTTAACTAACAGACTTGGACTAGTAGTAGACTAGAATTATGTCATTATCTCTGAAAACTCCTGTCATGACATTGGCAGAGTGAATAACAACAATTAAAATACAAATATAAAAACACCTAAATACAATGCTTTATCTCTGGAATAAATGTAATACTACAGACATACATAAGGCATAAATACATTTCCCAAACACAATGTAAACAAGGAAGCCTATATATATGGAGAATTACACAATGGTTTCCCGGTCTGACTCACTTCAATACAGCTTTGGATTGGTGAAGGTTTTCTGTGGCCAGAACCTGTTGCGAGCTGTTTCATAAAGGGGGAAGGGTTGGAGCAGACGTTCTGCGTTCTCAAGAGACATCCCACGTGAGGAATCTTCACTGGTTGCGCTGGCTACGCAGCTTCCGGTGCATTTGTTGTTTTTATTCTGTTGTGCACGGTGTCTGAAATCTAAAGATAATAATATATTTCGTGTGTGTGTATGTTTGTATGTGTGTGTCAAAGTGTGTGTGTGTTCCGGCAAAGACTATAAAAAGATGGACCGCTTGCTTTAATATTTCTGCTATTTGATGACTCGAATGACTTCTTTTCGGAATTCCCGATTCCCTTTTGCACTGTACACTTCCGTTTTATCTAATCGCTCAGTGAAAAATTAAAATTAAAATAGAAAGTTGTAGACTATACAGCGGAAACATTTAGGCAAACGAAGGAGCCTAGAAGTAATTTAAGACATCGTTATTGGATGCACACGGAAAAAGAACATATAAGCTCTAAAAATAGAGCAAGTGGTCCATCTTTGGTTCTGGCTAATAACATAACAATTTTTGGTGAATTATTTTTTGAATACAATTTTGACATTGCTAGAAGATCTAGATCTAATTCATTTTTTATTTTATTTATCTTAGTTTCGATATGAATTTATAAATTCACAATGACGACATAAATAGTAAAAAAAAATATTATTTCCAAGAACAAACGAACAAACAAGAAAAGAAAAGAAAAAAAAAGATTATGGAAAAAAATGTATAGAAATAAAAAAAATTCCCAACCACTCCCACTCAAAATAAAAAAAAAAAAATGAGGCCTACTAAATCACAACAGTGAACAAACAAACACACGGGATTGTGCAGCTCATGCTTATAAATCTAACAGGCTTGAAGAGACTACTTTGTCAAAGACTCATTGATTGGAAAATAATTTTGAGAAAAAAAAGTTTCTTTTGTTCAATTCGACGTTGAAGGGAAGAGTGTGGGGTTGCTAAGGTGGTAAATTACTTTGAAAGCAATTTAGGTATTTGGAAACTGAAAGAAGCCAACGCAAAGCCATTGCCAAGTTAAAAAGTAATTCTTGGAAAGAACCGTGACAAATATGGATTGCCTAGTCGAGAAGAAATATTGAACCAATATAGCAGACAATGGACTTAACTGAGGGTGTGTGTGTGTGTGTGTGGGGTGTGTGTGTGGAAGGGGGGTGGGTGGGTGGGTCGGTCGTATATTGACTCAATATTGAGCCCACGGGGTGGGTGTACAACCCACAGGGTTAAGTGAGTGAAGTGACGCCAACAATTTTCTCTCTTATTCTTTATCCCTCCCCGTGGAGCATAAGACAGCAACAAAGTTCCGCCAGGCCTCCCTATCCTGGGCGAGCCATCTGATCTCATGCCATGTTTTATTGGTGGCCTTTGATTCACCATCTATCGATCTCCTCCAAGTTCCCATTGGTCGTCCCCTTTTCCTTTTTTTCCGACGGTGTCCAACAATTATAGGATAGTATAATCGATCAGCCGTGGCCACGTATGGGGTCGATGAAAACCGCATTCCGGTTTTTCATATGCTATAAAGAGCCACACTCCTACTTTAGATAGGCCTACACACACACACTAAGAATTAATTTTATTTAAATAATATGGCTACATATCATACACCATTATTATTTAAATTAAAATGCAAGAATATAAAATTAAGCGAAAGATTAATTAAAATTATAATAACAATCAAACAATCACTAGAAACTCCATTTTTCGAATTAACCAATTAAAACCATTTTTGTTATGCTTTAGCCTTCTAAAAGAATGTCTGTTTTCACTACATGGTACTCACAAAGGAAGAAACACAAAATTCTCAGTTAATAGAACTATTAATGAGGCATTTATGCCTACAAAATATAATGGACATAAACAATTATAATTATAGATTTAGTGAACCATAAACCGGAACGTGGGTTTAGTGGGAAATTAACTGTAATGTAGGTTTAGTGGGTCATTAACTTAAACGTGGATTTAGTGGGCCATTAATTGAAATGTGGATTTAGTGGGCCATTAACTGAAATGTGGATTTTGTGGGACATTAACTGAAACTTGGATTTAGTGGGCTATTAACTAAAACGTGGATCTAGTGGGCCATTAACTGAAATGTGGATTTAGTGGGCCATTAACTGAAATGTGGATTTCGTGGGCCATTAACTGAAATGTGGATTTAGTGGGCCATTAACTGAAATGTGGATTTAGTGGGCCATTAACTGAAAGGTTGATTTAGTGGGCCATTAACATCTATCTATCCATTTATCTATCTATCTATCTATCTATCTATCTATCTATCTATCTATCTATCTATCTATCTATCTATCTATCTATCTATCTATCTATCTATCTATCTATCTATCTATCTATCTATCTATCTATTTATCTATCTATCTATCTATCTATCTATCTATCTATCTATCTATCTATCTATCTATCTATCTATCTATTTATCTATCAGAGACCAACCGATATTCGGTTTCGGCTTCGTTTTCGGTGCCAAAAAAAGGCGTGTTTTCGGTTTGGGCCGAAGCCACAAGGTTAGTTTTCGGTTTGTTTACGGTTTCGGCCGAAACTGATATTGACTTTCCGTCATCAGCCGAATAACTTTTTTAACTTTCAAAATTCATAATGCTACACTATTGCTAAATCTATTACTCTGCTTATTGATAATTTCATTTAGTTAAACTGTTGTTAATTAATCTGTGTGAAGTAGGGATGTTAAACGATAAACCGGATTTCGGGGAGGAAATCATTCATAACTGTGTCCCACGATTTATTTATCTTTTTATGTGAAGAAATATTTGTAAACCCTGTTTGATTAGCACAAAACAATACCTTAACATTATATTCCTTGCAAACACTCGTTTGTCAGAGGCGAATTATAGTTTTTTTTTCCATTTTCCGAATATTGATTGTGATTTCGCGATACAAGCACATGCAACAGCAAATGCAGATGTTAACGCTTTTCGGCACAGCCATTTGATCTACTTATTTGAAAAGAAAAAAACTGGAATTTCCCCACTGATGCTGAACGCATTTTTAACAGACAAACAGAGATATGCGTAAGGTGCGAAATACTTGGACTTCAAAAGGAGGACATAGAGAGACAAAAAGAATGACATATTTAGTGTTTCACAATCAACAATCAGTTCAGTTTTATTACATTAATAGCTGCCAATAATTGTATATTAGTAAAGCTTACACAACATTTTATTTAATGTAGACTAAAAAGCAGCTTGGGCAATTAAAAACAACAACTTTGTAGCGCAAGTAAGGTTCTTTTCAAAAACGGTTAATTTTCTTGCCGGACGTCTGTCAACCCTAGATAGATGTTTCTGGGATTTTATTCATATTCTACAAATATTCTTTTAATGTGTGTAACATATAGATCTAACATCCACTGATGTATGTTATAATTATAAAGGTCTAAATTCATGACACTACAGCATTTGACTTCTGCTAATCCAAAATGAACTTTTTTTTAAAGATTTCACCACGTTCTAAGGATAGTCCTTTGTATTATTTTTTAAATATAATCAATGCAAATTTGTCTTTTCCAAACTATACCTTACTTTGCCCGGGGGCGGAGAGAGGGAACCTAAAATGGGTAAAAAAAAAAAAGATATTTAGAACCGAAAATACGTTTTGAGAAAAAAAAGGATATTAACATCCCTGAAGTAGAAGACTGAAGTTAATAATAATGGATTATTTAATCACTCCAAAGAATGAGTTACTTAAATAGAGTGCTCATAAACTAGTTAATATTACACATTAATGTGTAATCTATTGAAATCATTTGTTTCGCATTTTCGTTTTTTTTCGGTTTCGGCCGAAGTTGTAGCTAAACTTTTGGTTTCGGCTTCGGTTTCGACCGAAAGTCAATGCATAATTTTCGGTATGGTTTCGTTTTCGGCCGAAACTAAAAAATTATCTATCTATCTATCTATCTATCTATCTATCTATCTATCTATCTATCTATCTATCTATCTATCTATCTATCTATCTATCTATCTATCTATCTATCTATCTATCTATCTATCAATCTATCTATCTAACTATCTATCTATCTATTTATCTATCTATCTATCTATCTATCTATCTATCTATCTATCTATCTATCTATCTATCTATCTAACTATCTATCTATCTATCTATCTATCTATCTATCTATTTATCCATCCATCTATCTATCTATCTATCTATCTATTTATCCATCTATCTATCTATCTATCTATCTATCTATCTATCTATCTATCTATCTATCTATCTATCTATCTATCTATCTATCTATCTATCTATCTATATCACAGTGGGGATTATACACATGCATGTACTGATCTATGCATGCATGTCGGTCATCAGTGTTCAATGAGGATTTAAAGTAAAAGCTGCATCATAGAGTGTTAAGAAAAAACAACACAGTTATGAACTTTTTTTTTTTTCATATCGTTTGAAAAGGTTTTTTTGGGCTGAAAATGTAAAAGAATGAGTTCTCAAATGAAACACGTCTATGTGCCAAGATTCAGCTCGTTAGCATGGCGGAAAGTGTGTCAGTTAGCCTTACAAAGATCCAGTCTCATTCAAAGATACTTGGTCGTCGGATCTGTGCGATGTTAATATAAAGATATAAAGATAATATAAAGATATAAAAAAAAGTATACATTTTCAATGGGAGCCTCACGTTAACTCAAGAGTCGCATCCGGCAATAGGAGCCACATTAGCCAACCACTCTTATAGTGCAGTGGCGTAGCCAGGCTTTGACACTAGGTGGAGCGAACTTGTTAAGAAAAAGGGCCCACTTTAAAAGAACTTGTTTTCAAAATTAATAGAACTAAAGAATTCTTACGTATCGAGCGTTACAAGTGTACCCCGGGCCTCAGTCAACTGTGAAATTGTAGGTTACAATTTTCACAACATACCATCCCTTGCAGGGGCACGCCCATTACTTATATGAAAAAAATAGGAGGAGGGAGTTTGAAAAAGTTGTCGACATGGGGGAGGGGAGTGGGGGTCAAGAAAAGTTCACTTAAAAAATGTTAATTTGTATAATATTTTTTTAAAATATGGGGAAAGGAGAGGGAGCGTAATAAGGTGCCTCTATGCACCCCAACCCCGCATGGGAGTTATAGGGCGTTTGCAATCACGTGACAAAAAGCACGTGATTTGTGTTTACTTTCTGTAATGGTGTACAAGTAATATTGGCCGCTGTATTAATAAAGTTTCATATAGGCTCGAGCTTTTTTTTAAATGATGTGTTGTGTTTTAAGTTTTATTAAGATTTAAGCTGTATTATGTATGTTAAATAAAATAGGCTATTTTATTATTATCATAGACATAGATCATAGACGATGTGAAATTATTAGTGACTTGTCTAGATAGCCTATTCACCAACACTATCACTTGACATCGTAGCCTAGCCTACGAAACATTAAAAGTGTAGGCCTATAAACTGAAATTGAAAGTGTAAATAGGTCTAGCCGGCCCTAGCCTAATCACATTAATCAATTAATCTACAGTACTACTATTTACCTCCTTATTTTTGAGTAGGATAGCCAATATTCAGATGTGAATTTTGCATGATAAAGAACAACTTCACTTTCACCACGTTACATTTGTACCTCAAGTGGGTTCTTATATTTACACAAATACGTCACTAAAAACCTAAGCCACGCCCACTGAGAACGCTTTATAGTCACTTTGAAACAGTGACATATTTAGGCATGTTCGACATATTCCTATGGGGCAGGGGCCAACACACAAAAGGGCCCCCCCCCCCCACGCATTCCAACAAAAAATTTCTTAGTCTTTTATTTTGGCAATTAGAATAGTTTTGTAGCATATATGGCCAAATGAGGTTACAAGACTGCAGAAATATATGAGTCAGACAGAGTTATCTTTCAGGAACCAGCAACACTGTACACAACCTAACACAGCGATGTCGGCAGGCAGCTGGAGCGAGGTTACGAGGAGCCCTCCACATATTTAGGAACAGGGCCCTTACATATTTAGGAACAGGGACCCCACAAACCTAAATACGGCTCTGCTTTGAAATCTGTTAAAAAGTTTTAAAATGTATTAAAATGATTTATAGACCTTTAAATCTCTATTCTATTAACCAGCATATAAAGTTTTGTTACCTAGTTTCTAAGGGTGTGTGGTAATATAACTTTTATAATACATGTATTGTTTTGTGGCCCCTAATTCAGCTGCACCATTCGCAAAATTACATCATACATATATATATATATAAACATGTAGCAAAATAGTATAGTTTAATCTATAAATTAAAGCACAGTTAGATTAACTTACATGCTAGGGAAAAATCCGCACTCCCTCCACTCCATCTCCCACATCGAGCCTTTGTCTTGTGGTTCATCCACTCGCGTGGCTGAGTGGATAATCTCCCCTTTTTGTTCTCACCTTACCTGTTGTCACTTTAAGGGTATGGGTCAATGGTCAGCAACCCAAAGCATGCGTGCCAAACTTGGCACGCAGAGCAATTTTCAATGGGACGCGAGAGGCCTCAAAGAATTATTTTTTTTAGATGAAAAAAAAAACTAACAACATTTTCAGGTTCTGAATGAGGAAAACTGACTGTTGAAGCCGATGTTTTTGTATGACAGAGCGACACATTTCAGTGAGTTGAACTTGCATTTAAAAGGACCACTGGAATGGATTTGCATTGAAACTGTACACATCTTGCCGTGAAATCAATTTTAAAACTTTTAACTACATTTACATACCTAGGCCAATATTAAGGCATATCTTTAGATAGATAGGGCTTTATCAAAAGTACACCGAAGTACTCAAAGCGGAGTTTTATAACCAAAGGTAAGACTTTCAAATGCATCATGCATGGACTCATACCTCATCAAGCCTCACTAGCTTGAGCTTACTACAACCTTCTTAGAGGTGGATCTTTTTTCAAGTGAATGGATTTTAAAATGCAGCAAGTTGAATTTTAAACATTTCAAAAATGGGCTTCCCAGAGTGCCCATTAGTGGAAAAAATCTCGAAGGAAGCTGCTTAGCTTGGGAAAGTAATCTGCTATGCTCAACTGATAGGCATTCGCTCTTCTAATTTTAACTTTTGGTTCAACTTACACTTATAAAGAATTAAAAATTAGTCAGTAATATTTTTTATCTTACAAAACATAACTTGTTTGGCATCACTATGTCAAAAGAATCAAACGTGAAAACCTTGTTTTTAATTAAAGGGAAATAATTAACGCATTTTATTTGCGCTAATTCTTTTAGTATGTTTCTTTCTTTTATATAACTTATAAATGGCTTAAAATTTACAAATTTGAAATGATCAAACTATTAAAAGTATTTTTAAATTTTATAAATATTCTCTGACAAAAAAATTTATATGTAATTTTTAAACACATTAACTACCCAGTTTGTATAATTACTACTTATCTATTCCACTAAACAGAAAATTTAAATATGTGCATAATATTGCTAAAAGACTTAAAAGGCAAAAGGATATCTCAGTAAAGAGATCAAAATATTATAATTAGTATTAGTAGGGGCCTAACTGTTACACCTTGAGTACCAAATGACAATGTTTAGACAATGATTACCATAAATGTACAAGTAGACTAATAAAATATTGTATTTAATATAAATGCAAATAAAAAGCATGATAATAACAAACACGTACATTTTTTTTACTAATTACAAGCTAAATTCCCCGGCATTGCCCGGGGGGAAATAAAAAAAGTTTGTTTAAGCAACAGATTAAACAATTTCATCAACCACAATGAACAGAAAGCTCTAGACTAGATCTAAAAAAAATGTTACATTATTTTTTACTGAAGACATTTATAAAGGCTATTGTAATCGAGTAAAAAAAAGGGAAGTCTTTTTATTTAACAAAAATCTAAACTGCTTGGTGCTGCTCGTAGATTTACAAGTTTTTATAAGTAGTATTAATTGAAATAAACACACTGTAGAAAAAAAAGGTATAAAGTAACTAATCTCTCTCTCTCTCTCTATATATATATATATATATATATATATCGTGGGCATCTTCGTCCCGAGAGACGATCCATTTTCCTTGCAGGCCCTCATGTGGCTAAAGAGGCCAATCCAGGACGTACATACACGGTCACACTGGCTGCAGATGAATGTAGCAGAGGGGGACCACATTTTTCTCCGCCGTCTTGTTCTTTGCGCGCTCCTCTCCCGCAAGCCTGGAACCTTCTTTGATTCCTGCCCTCCAGGTGAGCCTATCCTGCGCCATGATCTCCCAACTGTTTGGGTCAATTTGGAGGTGCTTCATATCTCTGTTACAGACATCCGCAAATCTCAGTTTTGGACGTCCAGCAGGTCTCTGTCAGGAAGCTAACTTTCCATAAAGGATGTCCTGTGGAAGTAGACCCTGTGGCATTCGGCGTACATGACCTAGCCAGCTGAGACGTCTTATGCTGAGAGCAATGCGGATGTCTTGACACCCTGCTCTTTGTAGGACCTCTGCATTTGAAACCCTGACCTGCCTTCTTATATCTTAAATGCGACTGAGACACCTGTGGTGAAAGGTGTTCAATTTTCTCTCCTGCCAGGAATATGTGCTCCATGTCTCACAGCCGTACAGCCAGCAGAGTACTAAGAACGCATGTTCGATAAACCAGTGACTCAGTGGAGCGTGTAAGCAGTGGGTTCATCCAGACTCGTTTATTTAATCTTGCCATAGCGCCAATATATACACAAGACTCTTGTAATTCTCATGACTGAATATAACATTGCAGTAGAATAATCTACGCATCATAAATGAAGATTTAAGTCCAGCAATCATGCACCCCAATCAACGGCAATAACTCGTGATTCTTAATACTAATTTTGATTATATGAGTCATTTCCTCTAGACCACTTTTTTCATTCATCAGAGTATATAAATCTTAAATTATAATTAGAATAGAATGTTAATCTATAACAAACTGGTTTATAAAAAACCCTAATTATTATAAGGATTCATAGTTTTGCCTAAACTAAAGTTGAATACCGCTAACACACAAACGAATTGTGAGGTGTATACCCGATAAACAGATCTTATCAACTTAGTGTGTTTTACGGATTATGCATCCTCTTCTTTCTAAATTTTAATAGGCTTACCAGGCAAAGAATAGCTCCACAGAAAAGATCAGGCAACAGTTGTTCAGTTTCCCACAGGGCGTATCTCAGCAGGTTTAGGCCCCACCCTGGACTTGGGGTGTCGAAATTGCAGAGAAGCAAAATAGACGGTTGACTGAGTGCTTTAAGTTTGCCCTGCCTTGCAGGAGTAAGCCTATAGATTGGATGAAAATGATCGGCTGGCTATTTGCGCCTACCTATAAGGTGACATGGCTACACTGCTAGTACAAGTCTGTTCTGTGATCCATACAAAGAATAATCTCAGCTTGTGTTCTCACTTTAAAGAAGTAAGGTTATAGACTGACAAAGAGTTGAAAAGACTCAATTAGAAATAATATTAAAGAATTATCTATTGTAGATCTCAATGGTTTTCACTTTTTAAGGCTATCATTATCATATTACAGTAAATATATTCACCTTCTTTCCAGTAAAAGTCAATAAAATTTGTAGATGCAATATTTAAGAGTTATTGTAAGAAACGAGTAATCTACCTAACCGGGGCTCATCAGTTAACATATTTTACAGAGTATTTTGAATAGTGTTCAACTTAATTACATGTATTCTTAGATTAAGAGGCTCGTGTAAATATTAGTAGACCGCCGACTTTATAAAGCTAACTTTAGATACGCTGCTTACCAGACTTAATCTCATAGTTTACAAGTTGACTAATCTCTTAAGCGATTAAGCCAGCACTTTTGTAGTTTAGAACAGATGCGAATTAAAAACAGTCGTCAATCTCCAACCAAATTCGAGTTGCTTAGGTTGCTATACGCCTACATGGTGAGTCTCTTAAAGTCTACTTAATTAGTAATTAGTAATGATACTTGGTTAGTCTATTACAGCATAAACTATAGGCCTACTTGGTTAGTCTATTACAGCATAAACTATACTTGGCTAGTCTATTACAGCATAAACTATACTTGGCTAGTCTATTACAGCACAAACTATACTTGGCTAGTCTATTACAGCATAAACTATAGGCCTACTTGGTTAGTCTATTACAGCACAAACTATACTTGGCTAGTCTATTACAGCATAAACTATACTCGGCTAGTCTATTACAGCACAAACTATACTTGGCTAGTCTATTACAGCATAAACTATAGGCCTACTTGGTTAGTCTATTACAGCACAAACTATACTTGGCTAGTCTATTACAGCACAAACTATACTTGGCTAGTCTATTACAGCACAAACTATAGGCCTACTTGGTTAGTCTATTACAGCATAAACTATACTTGGCTAGTCTATTACAGCACAAACTATACTTGGCTAGTCTTTTACAGCACAAACTATACTTGGCTAGTCTATTTCAGCACAAACTATCCTTGGCTAGTCTATTACAGCACGAACTATACTTGGCTAGTCTATTACAGCACAAACTATACTTGGCTAGTCTATTCCAGCACAAACTATACTTGGTTATTCTATTCTAGCACAAACTATACTTCGTTAGTCTATTCAGGGCCGTATTTAGGATTATACCCAAATTAACTGAAAACATACAGAGTGAAGTATGAGGAATTATATTTTCGTCCATATCAGGGACCTATATTATTAAGATAGTGCTTGAAGCCCACTTTTTTTTTTAAAGTGAGAAAACCGGCCGAGAATTCTCTCTAGCACGCAAGATCGAAATATCGCCATAAAGGTTCGGCGCGAAAGATTACCGTTCCTATGCCCACGAAACTCCAGCAAGGCCTGCTATTAAGATAGCACGTGCTCGACTGTCTCTTATTCATCCCTTCAGTTTCGACACCTCAAATCCAGGTGGGGGCAAAAGCGTTCAAAAGTAAACTCCATCGAACAGTGCCCCAGTTCGAAATTCAGCAATTGCTCACCGCGCATTCAGTTCGCTTTGACTTTTTTAAGATGCTGCCACACACCTCAGCCCAAATTAGACTAGTCCCAGCTCATGTACCACTGTTCAGTCTCCACTCACGGACCGTTCTGCGGGCACTCTCGAATGATCGAGGCTCGCTAAGATGCTTGATTTAGACATCTGCTATCTCGTTTTTACGGTCACCTGCATGACCCGTTATCCACCGGAAGGGTGACCTTCACTCCGTACCTAGAGATCAGATCTGAAAAAGCCAATGCGAGAGAGTCACTCGGGGTAAGCTCTCTGACCTTCGAATACCTTGAGCAGGGAACGGCAACCTAAGGCACGCGTGCCATGCTTGGCACGCCGAGCAATTTTCAATGGCACGCGAGATATCTCCACAAGAAAGAGATTTTTAATGCACGTCAACAACGTACCGGTACGTCAGCATAATTAATGGCTGCCGCGTGATAAACTTCCAGAAAATCACACTTTATGTTGACTTTTAAAGTTCAGGAAAGTTTGTGTGTAAATATTTCATAATTGGACTTGCGCAATGAGATTTAATCTTTTGTAAAGAAAGTAAATTCTATAGTATCTGACCCTTTCTTGATTTACAGGCAATTCAAGTCTCAAGTGATACTGAATATAGAGATCTGCTGTAGTTGCACACAATTTTCGTTGGCTAAGACAAGGTTAAGTCTTGGATAGATTAGTATCTTGAATGGAAGCAATTAAGGTGTTTCTGAATGACATAGCGACACATTTCAGTGAATTACAATTGCATTTAAAAGGAAGGGGTTAGACCACTGGGATAGATTTGCATTGCAACTTGACATATCTTGCCTTGAAATCAATTCGAAAACATTTCACTCTTTCCTACATTTAAGACAGTTACATTTAGATAGCATGTTAAGATAGATAGATGGGCTTTTTCAGATCTACTTTAAAGTACTTAAAGCTATGCTTTCTAAACAAAAGACAAGACTTTAAATTCATGAACTCGTGTTTTCATTCCTCATTAAGTCTGACTGGCTTGATCTTACTACAACCTATTTGGATATGGATGTTTTTTTTAATGGCGAGATATTTGCAATTTTAAAATGCAGTGAATAAAAATTTAGACATTAAAAAAAGGGTATCAAAATATTCCAATTTGCGGGAAAGTCTGGAAGGAAGCAGCTTAAGAAAGTCATCTGCTATTCTCAACTGCTAAGCATTCCACATTACTGTCAGCTTTTGGTTCAACTTACAATTGTGAACAGATTTTCTCGCACACAAAGAGGTCACTTACACTTGACCACTCAGATATAACTAAATATGTACCGGACATTGAACAATTATAGAAGAGAATTCAAAAACAATATGGGGCACTGGGGCGATCAGAAGGTTCTGGGTTCGAATCCTGGTGCAGGTTAGGATTTTCCCCCGGGACTTGAGGGTATCCCTGAGTCTACCCAGCTCTGATGGGTACCTGACACTAGTTTGGGTAAAGTAATGGCGTCTGGGCATTGTGCTGGCCACAAATCCCCTAGTATGCGAACTGGCGAACGCTGCTTCACCAGCATTATGATCAATTTGGTCCGAAGGGTACTTATTTCAAGGACAATACGCTCATTAATTGGTACAGACCAATTACATTCAAAATAGATTTTATGTTCATTTTCTTTAATTAAGCATACCAATAATTTATTCTAATTATTATTTCATTAAATGTAAGCTTTTAAACTTGCATTATGGAGCACGATGGACGAGCAGCAGTACGTTAGGCTGGCGTACCGAAGGTCCTGGGTTGGAGTCCTGGTGGAGGCTAGGATCTGTTCCCAGATATGGAGGTGTCCTTAAGTCTACTCAGCTCTGATGGGTACTTTTAGCTGTTGTAGTTTAGCTGGGTTTTGTGCTGGCCACACATTCCCCTAGTATGCCATGGCAACGCAAAATTGATGAACGCTGCTTTATCGGCCCTATGGATCAATTTGGTCCGACGGGATACTTTAATTTAGTATATTAGCATTATATTAAGCAATTGTTGTAATTATTAATGTTTAAAAAATAAACATCTTTAGGCAGAAATAGTTTGTTTACCACTGTTTGACGTAAATTAATTACATCTTGAAATAAACACCATAAGGCTGGATTTGTATAAAAAAAAACACTAAAAGTAATATTAATTATATTACAAAACATGACTTTTTTGTCATCACTACTCACTACAATAAAAAATAATTTAGGAAATTTAATTTAAAGGGAGATAATTATTCCGTTTTCTTTGCGTGTAAATGTTTTAATAAGTTTAACAATTTTTCTTTATAAAAATATTAAAGCTTACAATATATAACTTTTAAATTATCAAACTATAAAAAGTAGTTGAAAATGATATAAATATTATATGATAAATAACCTATATTTACATTTTTAAACATTACATTAACTACCAAGTTTGTATGATTACTAACTATCAATACCGCTTAATTGTATTCTTGATATTCCGAACATTATTCTAAAATACTAACGGCATTCTTAGAAACAAAGATTTCGGAAAAAAAGAATACTTCTCAGTAAAAATTAAAGCCCACCAGGCCAATCGTTTATGGGTCGCTGTACACTGGCTCTCCGCGGAGATAAAAGAAAATTTTGTGAAAAGAATCTTCAGAGACCTTGCCGAACCGAACCAAGTAACAAGACCAATAAATTCCCCCGCTGACAAGTGGTCAGCGCAGATAAGGCCCAAGAAGAATTGCGAAATTCCCCATTACGTAACTATTGAATACGAAGGGGATCCACGCCGCTATCGTCTTTTACTGACGGTCCCTGGGAGGCGCCAGTGTTGTTATCGGTGTGGCAACGATACACACTGGCCCAACCAGTGCAGAGCCAGAAGGACCTATGCCACAGCGGCAGCCTACTCCCAAGGCCCCCTCCGACTACTGATGGGCATCAACACCCAGCCCCCCACTATTGATATCCCAACCCACCCTCCACCACCAGCCCATGCTGTAACGGAAGAACCTAACAGACAGACCAAGAACACTGGGGCAACCCAATTAACCCCCGCCCCCTTTCACACAGTCAACAAGAGGAATGTCTCGCCACAGCGCCCCAACTCCCAAGCCAACAGGAAGATACCCAGCCCCCTGATGAGCAAAGCGAACCTGCCCCGGTAATTTCCAATCAACAGAACGACCCCCTTCCTCCACAAGTAACCTCCGGAACCCCCCTGAGCTCACGGCCACCAAAGAAAAAACGTCCAAGACTAAGTAAGTCCACCCAAAATGGACCGACATGCCCAAGTACCATACCTCCAACTGACCCAGAGTCAATTAAGGACACACAATCAGATTTCCTAAGAGTAGTTAAAGCACCGGAAAAGAGAACCCCACCAGGGAAACCCCTTGGGAGATGTCAGGCCGAATATATGGAATACTCGACCGCACGGAAGACAATAATAGACAATCCAGAACCGGACAATACAAGGAACATAACTTATTATGAGCAACGGCCAATCAGGGTGCCCCTGAAAGAACGCGAACATACTCACGAAGACACATCACACCATAGACGGGTTTCGTGGGCCGAAGAAACAGAAGAAGGAGCAGAAATAGACCCCGACAAGACACCACCCAACCTAGAAATCGACATGGACAAAAAACTGTTGAATTAAATCTGCTAAAATACTAGACAATGCACCAATAAAACGTCAAGGGCCGCAACTACACTTTTCCATCGGTCTCTGTCTTGGGAGGCTCCCTTTATTTGTGTCCATGTGAGGCCAACATCCTTTGCCTTACCTACGATCGATCTCCTCCAGACAGCTCCATTAAATTGATCACCGCTGACCCATCTTCGCGGCATGTTTGATGGCCTCCATCTGTGCCTCGCAGTTGCAGATGGCACCACAAGGCTCTGATAACTCTTCTCTTCGGATTGTCCCCGCCCCCCTCCCCGCGTACAGCACAAGGGATACCTAGCTACCTACCACGCACCTGTCTGAAGGACATGCTCCGCATTTTCGGGAGCTATTCCACACTTTCGTAGTTTGCGGAAAGTGTGTTGCTTCAGCCTGTTATGACCAGTCCTTAGTCTGAAGATGATGCGTTGAACTATAGCCTAGGGTTTAGCTGAAGTAATGCTCCGATGACTTATAATGCATTGCATAAGCATTTAAACGATTTATTTATAACTTATTATTGACTCTTCGATACATTGATTTGTTTCCAGGTATCATTGATTCGTGGAATGACTCAAAGCATAAATCGCATCGTATTTGTTCTGGCTGCCCTAGGGCTATTCGCCAAGGTTGCAGCAGCTGATATAGAAACTGCCATTAGAGCTGCTGTCACCAAGCAATGTCAAGATCAAATAATGTATTGCCTAACTCTATCCCCAGCCGTCAACTCTCTCTATGAATCAAAACAGTATTGTGCGGCCATAACCTACGGCATATCCTTCATTTTGGCGCATACCTGCTTGACTTTTACTACCGAATGTAGTGAGCTTGAATATACGACAGTTAAAGACATAGCATGTGGAGCAAGCTTCTTGAATGTTGGAATCGCTACTATTCTTTTTTCTTTTATTGCTTATATGTTTACTAAATAATAAATGAAAATAAAACACTTTATCAATCATAAAATTATAATCCTAGTTTAAAGAATGTTAATGTAACTAAAAACTTGCAAGAAATATTGGGAAGATATAATTAATATATTTATAGGCCCTAATTATTACTTTTGAACAAATCTTTTTTTTTCATAATTTAAATCTATTTTTATTAAGTTTCAAAACTATTTAGACCTTCAATGTTTGTTGACGTTGCTTTGATTCATATAAAAAAATGTAACAGGTGTTTTTTTCTTAAATATTACATCAAAATGCACATTTACCAATCAATAAATGATCAAAAATAAGTCTTGAATATTTATAATCGTTTTATCGTCACGGGTCCTCTGTTGTCTGTCTATGTTCTTGTTCATAATAATATTTTTAATAACTCAAGCCACTCAAAATAAGTTTGAAAGAAGAATTTAATTCTTGAACTTGTGTACAATTACGCTGGTCGTTGTTCGTAAATCAAACAATACAGGAAATCAACAACAGCCAAAGATTGCACGAATCTACTTAGATTGATTTTGGTGCAGAAAGTACTAGAAATGGATTTTCCCGAAGTCGTTCGATTGTAAAAGAAATTGCTTAGAAAGTAGCAGAGACTACGAGAAAAGATAATTTTATTATGTCATAAATATCTCTTAATTAAAATTAATATACTCTAAGGACCAAAACCAAATGTCGATAAACAACACTACATGAACTATCAAGACAATCTTAAATACAATTTAGAAACTATTATTATATGTATATGTTACGGCCAAAGCCCGAAGTGCGGCCAGATGGCCACTTCGCGCTTTGACCGAGGCGCGTGGCCAATGTCCGATGTGCTGTAAATTGCCAGTGTTTACGCTACTTTGGCCGGCCATTTCGCGAAGTTGGTCATTAAATTTAATATATCTAGCCAACTATGTATCTAAATTTCTACAGATTTATCCATTGTTCTATTTTTCAATCTGTTTATCTATCCAATTTTCCCAAAACTATCTTCTTATTTATATATACACATGAAACATACCTGGGTACCTGCAATTTTTCATAAGCCTTTTCTTTCTGGCTCAAAAGTGTATTTTAAAACAATTGACCGGATTTGAACGAGTAATGTACATTAGGATTGGATAAAGTGAATCCACGCGACTATTGATATGTATTAGATAGGCTATAGAAACAATTGTCTTAAAAATGAAGTATTGTGGTATTTCCGATTACACTATTCAACCATAAAAACTTATGCTTCGTTTAGATTTACTTTTTTCACTTACATTTTCCTTAATTTAAAAATAACGAAAATATCTGACTGAAATGCGTGAAATATATTTAACACTGTAATTTTGGTATCCATATACATTTAGACTTTAGTAATAATACGCAAAGATACTCCAATTTTCATTTTTATCTCTTCAAAAATGTATTTAAAAATTGACATTATAAATAAATAAATATTGTTTATATTGTGCGCAACGACGTACTGGAGTTCTCCAAACGTACGCATACGGCGAAATACTGACAGGAACCCAGGGATGAAATTTGTCTATAGAGAGAAAAAGAGAAATAGATGGAAAGAGAGATTTGGAGAATAATACGTCGCCACAAAAGGGATTCTATCTAAGTCTATTCATCACTCATAGACGGATACAAAATAATAATATTCTTGACAAGGATTCAAGCTTACTTGGAAAATAACAGAGGAATAAAAAGGGAATGGGGAAAAATACCTAGACTCTACTATCTTTTAGTCACGTGATGGGAAACAGATTAGTATATAAATGCCACTCTTGTAATGACAAAATAGAGAGAGAGAGACAGAGATAGCTAGTACTATTATTTTAAAGATTTGTAAATCTTTTAAAAACAGGAGAAAATACTTTCATTCCCGAGGTTTGTAGCACTATTAAACCTTGTATATAACATTGACAATGTACAATATTATCCAATAAACGAAAAATAAAATAATCTTAGTGATGTCTTAAACAAAAAAGCTCTTATTCGCTTTACAAAAGGCATTTGATAATTGTATCAAATATATGTAGCTTAGTTTGCATGACAAATTTTGCATTTTCATAGGGAGTTAAATTATTTATTTAAACAGTATTCATAATATTAATATTATAAAGTATACATCATAATTTTTAAAAATGCTCAATTGGTTAGTAATAACGTATTTTCTTTACAATTATATTTTTAAACTGAATTTTCAATAAGTTTACCCCCCGACCCCACCCCGACTTTGACACATTTTGCTTCTGGGTATTCCTTAATTTTTTTGTATCTATTGTTTATTTATTTATGCCTTATATAGCGTTTGTGTTATTTATTTATTGTTTATTTATTTATGCCTTATATAGCATTTGTGTTATTTATTTATTGTTTATTTATTTATGCCTTACGTAGCATTTGTGTTATTTATTTATTGTTTATTTATTTATGCCTTATGTAGCATTTGATTTATTTATTTATTGTTTATTTATTTATGCCTTATGTAGCATTTGATTTATTTATTTATTGTTTATTTTTTTATGCCTTATGTAGCATTTGTGTTATTTATTTTTTGTTTATTTATTTATGCCTTATGTAGCATTTGTGTTATTTATTATTGTTTATTTATTTATGCCTTATGTAGCATTTTTGTTATTTATTTATTGTTTATTTATTTATGCCTTATGTAGCATTTGTGTTTTTTATTTATTGTTTATTTTTTTATGCCTTATGTAGCATTTGTGTTATTTATTTTTTGTTTATTTATTTATGCCTTATGTAGCATTTGTGTTATTTATTTATTGTTTATTTATTTATGCCTTATGTAGCATTTTTGTTATTTATTTATTGTTTATTTATTTATGCCTTATGTAGCATTTGTGTTTTTTATTTATTGTTTATTTATTTATGCCTTATGTAGCATTTGTGTTATTTATTTATTGTTTATTTATTTATGCCTTATGTAGCATTTGATTTATTTATTTATTGTTTATTTATTTATGCCTTACGTAGCATTTGTGTTATTTATTTATTGTTTATTTATTTATGCCTTACGTAGCATTTGTGTTATTTATTTATTGTTTATTTATTTATGCCTTTTGTAGCATTTGTGTTATTTATTTATTGTTTATTTATTTATGCCTTATGTAGCATTTGTGTTATGTATTTATTGTTTATTTATTTATGCCTTATGTAGCATTTGTGTTATTTATTTATTGTTTATTTATTTATGCCTTACGTAGCATTTGTGTTATTTATTTATTGTTTATTTATTTATGCCTTATGTAGCATTTGTGTTATTTATTTATTGTTTATTTATTTATGCCTTATGTAGCATTTGTGTTATTTATTTATTGTTTATTTATTTATGCCTTATGTAGCATTTGTGTTATTTATTTATTGTTTATTTATTTATGCCTTATGTAGCATTTGTGTTATTTATTTATTGTTTATTTATTTATGCCTTATGTAGCATTTGTGTTATTTATTTATTGTTTATTTATTTATGCCTTATGTAGCATTTGTGTTATTTATTTATTGTTTATTTATTTATGCCTTATGTAGCATTTGTGTTATTTATTTATTGTTTATTTATTTATGCCTTATGTAGCATTTGTGTTATTTATTTATTGTTTATTTATTTATGCCTTATGTAGCATTTGTGTTATTTATTTATTGTTTATTTATTTATGCCTTATGTAGCTTTTGTGTTATTTATTTATTGTTTATTTATTTATGCCTTATGTAGCATTTGTGTTATTTACCACACCTTTTATAGCTTATTTGTCAATTATACTAAAAAAAAACAATGTTATAACTACGAATATAACATGCTATTGAATTAATTGAGATAGATCGCATTGACTAACACAATTAATTTATACATTTTTTCACTAAATAAATAACAAATAGAACTCAGCTAGAGGTACCCAGGTATGTTTCATATGTATATATAAATAGGAAGATAGTTTTGGAAAAAGTGGATAGATAAATAGATTGAAAAATAGAACAATGGATAAATCGATAGAAATTTAGATACATAGTTGGCTAGATAGATTAAATTTAATGAACAACTTCGCGAAAATATACACACCTAGTCTATTTCTTAAAACAGACTCAAGAATTTCACGTCTAGCCTAAAATATCGTTCAAAACTTTACTTCAATGAAAAAATGGAACATAGCAAAATGCTACAGGAAATGTGAACTATAGTCTAAAATGGCGTAAACTTTGCTACTTTAAAAGATCCACCTCCACCACCCACAACAACAAATAAAACCAATAGGGAAATAACTGTTGCACTATTGGTTGAGCAATCAAGTCAATTGATATTATAGAATTTAGAACTATGTATTGACACTGAAAAAGTCAACATACTTTTTTTTTTAGCTATAGTATAGAGCGATTGCAATAGGCGTGGCTTAGGTTTTTTGGTGACGTTATTATGTAAATAGCGGCCATGATGATGATAATGGGGAATAACATTTTTTAACATGTCTATTTGACAAGTAAAATATAAGGAATTTGTTTGCATAAATCTTGATATTTAACTGTCATACTAGTCCTTAGTAGTCCGTCAACTTAGTAAACAATATTTGAGACTTTTATAGTTTTTCAAAAGCTCTTGTGAAACATTTCACAGCCCGCCTTATGCTTTACTTTTAGATAGTAAGTAAAGATAGGCCAACTTTCGACAATGGACATCTTCAATTACTCTTTTCTGCACTTACGGATCCTATTCCATTGATTTTTAATGGTTTAAATTTTAGCTTTCAATGTTAATTTTCATCTCAAGACAGTGTTATATATATTTTTACATTATATTGTTGAAATGATGACATTTACAAATAAAACCTTCTTAAGGCAATAGTAATACGGCTGTCATTTGTCACCACTAGACAAAGTAAACAATCGCTCTGTTAAATTTCGTAATGACTAAATTTTAATTAACAAAAGAATTTTGTATAATGCTTATAGATTTTGAAAAACGATATTGATATTGCATTTATGCCATTTTATGTTGAACCTTAAAATTATAGTTATTGCCTTACCATGCGATCTGAAAGAAATGATGAAATGTAAAATATAATCTTAATTTTTATTTCTGATTGAAATCATAAGGAAAACTAAAAATTCTGGAAATCTTCACACATATTGACTTAAAAGATTTATTTATAATCGTGTGATTAATACATTGATCTGTTTCCAGGTATCATTAATTCTTAAAATGACTCCAAGCAGGATACGCATTGTTTTTGTTCTGGCAACATGATTATGCTGATAGCTTTAATATTTTAAAAATTATAAATTTTCTACTAAAACAGCATACTTTTTAACACATGAAAATTCAAAAATAAAACAAAGTTGTCGAATCGCCCAGATCATGAAAGTGATTAAGAAAACTGCCAAATTTCAACCTGGTATGATAATTAGTTACAGAGAAGTAGCAAAATAACTTAAATAAAATGAAACAAATACAATAATGATAAAAACTGGAAAAGGAAAAAAATGCTTTTCTGAAAGGAACTTGGTGTGATGATGCGGGATAGTGTGGCCAGTACGATGCTCTCGTGACTGTAATGCTAAAACGTTGAGCTCCCTACATCACTTGGTTCGTTGGTCTAGAGGTGGATGGCAGTGTTTTAGACCAAGCAATTCTCCGTGACAAAGCTCGATATTTTTATTTGCGTACTATCTACCAAGCAGATTCAGTATCTTCTTCTCACAATCACTCCAATGACAAACGAATTAAGAAAACAGACTATCAGCTTTAAGTGAAAAGACCATACGTTTAATCCGTAATCACATGTAGATATCAACATTCAAATCATCAGACACATCAATCCAAACGACAGCTGTATTCTGAAGAGTCTACGTATAGGTTAAATATCCAAAGAGTGAACATAAATTATTAAGAAATAACAAGTATACGGATATTATAGCACAGTCTTAAAATAATCCCAAATCAGTCACACGTCATAGCTAATATGGCTTCAAGTGTGTCTGTCTGAGCCTGTCCGAGAGACTAGAGTCAAGTCTACACAATATATTCCGAGAGACTAGAGTCAAGTCTACACAATATATTCCGAGAGACTAGAGTCAAGTCTACACAATATATATCAATACAATGGCCGTCAAGTTCCGTCCTTTGTATGTCGTCATCAACCTCTGGTCCAATCAGTCCCAATGTGTACGCCCACTTCTCGTCAGTCCATAACTCAGGGGCGTGGCCAACTGACCAACGCTACAGATTCCCTTTGTCTTGCCTCCTAGGCCGGTATCTACAGATGTCCAGGTCACATCTCTTACCACATTTCCTTTATCTTGGTATATCTCGTGTGCTTCACGCGAGTCTTTCGCCCCCAGACATACCTAATGGTTTATCTGCGCGATGTCACCTTACCCTACCTTCACCTAGATAAAGGCGCTTAATAGAGCTACGAGTAGGGCGGTGGGACTTCAAAAGGACGGATAACACAACGCCAGGAGTGGCCACTAATCCCTGGGCTAGGTCCGTGTCGAACCAAAGAACAAAAGGGGAGTGATTGCCCCTTGACCAGGTCCGTGTGGACACAAAGACAGGGGATATCCCGCCACCGGAGTTGGGAGGGAAAACGAGGGTGGGAAGGGGGAGATTTACGCCCTGCCTACCTAATTACGTACACTGGTCATAGCATTAAATTATATGTACTAAACTATGACGCTATAATAATTGTCACATCATGACACTTGGTATGGATGTTTGAATGTGTAATAGAAGAATTTTGAAGCTCTAATCTTGTGTAATCACAATGTAGTTTATTCGTAGAATAATGGTTAAACTGTCTCAATATGTAAAAATCTAAAATAATATGCTAAAAGATAGTTGTTTTTTTTACACATAATTAGATAGATGCCTATCTTTAAATCGAGTTTTATTAAGTTTCAGAACTGTTTCAACTATCAATGTTTTAGACATCGCTTAGAATAAAATGTATTAAAAATTGTAACAAACAGGTGTTTTGTTTGTGTTTTCTTAATGACATC
Organism: Anisus vortex; assembly: GCA_949126835.1. NCBI lineage: Eukaryota > Metazoa > Mollusca > Gastropoda > Planorbidae > Anisus > Anisus vortex. The sequence goes on from OX421499.1 coordinate 21,867,368, forward strand.
GAAACTGTGTGTGTGTCTATCAATAAGTTAAAAATTCTACACATAAATTCGAATTCACCTTAAAACAATTAATGCTATTAAAAATAAAAGACATTTAAATTTAACTTGTTCTTGTATCTAATTGATAACTGTAGGCTAAAGGACAAGTGACATCACTTGTTCGCACACTCACTTGAACGGTTTCATTTATATTGAATAGAACTTGTTTTCTTTTAAATCAACAGTTACACAACTTAGCTATCAATTATTAGGAAAACTTGTTGCAAATATTAAATACACGTGGTGAAGTATTGGGGCATTACCGTATCCGACCATCAATACTATAGATCTATTGATTGCTCTTTCACATATTTTAGGATATGAATCGTCTGTATCATTTTAAGAACGCATTTAAAAATTAGTATAAATTCAGATAATAGCTGCACGGTTACTACTAGTGAATATTCACAACTCACAATATTAACATCAAGGGTTAAATCATTAATAATAATAATAATAATAATAAATGAAGCTTATATAGCGCATATCCCGCAATCAGTTTTATGCGCTTAACAATTACAGACGATGATAACAATAACAGGCAAATATTCAAAAATGTGAGTGGGCTAGGAGTCAATAAGAAACAGGTGCGTCTTGAGTCCGGTCTTGGTCGAGCTTTGTCGCAGCTGAAGTGGCAGGGTGTTCCATGCGGAGGGGCCGGAGTAGGTGAAGGCCCGTTGACCAGCTGTCACGAGTTTTGTCCGCGGGAGCAGAGGTGAGATGTGGTCAGACTTCTTCTTTAGGCATTCATTACAACTAAAACAAAGAGTATAGTAATAATAATACATAAGGCACAACATTTTAACAAAGAAATACACCACAGTAACAAACTATTGCATTGCTAAGATAAACACAAGGACTAAAACACTTTTCTCATCCGGTAAGCAATAATAAATGCAAATAACTATTATTTATTCCCCAGTGGTATCCGGGCATTGAACGGATTGTCTGAACAAACCAGGGAAACCAGTAACCTAACATCATCTTAAACGCAGATCACAATCTTTTGGAAACCTCATGAGGCCTTATGTTAAATTCACATCCTCTTACTTACTTACTTACTTACGCCTTCTACCCCTCTCGGGGCATAGGCCACCAACAAGGGCTCTCCAGCCATCCCGGTCCCGAGCGAGTCTTTCCAACTGTCCCCATGAATGGCCTGTTCTCTTGACGTCTGCATCCAGGTCTCGGCGCCAGCTGTTACGGGGTCGGCCTCTCTTCCTCTTTCCTTGGGGGTTCCACGATAGGGACTGTCTGGTGATGTTGGATGCTGGTTTTCGGAGTGTGTGCCCCAACCATCTCCATCTTTTTTGCATGATCTCCAGATCGGCTGCCTGTTGCCCTGTGCGACTCCAGAGCTCATCATTACTGATCATGTCTGGCCAGCGTATATGCATAATCCTCCTGAGACATGAGTTTATGAAAGTCTGGATCTTCTTGGTGTTAGTAGCTGTGGTCCTCCAAGTCTCTGCACCATAGAGTAAGACAGACTTCACGTTTGAGTTGAAGATCTTGAACTTTGTTTTCAGGGATATTTCTCTTGAGCTCCAGATATTCTTAAGTTGGAGGAAGGCTGTCCTGGCCTTGCCAACTCTTGCCCTTACATCGGCATCGGATCCACCCTTCTTATTAACGATGCTGCCTAGATAGGTGAATTCTTCAATTTCCTCTAGAGATCGGCTAAAATCAAACAACAGCTAGAAAGATTTTCTTTATCCAATCTAAGACGCCCATTTTTCTTTTATATACAATTTAGTTATGCATAGACCAGTCTTGATGAGGCCTGACCTTTTCAATAGGTAAAGGGTTATCGTGTTTTCGAACTTCCGGTTTACTTACAGTTTACTTACGGCATCACTCTTTAAATGAGGTTTTCGGCTTGTTTCAAGTTTAACTTTTTCTGGTGCTTGACAATTTATTTAAACCTCAACGTTTAGTTCTGGTCTTTTAGAAATATACAAAGGCTACAAGATAAGTTATGAGGAATCAGTTTTTTAACATCAAAAGTAATTATGAGATAATTTTAAGGCTACTTGTTAGTCGTGTTAAGTTAAATTGAGCTTGCTTTTAAAAGTAAAGTTGTCAAAATTAGCGATTCTTGGCTATAATAAAAAACATAAAGACAAAAAAATACTTTTGCATCAAGCAATCAGTTCGGGAATAAAAATAGGTGACTCGACACGTTTGACATTCACAATCCATCGTTTTCTTTCGGCAACATCTTTTTGAGCTGAAAAAAATTTAAACCCCTACATCTTTTCTTACCCGCAGCACCACCAGGAACGCAGCTCACACGCAAGTTTTGTTAGTAAATGAACGAATGAATAGGACCGGAAGTGTAAGTATCTTAGAACTTGTTATGCATGCATCATCATTAAGACTGGTCAATTGGCCTTACGAAGATTTTGCTCTTTGCCACTTGCATAACAACAACTACAACAAAAAACAAAACAAAAACATCCAAACAAAAGCCGGGGTCTAACGTCTTTGTTAACAGTTTTAGATCGAATCGATGAAGGAAGTGGTTCAATTAACCTTCCGAGACTCGCCAGTGGGCCGGAACGTTTGGCGAAGTTAATCATTGATCTATCTAGCTATCCCCGGGGAAGTTAATATAAGGAATGGAATGGTTTTGTTGTGATGAAAGGTTGATAATTTAAAAAAAAGCGGAGGGGGGCTGGAGGAACGTGTGGCTTGGATATTAAGTTGACCCTTCATTGATTTAGTTATTTCAATTATCGTATGAAATCAGGGCCCTCGAGAGAAACAAAAGAAGCCGGTACAAGATTTTTTCTGGGCCCCCCCCCCCAGACTTTTTTTTTATTAACATCTGTTACTGCATGATAACATCTGATCGGGGTTTCTTTTTCTTTTTTTTTTTTTTTATAAAATTAAAATATATAGATCTAGGCCTACTTAAATTTGTCCATTAGCTCCAACCAACGACCATAACAGTTAAGGGCTTGATGGTGAAACTTAAATGAGCCTTTTCTGGAACTTTAAACTTTAGGTTCTAACCGAGTAGACGATTTCTACCAAGTAACCAATCTATTTTCATAGGATATATGTATGTGTTGATCAGTGGGCTTAAACTAACAAAGGCGAATGGTCACAAGAACTCTAAATCCCTACATTTACCAATGTAAAATTTACTAAGCCCGAGCTGCTTGCCAATGGCAAAGGAAAGTTAGTCACTTTTTGTTTTATCATCGTAGTATATTTTTACAATTACACATAAGTGTGATTTATCGCCTCTTCCCCTATATTGGCACGCTGGCCCGACGACAGCGCGTTGGATTGGCGTACCGATGGTCCTGGGTTAGAATCATATTATTTTTTTATCGGGGTCTGAAGAGTGTTCCGGAGTCTACATAACTTTGATGTATACCTTACATTAGTTGGGGGAAAACAAAATTCGTCTGGGCATTGTGCCGGCTACACAATGTTAGTATGCCGTGTCCACTGAAACTGTTGAATTCAACAATGCTATAGATCAATTTCGTCCGATGGGATCACAATAAATCTATATATTATATACCTATCGATCTTAACCTATATATTACCTATATACCTATATTCTGTAAATAATACTATTGCGTCTTACGCTCATGCGTCGTCTGAGTCTAGTCTTACATTTATATTAGTGTTTCAAATAATGATAGGTTACTGGTTTTCCTGGTTTGTTCAGGCAACCCATTCTATTGCCACTCGGGAAGAAAGTGTACTTTATGCATTAGTTTTGCCGTAAGGGATAAGGAAAATGTTTTTGTCAATATGTTTATCTGAGCACTGCAACAGGTTGTTATTGTGTTGCATTTCTAAGTTAGAATTTAATGCATTATTTATTATTACAACTTTACTCTTTGTCATTCTGTCCTCTAGTGCAGGGGTCGGCAATCTAAGGCACGCGTGCCAAACTTGGCACGCAGAGCGATTTTCCGGTTCTGAATGAGGAAAACTGACTGTTGAAGGCGATGTTTCTGAATAACTTAGCGACACATTTCAGTGAGTTAAATTTACATTTACAAGGACCACTGGAATGGATTTGCATTGAAACTAGACATATCTTGCCATGAAATCAATTCAAAACATTTAACTACATGTACATCCCTATATTAAGACATATATTAAGATAGATAGTTGTAAACTCCTTAAATGCACACACAATTAATGCAGGAAAAGTTTATTAACAACTGTTTAACGAAAATTATTAAAATCCTCTAATAATTAAAACTTGTAATGAATACCTTACTGTTGGATTTATATAAAGAAATAATAATTAGTCAGTAACATTTTTTATATTACAAAAATTACTTGTTTGGCATCACTATTGAATCAAACTATAAATGTGAACAAGTTTTTTAATTAAAGGGAGGTAATTAACCAGTTGTTGTTTTTTGCAATTATATATTTCTACGGTTTCTTTTTTTATTTTTTATTTTTGTTTCTTTTATAAAAAATAAATGGCTTATAATATATAACTTTAAAGTGATCAAACTGTAAAAAGCATTTGAAAATTATATAAATATTATATGACTAAAGTATGTATATTTTTATTTTTAAACATAACATTATCTACCCATTTTGAATTACTACTACGTATCTTTTCCGCTTAACTATATTGTCTTTATCATTTCTAATTGAAATTAAAACTATTTAAAGAAAATCTCGGTTAAAGTGAGATCAAATATAATTAAGTTTACCAGGTGTTAGATCCTCAATTTGGCTAACGAACGATAATGTTTAGACAATAATTACCATATATGTGAAAGTATAGATCTAATAATATTTTTTTGTGTTTGATAATAAATGCAAATAAAAAGGATGATAATCACAAACACGTTAATTTTGTATTAAATATAAAGCACTTTAATGCTATTCTTTAAAAATCTACTTTTGGCATTGGTCTTGCTATGGAGCCGAGTTAAACTAATTGTTCCATAAAAATAATTGTTAAAAAGTAGGGCTATAATAGAGCAGGTTGACTTTTTAGGCTGTTGGCACGCTGAATGATTTAGAAATCCTAATTTGGCACACTTTTAGCAAAAGGTTGCCACCCCCTGCTCTAGTGTTTCTAGGTTTAGTGATTTAACTATCGGTGTTACTCTTAAAATTGTCAGTTGTAAATATTCGCCAGTAATGTATGTTGTGTAGTAAAATGTAAGGCTAGATCTGCTGTGGCATTACAGTTGGCACATACATTTTGTACAGACTCTTCCCAAAATACATTTTGCTAAATGAAAAAAAAAGTGTTTTAAATTTTCAATACATTTGTCTAAAATTATGATACTTTCAACCTCCCCTCTTGGCTACCGCACAAAAAAATAATTAAAAAAGAGATCCTAAATACTATCGTAAAAAAGTAGGCCCTATATTAAAACTAGAGGCTTCTGTGTATAGGCCTATTTAACAAAATGTTCAAGTACACATTAAAAAAAAAAAAAAATTTAGGGCCCCAGCGCCAAGTGATATTGTAGGAGGTTTTGGGCATCTCCTCTTAGCTTAATAGTAAGTTAATTGCAATAATTTAAAATAATGGCGTAATTGCCTATTTAATTTTAAATTTTAATATTCATGGGCCCCCCTAAACTCTTGTGGGCCCCGGTACGGCGTACCGGCTGTACCCCCCTCTCGTGGGGCCTGTATGAAATATATTGGTATGATCATTCCTGTTTTAAAAGTTTGGGTGAAACGGAAAGTAGCTCATATCAATGTAATTCGTAGAAAAATATTTGATATTTCCTAGATCTATCTATCTATCTATCTATCTATCTATCTATCTATCTATCTATCTATCTATCTATCTATCTATCTATCTATCTATCTATCTATCTATCTATCTATCTATCTATCTATCTATCTATCTATCTATCTATCTATCTATCTATCTATCTATCTATCTATCTATCTATCTATCTATCTATCTATCTATCTATCTATCTATCTATCTATCTATCTATCTATCTATCTATCTATCTATCTATCTATCTATCTATCTATCTATCTATCTATCTATCTATCTATCTATCTATCTATCTATCTATCTATCTATCTATCTATCTATCTATCTATCTATCTATCTATCTATCTATCTATCTATCTATCTATCTATCTATCTATCTATATATATATATATATATATATCTATCTCTCTCTCTCTCTTTTCTCTCTCTCTCTATATATATTTATCTATCATCTAACTGCTTTTCTATATCTATCTTTCTATTTGCCTATCTGCCGGTCTATCTCTCTATCAATCTAGGATATCAGAATTGCACGTTTTCAAGGCTAATGGTCCAATGCTAGTAATGTCGAAATATGAGTAGGGAATAGGAGTAGTGAATAGGAGTAGGGAAAAAGCGCACAATACAGGCGAATCAGATTTACCTAAAACGGAGAAGGAAGAAGGCGTTTTGAAACTAATTAAAATTCCTTACGACGATCCTTTAATTCACCAATCTTAGATCAAAGAACAATGACTTCAATGAGACAGCATGTAAGAACAGGTTCCAGAAAATTTGACGTTTTTGGTGCTTGACATTTGACGCGGGTCATGCATTGTATACCCGCTCTTTGGCAAACATAAGTTATGACATTAAAAATGCACCCAGGTCAACCCCCCCCCCCACATCCCACTAGAAGTTTTGTGACGCTATTCTCAGAAACACAATGGGTGCAGTAACTCAGAGGAAAACAAACAAATTTAATTCACTTGAACATTTTCTGTCTCGGGAATTTGTGTGTGGGTCGAGTTGTTGTTCACTTAAGATATCATCCATTGAAATTGGACTATACCAGGAGTGTGCAGCATTTTTCTGGTTTGGGACGCATTTGAAATTTTATACAACAAGACGGGCTACACAGTCTGAAAATGTATTTGCATTATCAAGGCAACGAATAAAAAAAAATGCCGTTAGAAGGTCTTTGGGGGCCACACTAAAAGGCTTGGCGGGCCGTTTTGTGGCCCGCGGGCCGCCTGTTGCACACCCTCGGTCTAAACTATAGTGCCACTGAGTCTACCCAGCTCTGATGGGTACCTGACACTAGTTGGGGTAAAGTAAAGGCGGCTGGGCATTGTGCTGGCCACAGATCCCCTCGTATGCCATGGCCACAGAAACTGGTGAACTCTGATCAGTTTGGTCCGAATGGTACTTTACTTTACTTTTACATAGTAAGTAATGACTGTGCAGTTTCAAGCAGAGATGGAAGTGAACTGAACCCCAACGGGAATAATGCCTTATATGCACCCATCGCCCCAAGAGTGTCTGCTGGACCGAGATATGTCCATAAAAGCTTGGACGACCCCTAAGGTCCAGCGTTGAAATAAAGAAAATGCCATTACATGCTGGGCCGAATACATCATTTAACAAAAAATAAATTAAAATGCACGTGCCTAAGACTTTCGGGGAAGATCGGCATCACAAAATTAAACTTAGATTTGAGGATTTCTTCAAATACTTTCAATGGGAATATATACAAAATTATGATAATATGATTTTTAAAAAATTTAATACATAGGGTTGGGGTTAGGGGAGCGATAATCTTTTAAGTACTATTGACATGCCCTCACAAGGGGGGGGGGGCAGAGGGCGCACATGCCCGGGGGCGACACTTCTATGGGTGGCAAATATAGTCTAAATGTAGCACTAAACAAAGCAGTTACAGTATGCAAGGGGGCGTCGCAGAAACTTTTGCCCTGGGGCGCTACATAGGCTTGTATGGGTTTTGCCTAACTGCATCTGAATATGGCCCTGCTTACATGAACTCTTGGTCGCTTGTTATTGTCAAGTTATTCATTGTACGTGAGAGATAAAAGACTAGGCACGCATCGCCAACAGAATAGGCTTGTGTGGGTTTTGCCTACTTGCATCTGAATATGGCCATGCTTACATGAACTCTTGGTCACTTGTTATTGTCAAGTTATTCATTGTACGTGAGAGATAAAAGACTAGGCACGCATCGCCAACAGAATAGGCTTGTGTGGGTTTTGCCTACTTGCATCTGAATATGGCCCTGCTTACATGAACTCTTGGTCGCTTGTTATTGTCAAGTTATTCGTTGTACGTGAGAGATAAAAGACTAGGCACGCATCGCCAACAGAATAGGCTTGTGTGGGTTTTGCCTACTTGCATCTGAATATGGCCCTGCTTACATGAACTCTTGGTCGCTTGTTATTGTCAAGTTATTCATTGTACGTGAGAGATAAAAGACTAGGCACGCATCGCCAACAGAATAGGCTTGTGTGGGTTTTGCCTACTTGCATCTGAATATGGCCCTGCTTACATGAACTCTTGGTCGCTTGTTATTGTCAAGTTATTCATTGTACGTGAGAGATAAAAGACTAGGCACGCATCGCCAACAGAATAGGCTTGTGTGGGTTTTGCCTACTTGCATCTGAATATGGCCCTGCTTACATGGACTCTTGGTCGCTTGTTATTGTCAAGTTATTCATTGTACGTGAGAGATAAAAGACTAGGCACGCATCGCCAACAGAATAGGCTTGTGTGGGTTTTGCCTACTTGCATCTGAATATGGCCCTGCTTACATGGACTCTTGGTCGCTTGTTATTGTCAAGTTATTCATTGTACGTGAGAGATAAAAGACTAGGCACGCATCGCCAACAGAATAGGCTTGTGTGGGTTTTGCCTACTTGCATCTGAATATGGCCCTGCTTACATGAACTCTTGGTCGCTTGTTATTGTCAAGTTACTCATTGTACGTGAGAGATAAAAGACTAGGCACGCATCGCCAACAGAATAGTTTTAACAAAGCAACTGGTTTTGACCCCCCTGTGGCTATGACAACAAAGCAGCTATACATGAATCTGTAAGCAGAGCGAGATCAAATAAATCTGGAACATTAAAACCCAATTTACTGTTCATGTGGGGACTCGTACTGACAGCAACATACATGTCACTGAGAAAACCGGGAAGTCGGTGCGCATGTTTCCATTATTAAATCAATTATTTTAATTGCTTTATTGTTGTGTGCAATCACCACTCCCCTCGCTGCCTAAAGGGGGCGAAGTGTGAAATAAATCTCCGAATCTAGGGAAATAAACAAGACAATGTCGTCTCTTTGTGACTGTTGTAATTTGAAGATTTAATTATCATTTAGGCGTTGTCTCTAAACTACGGCCCGCGGGCCGATAGTGGCCCGCGAGGCTCTCTCATCCGGCCCGTGGAAACCTTTTTATTTACCAAAAATGTCTGCTATTTTGGCATCCATGAAACAATTACACCATTCCCACTAATACAGGTGTTTATATGTAGTGTATCAATGTGTTATTAAATAACAACTGAATAAAATAAGATTAAATAAATAATAAAAAAACAACATCCATGTTTTGATAATTTATTATTTATTTGTGATAGTTATTGCGGCTCTCGGGCGGAAAAGTTTAGAGACCCCTGATTTAAGCTAATTCGTGTCCTATATGTTAATAATTCTTTACCATGTAGGTCTACACATTCTAATTACACAATGTTCATTACTTTTTGTATGCACACTTATTACGTATGTAATAAAGTGGTTTACAGCAATACCAACATTTAATGTAAAATACGTTTTCATCAATGGGACACGGTGGCCGTGCGGCAGCGCGTTCGGCTGGTGTACCGAAGGTCCCGGGTTCTAGGATTTTTCCCGGGTCTGGAAGGTGTCCCTGAGTCTACCCAGCTCTGATGGGTACCTGACCTTAGTTAGGGTAAAGTAAAAGCGGATGTGCATAGTGCTGGCCACACAATCACCTAGTATGCCGTGGCCACGGAAACTGGTGAACGCTGCTTCACCGGCCCTATGGATCAATTTGGTCCAACGGGATACTTTACTTTACGTTTTCATCAGTTTCCATCTAGTTCTTTCTAAACCCTATATCCTATTAGGTAAATCACAAGGACTAGCTTTCTTTGTACAAAATACATTGTCATGTTAAATTCTGTCAGTGTACAGTCAATCGCAATACATGGATATAATATGTTCACATTGATTTTTTTTTTTTGAAACTATATCAATAGAAATATCTATCTACTATAATGTCATGCTAAAAAATGCCTGGACAGAAATGTTTGATAATACAAAGGAAGAGGGGGGGGGGGGGGGGGGGCGGGGATTCGTTATGGTGGATGGTTATGGTTTGCGCTTCGTTGATTTTGTCGACGGTTGTTGACTACCGCATGATGGTATCCATCGTGATATGGATTATATTTGCAAGCCTGTTCCTGCATTTAAAAATGGTGGAAACTGAAACCGAAAGTAGCAAACACCAATGTAATTCTTGGGAAATATTGACTTTAATAATGATTTTTTAATGGGTGGGGATGGTTGGAAGTAAGTTTAGATACAATAAAATTTGAAATGACAATCTATCTATCGATCTATCTTTCTGTGTATCTATATTTCTATCTATTGATTTGTATAGACTTCAAATTAGTCATCGTTGAAAATATTATTATATTATTATTATATTATAATATTATTTTGATTAATATGTCCCCTTTTTTTCTCTTTAAAACACATAGATCTACATTTATTAATAATAATGTTACAGTAATTACTTGAATGTTATGCAGCCTATTATGTTTTGTATAGATAATTTTATTAGCGTTTTGATACTAGTCCTGCGGTTAGTTCACCGGGCTGTCAACCGACACTTCGCGGAGTCTATCCCTGCCGCCGCCCTGGATCCCTGTCTCCCTGCATTAGTTTTGGGCCTAGTGAACGTAATAATCTTCCCTCTAGAAGGAACGTCTGTAAAACTTGTAAGTCAGATACACATATTAAAATAGTTTGCTTGTCTGAACATGTAAACATATTCAGTTGGACATTAAGTTTGCAAGCAATACGGCGCCTAAATATATCAAATATCATATATCAAACACAAATATAATAACAAAATGAAAAACACGCAATGCTACAGATAAAACAACGCTGTTCATAGTGCCGATTTTCCTGAAAAAAAAAGGTAATGCAGCGCATGCGTACCGTTTCAACCCATTGCTTGGCCTCAATATCGGCATTGTTTAAAATGTAACTTTAAATACACAATACCCAGCTTATTAAATCTGAAGAGAACGATTCTAGAAGCCAAAAGAGGGAGAGATATCAATCTATAGATCAATTATTCCATTACTGTGAACCTTTTAAAAGAGGAAAAGCAGACACTTGTTTTCTTTCTCTCTCTGTGTGTAACAATAATGACCTCTCTGTCTCTCTCTTTCTGTGTCTCTGTCAATCTCTATATCTATCTCCGCCTCTCTCTCTCTAAGGTCACTGTCTCTATCTGTTTATCTCCGTCTCTTTGTCACTCTCTCGCTGTCTCTCTCTGTTTCCGTCTCACTATCTCTCTGTCAATCTCGTCTCTCTCTGTTTATCTCGTCTCTCTCTGTCTATCTCGTCTCTCTCTGTTTATCTCCGTCTCTCTCTGTTTATCTCGTCTCTCTCTGTTTATCTTCGTCTCTCTCTGTCTATCTCGTCTCTCTCGGTTTATCTCCGTCTCTCTCTGTTTATCTCCGTCTCTCTCTGTCTATCTCGTCTCTCTCTGTCTATCTCGTCTCTCTCGGTTTATCTCGTCTCTCTCTGTTTATCTCGTCTCTCTCTGTTTATCTCGTATCTCTCTGTCTATCTCGTCTCTCTCGGTTTATCTCGTCTCTCTCTGTTTATCTCGTCTCTCTCTGTCTATCTCGTCTCTCTCGGTTTATCTCCGTCTCTCTCTGTCTATCTCGTCTCTCTCGGTTTATCTCCGTCTCTCTCTGTCTATCTCGTCTCTCTCGGTTTATCTCGTCTCTCTCTGTTTATCTCCGTCTCTCTCTGTCTATCTCGTCTCTCTCGGTTTATCTCGTCTCTCTCTGTTTATCTCCGTCTCTCTCTGTCTATCTCGTCTCTCTCGGTTTATCTCGTCTCTCTCTGTTTATCTTCGTCTCTCTCTGTCTATCTCGTCTCTCTCGGTTTATCTCCGTCTCTCTCTGTTTATCTCGTCTCTCTCTGTTTATCTTCGTCTCTCTCAGTTTATCTCGTCTCTCTCTGTCTATCTCGTCTCTCTCTGTTTATCTCGTCTCTCTCTGTTTATCTCGTCTCTCTCTGTTTATCTCGTCTCTCTCGGTTTATCTCCGTCTCTCTCTGTTTATCTCGTCTCTCTCTGTTTATCTGGTCTCTCTCTGTTTATCTCCGTCTCTCTCTGTCTATCTCGTCTCTCTCGGTTTATCTCGTCTCTCTCTGTTTATCTTCGTCTCTCTCTGTCTATCTCGTCTCTCTCGGTTTATCTCCGTCTCTCTCGGTTTATCTCCGTCTCTCTCTGTTTATCTTGGAAAGAAATTGACTTTAAAAAAGTTTTGACACCTTAAAGTTTGAATCTATCTATCTATCTATCTATCTATCTATCTATCTATCTATCTATCTATCTATCTATCTATCTATCTATCTATCTATCTATCTATCTATCTATCTATCTATCTATCTATCTATCTATCTATCTATCTATCTATCTATCTATCTATCTATCTATCTATCTTTCTATCTATCTGTCTATCTATCTGTCTATCTATATGTCTATCTATCTGTCTATCTATCTGTGTATCTATCTGTCTATCTATCTATCATCTATCTATCTATCTATCTATCTGTCTATCTATCTATCTATCTATCTATCTATCTATCTATCTATCTATCTATCTATCTGTCTATCTATCTATCTGTCTATCCATCTGTCTATCTATCTATTTATCTATCCAACTATCTATCTATTTTTCTATCTATTGATATTTACAGCCTACATATTAGTCATGAGTCATGGATAAAATTGTGTAATGCAAAAGCACATGCTATTATTCGGAGACATTTATTAAATGAAGTAATTCGATCAGCATGGACTCTTTACAAAGGAAATAATTAAGTCCTATAACTATTTCTAACGGCCTAATCCCATACTGAGCTGTTAGTATTAAACCATATTTTATAATAATAATAATAATAATAAAAGGAGTAGGCCTACTGCTTCTGTGGTAGTACACGCGTAGTCAGTAAGACATTCTAATTGATATTGAAATAAAGGTAGGCTAACTAGTGTGTTACGTTAAATTTTGGAGCTAAACCTTATGATTTTCAAACAGCTCACTCATTGTATGCTTCCGTGTTAAAGGCCAACTGCTCAATGTTAATGTTTAATTTTGATATTATAAATACTATTAAAATTAGTAGTTCAAATTCGAGATTATACAAAAAGTGGTTTTTTTTTCAAAACAAGCGTTTTAAATGGGTCTGAAGTGACAAGAGTTAAAATTACTAAGGTGAACAATGAATCGAGCTTCATTACCAAAGTGACGTTTTGAAAGGAAAAAAGTAAACAAAGCATTACCCACTAAACCCATATTTAATCATTAAAAAAAAGAATGGTGTAAAAATTCAAAACACGTGGCAATATGTTTTATTTTTTACACGATTTGCTAATTAATCACGTTATGCCTTTATACTTTGTACACCTTAAATTGTTACGAGATTTGGATTATTTCCCTTTTAAATACAACAACATACATTTAAGTTCTAATATTAGAGACCGACCGAAACCAATCTTTTAATTTCTGCCGAAAACGAAACCATACAAGCGTATGACGTAATGTCTATTTCTTTTTTCAAAGATATTTGCATTATCCTTTGAAGTAAAAGTAATCAAATGTTTTAATTATTTAATGGATTCACGTCGCTATTGAGAACATCCTTTAATAGGCGACTCTATACACTCCATAAATTAAATGATACGAATTATAAAGGACAAGTTATAAATGATTACTTTTAAATACCAGAAGCTTGACCACAACAAATTATATGCATGTGCCAGTGTCAGGGCGACCGGACACAATATAGAATAACAACAACTAAATACAGAGAGAAACATTATCAATACTGTTTTATTGATACAATAAGCAAGAACAAAAATTAAATACCGAAAAAAATCGTTCTCCACTTTAGTTTTTATTCTTTTGAAATATTAATCTCTACGTTTTTTTATTATTTACCTTTTTACTGTTTGGTATTTGTTTGTTTTTTCTTTTAGATAGCATTTTATTAGTAATTTAATATTATTAATAACAAGTCAAGTCAACACAACTGTTTGCTACTTTTAAATACCGAATTAAAAAGTCTCTAAGAAAACCCGGACGAGTCTTTCGGCTCTTGTGTCCAGGGCGTAACGCTTAGGATTGAGCAATCTCTGTCCGAGCTCCAGCCAACCCGGACACGTCGAAGGCGTGGCGTGCCGTGTAACAGGGGAGGTTTCCGCAGGCCAGCGACCGTTCACTGCGGTTCCCCTAAAGATAATTATCGTGGTGGCTCGTCCGTATACCTGCACTGTCACCCGGTAGCACAAATCCTATACTATAGTTGCAGGCATCCAGGCACCGGGTCGTTCTCGAGACGGGATTGCAGCTACCATTGCTTCCTCTTCACCGAGACCCCATGGCCTCTCGGCAGTGCCATAGATCTCGGACCCGCTGAGGAGGCTGTCCCCCATGCGTTCGCCTGCCGGTGTATTCTTAATGGGAATGTATCGGCGGTTAACCCGCTACGCCAGTCTTTGAAGCCCATGGTTACAGTAGTACCAGAAGTTTGACAGCAACAATTCTTAAACATATGACAGGGTCAGGGCAACCAGAAGCAATGAAAAAGATCAAATTCTTAATACCGAAAAGAAACATTCTCACTCCAGTTTGTATTGTAATAGTCTTTTTTTCTTTCTCTCTTAACAAAACACATTGTAGTCATTCGTTTATCCGTCATTTTGACGGGCATAAGCACTAGTATATATATAAACAAACAAACAAACTCAAGGTAATTATATATGTTGATGATATTAACTCTGTTTGAGTAAACCATTCTTTGGAGTGATTAAATAATCCGTTATTATTAATTTCAGTCTTCTACTTCACATTAGGGATGTTAATACCCTTTTTTTGTCTCAAAACCAATTTTCGGTTCTAAATATCATATTTTCGGTTCTAAATATCATATTTTCGGTTCTAAATATCCGGTTACTTACTTACCCATTTTCTATTCCCCCTCTCCGCCCCCGGGTAAAGTAAGTTATAGTTTGGAAAAGACAAATTTGCATTGATTATACAAAAAAATAATACGAAGGACCTTTGATCCTTAGATCGTGGTGAAATCTTTAAAAAAAAAAAGTTGATTTTGGATTAGCAGAAGTCAAAAGCTGTAGTGTCATGAATTTAGACCTTTATAATTATAATATAAATCAGTGGATGTTAGATCTAAATGTTACACACACTAAACCGAAGCCACGCCGAAAAAGGGTTTTTGCCTATTTTCGGCGCCGAAACCGAAGCCGAAACCGATTATCGGTCGGTCTCTAATATTGAAACAGATCTAATTACTTGAAAGTTATGTACAGTGGCGAAGCTAGGGGAGGGGGAGGGGGGTACAAATTCGAAAGTCCCCCCGGGGCCCCTACTTGAGTGGGGTCCCCAAAGGAGTATCCGAATTTTGTTTTTATAATGTCATAATGTCGAATGTCTAAATGCAGGGGCCCTTAAAGAGGCCAAGCCCCCAGGGTCCCCAAATCCCTAGCAACGGCACTGGTTATGTATAATATTTTGTCTAATTGATTTTGTTAGCGTTATTGATATTGAATACACATATTAAATAATTTGCGTGTTTGACATGTAAAGGCGGTCCAGTTGGTTTTTAAATTTACACGCAACACCACGCTTAATTATATCAAGTTCAAACATAGCTGTCATAGTGCTGATTTTCCTGAAAGGAAAGTAAGTCGCGCATGCGCAGAGTTTGACCACGCGGGAGGTGTATAAATACATGTTATGGTCCTACTTATTAAATCTTTCGATTCTCAAAGCCAAAGTGAGGGAGCGATATCACTCTAAAGATCATATTATTCGAGAATCACAGGAGAATCACATATATTTTTGTACTCTTTCGGTATGTAAAAATAATTACCTTTCTGTCTCTCTCTCTGTTCCTCCGTCTCACTGTCTCTCTCTGTCTTTTTCTTTCTCTCTGTCTCTGTCTGTTTATGTATGTCTCATCTTCTCACTGTCCCTCTCTCTCTCTCTCTGTCTAGCTCTATCTCCCTGCGCCTGTTTCTGCCTGTCTTCACCATTAGCTGTAGCTCTCTCTCTATCTTTATCTTCGTCTCTCTGTCTATCGCTGTCTCCCTTATCTTTATATTCGTATCTCTGCCTCTCTCTGCCTATCTCTGTTTATCTCCGTCTCCCTCTCTCTCTGTCTCTTGTGTTTATCTCTGTTTCTGTTTGTCTCCCCCCATCTGTCTCTCTATCTCCGTATCTCTATCTATGTTTATATCTGCCTTTTTCTGTCGATCTATGTCTCTGTCTATCTCTGTCTCTCTCTGTCTCTCTGTCTATCTGTCTGTCTCTGCTTCTCTCTCTTTCTCTGTATCTATGTTTCTCTCTCTCTCTGTCTATCTGTCTGTCTCTGCTTCTCTCTCTTTCTCTGTCTATCTATGTTTCTCTCTGTCTCTCTGTCTATCTGTCTGTCTCTGCTTCTCTCTCTTTCTCTGTCTATCTATGTTTCTCTCTGTCTCTCTGTCTATCTGTCTGTCTCTGCTTCTCTCTCTTTCTCTGTCTATCTATGTTTCTCTCTGTCTCTCTGTCTATCTGTCTGTCTCTGCTTCTCTCTCTTTCTCTGTCTATCTATGTCTCTCTCTGTCTCTTTCTTTGCCTATTTCTGTTTCTTTTCTGTCTGTAACTCATTCCGTCTCCCCCCTCTCTTTATAATTATACTAGGAGTTATGCACGTCAAAATGATGGAGAAAAGGATGATTACAATGTGGCAGAAAAAAATAATAATAATAATAATAATAATGAGATTTGTATAGCGCTGCCAACACACATAATGTAAGCTCAGAGCGCATTTAACATACAACTAAGAACACAACTAACATACAATCTATAGGCCAAGAGATAAAAAGCTAAATGATGATACAAAACTTTACAAACATAGAACAAATCAAACAACTAAAACAAAATAACCGACCTAACATATAAGTAAGACAGTGGGGCTCAAAGCATGTTAATTAAGATATTACAATAATAAATGTAGTGAGAACGTTTCTTTTGGTATTTAGTTTTTTTTCGTTTTTATTGTTTACGGTTGCGCGTAAAGCGACATCATTCTGAACTGGCCCTCAGTTTATAAGATAAGATAAGATAAGAATGGACATTTCTTATAGCGCTTCTATCCATGCTATTAAATTGGCATGCTCAGTGCGCTCTCGGTGTGAATTGCAATGGCAGATATATTAGCCAAAGAGAAAGGTCTTTAAGTTCTTTTTGACAGATTCTTTTGACCCAGATTCTCTCAGTGTCTGAGATAAATTGTTCCATAGAGATGGCGCCACTGTTTTAAATGATCGCACTCCAAGGTACTTCTTTTTGTGTCCATCCAAACTGGGAGTTTTAAGGAGTGACTGAGATGAAGAACGCAGTTCTCTAGATGGCTCACGCCTTGATATAAGCTCTCGAAGATAGGAAGGAGCAATGCTCTTGATGCATCCGTACTTAAGGGACATAATTTTGTGCTCTATTCGCTTTATCATATATATATATATATTTATAAATATATAAATGTCGTTCGTTTTGCGAAAACTGCCATTGATGCCCAGTATGCGTCACAGGCAGCACACTTGGAAGGTCTTTAGCTGTTGACTTACATACATACATACATAGGTCGGACATTTAGTTTTGTTTAATAGATTTCAAGTTTACTTTAACGTTTATACACGTATTCGCGAGGGGGGGGGGGGGTGGAGGAAGGAGAAGTTCCGTTGTTCATAACAATATTTTCATAGAAATATTTTGTGAATCTAACTTTACGTTTCAATATTAATAATATGATACAATGCTTGCTGTTCAATCGTGTAGGGCATGTGAATTAGCCTTCTATTTCCACCATACGTTCATTATTCCTTCTTGTATTGTAGCCACGGTCCGCACTTTATACATAGTTGCCTCCCCTGTACCCCCCTCCCCCAAAGTTGCACTATTCGCCACCTCCACCTACGCCACATAAAATAATTATTTTTTTAAAATATTTATTACATTTAACAGAAAACTAGAAGTTGAAACTTTGAAATTATGAAAAAAAAATCTATTTAATCTACCTAATTTTAATGTTTCACATGTTATAAAGTAGTTAGCGAATATATTAGTTTATATATCAGAATCAACCTTCTATAGCAGGGGTCGGCACGCGTGCCAGACTTGGCACGCCGAGGGACTTTCAATAACACTAGGAAGAGGCTTTAAAAGTCAATTCAAGTCTCTTCTACAAGAAATATAGTGCCACAGCGGGATGACTTTTAGGCTGTTGGCACACTGTTGTCCAAAGGTTCCCGACCCCTGTTCTATAGCACCACTACCGTGCACTATCCCCCCCCTCACATACACACACACTATTTACATAACCCTTCTCTCCCAAACTATGTGTTCCCCCCCTTGCCCTTCCCCCCCCCCATCCACAACTGTACCGTTTTTATTTTGTTCAGATCGCAATAGGTTTCGAATTTAGCGATCACTCAAATCTATGATTTAAAATAATTTAAATAGTAGGCTGTTGACGGTGAATGAGTGTGTGTCATACAAAGGCACGACTAATTTCCTTTTTTTAAATTTATTAAATTTATTATAAAATAGTAACATTGTAGACTCAACTTTCCTTGACCCCCGCTTCCCATGTCAACAACTGTCAAACATTTTTAACCCTCTCGATCCTAATCTGTTTACATAATTAATGGACGACCTCAATGGACCTACGAAAGTTAAAAAAAACATATTGCATATTGCAGTAATTCTACATCATTACAGCCAGCGATACCAATGAAAGTTGTAGCTTAATGACAATATAGTGTGTTTTTCGACATGTTTAAAAACTGTGTCGAGTGGATAGGTCGCACACCTAGAAACTACTATATACTGTATAAATACATACTTTATATCATAGACTATAATATACATGGACCGCTTGCTTTAGTATTTCTGCTATATGATGACTGCTTTTCGGAATTCCCGATTCGTATAATACTTTGCACTTCCGTTTTATTGAATCGCTTTGATTTTCTCAATGAAAAATTAAAATTAAAATCGAAAGTTCTATACAGCGGAAACATTAATGAAACAAGGAGGTGCGTAGAAGTAATTTAAGACAGCCTTATTGGTTGCGCACGGAAAAAAAGTACATATTATAAGCTCTAGAAATAGAGCAAGCGGTCCATCTTATTATAGTCTATGCTTTATAAAATTATTATTAGTTTTGGCATTGCATAATCATTAAAATATTTTGTTTATAATCGAATTGTATTTTTTAATACATTGTTTTGTTTTTAGGCAATATTACTTCTCGAAATGACTCTAAGAGTTAAACATATCGGATTTGTTCTGGCTGTCCTAGGACTCTTCGCCCAGGTTGTAGCAGTTGATGTAAACACTGCCATTCAAGCTGTCACTGCGCCATGTAGAACTCAAGTTACCAATTGCCTGTCTCAATCTGGTGCGCAAGAAGTTTTAACTCTTTATAACCTACAAAAGTATTGTGCGGCTATAATCTACGAAACAAACGCCTTTTCGTCTTATTCCTGCCTGACAACCGGTACAACCAATAGATGTACTGCACTTGAGTATACGACAGTTAAAGACGCAGTATGTGGAGCAAGCTTCTTGACTGTTGGAATTGCCACTGTTCTTTTTTCTTTTATTGCCTATATGTTTACTAAATAATATATTTAATCATGCATTGAATTAAAATCATAGTTTAAAAAATGTTACTCTAACTCAAACTTAACAAAATATATTAAAAATATTTGAAAAATGTAAAAATATAATTTATAATTATTATTTTTTAACAAATCTTTTTTTAAAAATAATTTTAAACAGATCTTTTAAAATATAAATCTAGTTTTATTAATTTTACAATTTCAATGTTAGTAGTCATTGTTTTAAATTTATAAAAACAAAAAACAAACAGGTGTTTTATTTATATTTTCCTATATTAAATTGAAATCGTGTGTGCGTGTGTTATCAACAAAATTGAAATTGTGTGTGCGTGTTATGAACAAAAGTCAGTCAATTAGAGTTCTATAAATAATAAAAATGATAAAATCAAGACCTTGTTTAATATTTGTTTTTGTATTGTAAGTTCAGGTGTTTTGCAGTGTATATTATGTTGTTATTCAGTCAATTTTCAACGCGTCAAGTATCCTAATTATAGTAAGCTGTAGTGTATAGGTTTCCAATAGGGGCGTTATTGTTTCTCCCCCTCCCCCACGGAGGATTGGTGAGATCTTGAAGGTGTGAGAACTGACATTTTCAATTGCGTCAGGAAGGCGGTGAAGACCAAGCAGGCGGTACAAATTAACGTACTTGAAATAATTTGGTCACCTCCACAATTATAATGCATATAATTTTGATAGCTTACTCAAAGCAGTAACATTTAGCCCAGTAAGGTGACAACGAAAAGAATCGACTGTCCATCACTACCCATACGCTTACTGATGCTAATGTTTCGTGACTGAATGGACGAAATAGTACAAGTGTTTAATAATTTAAACCTTTCTTAAAGAGCAAGATCGGTAGTAAATTGAAAGTTAAAATGACACACAATTAAAACTAGCGTTTTTATTTTTGAAACAAACATAACGCCTAACTTCAACACTTTACTATTGGTTTACAATAATTGCAATCAGGGTAATACTAAATCAAAACAGAATTAGTTACACTAGTGGAAAGTATTGAAACCGTTTTGGGTCATATAATTATTTTAGACAATATATAGGCCTAATGATGCAGGGGGGCATGGTGGCCGTGCGTTAGCGCGTTCGGCTGGAGCACCGAAGGTCCTAGGTTCGAATCCCGGAGCTGGAGGGTGTCCCTAAGCCTACTCAGCTCTGATGGGTACCTGATTTTAGTTGGGGTAAAGTAAAGTCGGTAGTGTATAGTGTTGGCCACACAACCACCTAGTATGCCGTAACCAAAGAAATGGTGAACGCTGCTTCACCGGCCCTATGGATCATTTTGGTCCGACCGAGGGGGGGGGGGGAGAATTAAACAAATTGACTAGAATATCATTCAGATACATCATATTTAGTGAACCATTAACAGGAACGTGGGTTTAGTGGATCATTACTGAAAGGTTGATTAAGTGGGTCTTTAATTGAAATGTGGGTTTAGTGGGAATTAACGACAATGTAGATTTAGTAGGGAATTAACTGCAATGTGGGTGTAGTAGGGAATTAACGGCTTTGTGGGTTTAGTGGGAAAATAACTGCAATGTGGATTTAGTGGGAAATTAACTGCAATGTGGATTTTGTGGGAAATTAACTGCAATGTGGATTTATTAGGAAAAAAACTGCAATGCGGATTTAGTGGGCCATTAACTCAAATGTGGATTTAATAGGAAATGAACTGCAATGTGGATTTAGTGGGAAATTAAATGCAATGTGGATTTAGTAGGAAATGAACTGCAATGTGGATTTAGTAGGAAATTAACTGCAATGCGGATTTAGTGGGCCATTAACTGAAACGTGGATTTAGTGGGCCATTATCTCAAATGTGGATTTAATAGGAAATTAACTGCAATGTGGATTTAGTGGGCCATTAACTGAAACGTGGATTTATTGGGCCATTAACTCAAATGTGGATTTAATAGGAAATTAAATGCAATGTGGAATTAGTGGGAAATGAACTGCAATGTGGATTTAGTGGGAAATTAATTGCAATGTAGATTTAGTAGGAAATGAACTGCAATGTGGATTTAGTGGGAAAATAACTGCAATGTGAATTTAGTGGGCCATTAACTCAAATGTGGATTTAATAGGAAATTAACTGCAATGTAGATTTAGTAGGAATGAACTGCAATGTGGATTTAGTAGGAAATTAACTGCAATGCGGATTTAGTGGGCCATTAACTGCAATGTGGATTTAGTAGAAAATGAACTGCAATGTTGATTTAGTAGGAAATTAACTGCAATGTGGATTTAGTAGGAAATTAACTGCAATGTGGATTTAGTAGGAAATTAACTGCAATGTGGATTTAGTAGTAAATGAACTGCAATGTGGATTTAGTAGTAAATTAACTGCAATGTTGATTTAGTGGGCCATTAACTGCAATGTGGATTTAGTAGGAAATTAACTGCAATGCGGATTTAGTGGGCCATTAACTGAAACGTGGATTTAGTGGGCCATTAACTCAAATGTGGATTTAATAGGGAATTAACTGCAATGTGGATTTAGTGGGAAATAAACTGCAATGTGGATTTAGTGGGCCATTAACTGAAATGTCGATTTAGTAGGAAATTAACTGCAATGTGGATTTTGTAGGCCATTAACTGAAATGTGGATTTAGTAGGAAATTAACTGCAATGTGGAATTAGTAGGAAATTAACTGCAATGTGGATTCAGTGGGCCATTAACTGAAACGTGGATTTAGTGTGCCATTAACTAAAATGAGGATTTAGTGGGAAATTAACTGCAATGTGGATTTAGTGGGCCATTAACTGAAACGTGGATTTAGAGTGCCATTAACTGAAATGTGGATTTCGTAGGAAATTAACTGCAATGTGGATTTAGTGGGTCATTAACTGAAATGTGGATTTAGTGGGCCATTAACTGAACGTGGATTTAGTAGGCCACAAACTGAAATGTGGATTTAGTAGGTCATTAACTGAAATGTGGATATAGTGGGCCATTATCTGAAATGTGGATTTAGTGGTAGGCCATTAACTAAAATTTGGATTTATTGGGCCATTAACTGATATGTGGATTTAGTGGGCCATTAACAGAAACGTGTATTTTAGTGGGCCATTAACTGAAACATAGATTTAGTGGGCCATTAACTGCTATTTGGATTTAGTATGCCATTAACTGCTATGTGTATTTAGTGGGCTATTAATTGCTATGTGTATTTAGTGGGCCATTAACTGCTATGCGGATTTAGTGGGCCATTAACTGAAACGTGGATTTAGTAGGAAATTAACTGCAATGTGGATTTAGTGGGCCATTAACTGAAACGTGGATTTAGTGTGCCATTAACTGAAATGTGGATTTAGTGGAAAATTAACTGCAATGTGGATTTAGTGGGCCATTAACTGAAACGTGGATTTAGTGGGAAATTAACTGCAATGTGGATTTAGTGGGCCATTAACTGAAACGTGGATTTAATGTGCCACTAACTAAAATGCGGATTTAGTGGGAAATTAACTGCAATGTGGATTTAGTGGGCCATTAACTGAAACGAGGATTTAGAGTGCCATTAACTGAAATGTGGATTTAGTAGGAAATTAACTGCAATGTGGATTTAGCAGACCATTAACTGAAATGTGGATTTAATAGGAAATTAAATGCAATGTGGATTTAGTAGGAAATTAACTGCAATGCGGATTTAGTGGGCCATTAACTCAAATGTGGATTTAAAAGGAAATTATTTGCAATGTGGATTTAGTAGGAAATGAACTGCAATGTGGATTTAGTGGGAAATGAACTGCAATGTGGATTTAGTGGGAAATTAACTGCAATGTGGATTTAGTAGGAAATGAACTGCAATGTGAATTTAGTGGGCCATTAACTAAAATGTGGATTTAATAGGAAATTAACTGCAATGTGGATTTAGTAGGAAATTAACTGCAATGCGGATTTAGTGGGCCATTAACTGAAACGTGGATTTAGTGGGCCATTATCTCAAATGTGGATTTAATAGGAAATTAACTGCAATGTGGATTTAGTGGGCCATTAACTACAATGTGGATTTAGTGGGATATTAACTGCAATGTGGATTTAGTGGAAAATTAACTGCAATGTGGATTTAGTAGGAATTGAACTGCAATGTGGATTTAGTGGGAAATTAACTGCAATGTGGATTTAGTGGGCCATTAACGAAAATGTGGATTTAATAGGAAATTAACTGCAATGTGGAATTAGTAGGAAATGAACTGCAATATGGATTTAGTAGGAATTTAACTGCAATGCGGATTTAGTGGACCATTAACTGCAATGTGGATTTAGTAGGAAATGAACTGCAATGTGGATTTAGTAGGAAATTAACTGCAATGTGGATTTAGTAGGAAATGAACTGCAATGTGGATTTAGTAGGAAATGAACTGCAATGTGGATTTAGTAGGAAATTAACTGCAATGTGGATTTTGTGGGCCATTAACTGAAACGTGGATTTCGTGTGCCATTAACTGAAATGTGGATTTAGTGGGAAATTAACAGCAATGTGGATTTAGTGGGCCATTAACTCAAACGTAGATTTAGAGTGCCATTAACTGAAATGTGGATTTCGTAGGAAATTAACTGCAACTTGGATTTAGTGGGTCATTAACAAAAATGTGGATTTAGTAGGAAATTAACTGCAATGTGGATTTAGTAGGCCACAAACTGAAATGTGGATTTAAAAGGTCATTAACTGAAATGTGGATATAGTGGGCCATTTTCTGAAATGTGGATTTAATGGTAGGCCATTAACTGAAACGTGGATTTAGTAGCAAATTAACTGCAATGTGGATTTAGTGGACCATTAACTGAAACGTGGATTTAGTGTGTCATTAACTGAAATGTGGATTTAGTGGGAAATTAACTGCAATGTGAATTTAGTGGGCCATTAAATGAAACGTGGATTTAGTGGGAAATCAACTGCAATGTGGATTTAGTGGGCCATTAACTGAAACGTGGATTTAGAGTGCCATTAACTGAAATGTGGATTTAGTAGGAAATTAACTGCAATGTGGATTTAGTGGGTCATTAACTGCAATGTGGATTTAGTAGGCCATTAACTGAAATGTGGATTTAATAGGAAATTAAATGCAATGTGGATTTAGTAGGAAATTAACTGCAATGCGGATTTAGTGGGCCATTAACTGAAACGTGAATTTAGTGGGCCATTAACTCAAATGTGGATTTAATAGGAAATTAACTGCAATGTGGATTTAGTGGGCCATTAACTGAAACGTGGATTTAGTGGGTTATTAACTCAAATGTGGATTTAAAAGGAAATTAATTGCAATGTGGATTTAGTAGGAAATGAACTGCAATGTGGATTTAGTGGGAAATGCACTGCAATGTGGATTTAGTGGGAAATTAACTGCAATGTGGATTTAGTAGGAAATGAACTGCAATGTGGATTTAGTGGGCCATTAACTCAAATGTGGATTTAATAGGAAATTAACTGCAATGTGGATTTAGTAGGAAATTAACTGCAATGCGGATTTAGTGGGCCATTAACTGAAACGTGGATTTAGTGGGTCATTATCTCAAATG
This sequence comes from Anisus vortex, assembly GCA_949126835.1. Taxonomy (NCBI): domain Eukaryota; kingdom Metazoa; phylum Mollusca; class Gastropoda; family Planorbidae; genus Anisus; species Anisus vortex. The sequence continues at coordinate 21,892,696 of OX421499.1, forward strand.
TGGATTTAATAGGAAATTAACGGCAATGTGGATTTAGTTGGGCTATTAACTGCAATTTGGATTTAGTGGGATATTAACTGCAATGTGGATTTAGTGGAAAATTAACTGCAATGTGGATTTAGTAGGAATTGAACTGCAATGTGGATTTAGTGGGAAATTAACTGCAATGTGGATTTAGTGAGCCATTAACTCAAATGTGGATTTAATTGGAAATGAACTGCAATGTGGATTTAGTGGGATATTAACTGCAATGTGGATTTATTGGAAAATTAACTGCAATGTGGATTTAGTAGGAATTGAACTGCAATGTGGATTTAGTGGGAAATTAACTGCAATGTGGATTTAGTGGGCCATTAACTCAAATGTGGATTTAATAGGAAATTAACTGCAATGTGGAATTAGTAGGAAATTATCTGCATTATGGATTTATTAGGAATTTAACTGCAATGCGGATTTAGTGGGCCATTAACTGCAATGTGGATTTAGTAGGAAATGAACTGCAATGTGGATTTAGTAGGAAATGAACTGCAATGTGGATTTAGTAGGAAATGATCTGCAATGTGGATTTAGTAGGAAATGAACTGCAATGTGGATTTAGTAGGAAATTAACTGCAATGTGGATTTATTGGGAAATCAACTGCAATGTGGATTTAGTGGGCCATTAACTGAAACGTGGATTTCGTGTGCCATTAACTGAAATGTGGATTTAGTGGGAAATTAACTGCAATGTGGATTTAGTGGGCCATTAACTCAAACGTGGATTTAGAGTGCCATTAACTGAAATGTGGATTTCGTAGGAAATTAACTGCAACTTGGATTTAGTGGGTCATTAACTGAAATGTAGATTTAGTAGGAAATTGACTGCAATGTGGATTTAGTGGGAAATCAACTGCAATGTGGATTTAGTGGGCCATTAACTAAAACTTGGATTTAGTAGACCATTAACTGAAATGTGGATTTAGTAGGTCATTAACTGAAATGTGGATATAGTGGGCCATTATCTGAAATGTGGATTTAGTGGTAGGCCATTAACTGAAATTTGGATTTATTGGGCCATTAATTGATATGTGGATTTAGTGGTCCATAAACAGAAACGTGTATTTAGTGGGCCATTAACTGAAACGTAGATTTAGTGGGCCATTAACTGCTATTTGGATTTAGTGGGCCATTAACTGCAATGTGGATTTAGTGGGCCATTAATTGCTATGTGTAATTAGTGGGCCATTAACTGCTATGCGGATTTAGTGGGCCATTAACTGAAACTTGGATTTAGTAGGAAATTAACTGCAATGTGGATTTAGTGGGCCATTAACTGAAACGTGGATTTAGTGTGCCATTAACTGAAATGTGGATTTAGTGGGAAATTAACTGCAATGAGGATTTAGTGGGCCATTAACTGAAACGTGGATTTAGTGGGAAATCAACTGCAATATGGATTTAGTGTGCCATTAACTGAAACGTGGATTTAGTGTGGAACTAACTGAAATGTGGATTTAGTGGGAAATTAACTGCAATGTGGATTTAGTGGGCCATTAACTGAAACGTGGATTTAGAGTGCCATTAACTGAAATGTGTATTTAATAGGAAATTAACTGCAATGTGGATTTAGTGGGCCATTAACTGAAATGTGGATTTAGTAGGAAATTAACTGCAATGTGGATTTAGAGGGAAATCAACTGCAATGTGGATTTAGTGGGCCATTAACTGAAATTTGGATTTAGTAGGTCATTAACTGAAATGTGGATATAGTGGGCCCTTAACAGAAATGTGGATTTAGTGGTAGGCCATTAACTGATATGTGGATTTAGTGGGCCATTAACAGAAACGTGGATTTAGTGGGCCATTAACTGAAACGTAGATTTAGTGGGCCTCTAACTGCTATTTGGATTAAGTGGGCCATTAACTGCTATGTGGATTTAGTGGGCCATTGACTGCTAAGTGGGTTTAGTGGGCCATTAACTGCTATGTGGATTTAGTGTGCCATTAAATGAAATGTGTATTTATCGATCTATCTTTCTCTTTATATCTTCATCTTTCTTTTTTACCCATCTTTCTATTTATATATCTAATTTTATGTATCTATGTAAATATAGTCTATAGGCCTATCCTAAAAAGTCTAATGCTAGTAATGTCGGAACAGACATGTTTGATAATTCAAGGGTGGGAGTGATTCTATAAAAGGTTTGCGCTTCACTGAAGTTATGGTTGTTGACTTTTATGGTGTCGATTTGTTCTTTTGCAAGCCTGTTCCTGTTTGAAGAAATGAATGAAATTGAAACTAAAAATAGTTAATAAAAATGTAATTCTTGGAAAAAGTTGACTTCGATGATTTTTTAATGGGTCGGGATAGGTGCTAAAGTTACACTTGCTTGTTTATTATTAAGAGAAAACCAAAAGTCTAAATAGGCGCTTGTTTCAACCCTCAGCGTAGTTACGACACTGATTTTTCCATTGCATCCTACTGTACGTCAAAATCCTAGATGTCGCATTTTATCACTTTGAATTAAAACGAAAAACATAAGTATTCATGGCTTTGCCATTTCCCGCGGCGCCCCAGAGATAATCTACAATAGTCAACCGCATATTTAGTGTACTGTTGTATATTTTTTTTAAACATTCTTGGTCATTTATGTTGTCAGTGAAAGTATAGTTTTCAAATTCCATGAGAACAGCGCTGTAATATTGCAGACTGAATACACTATGTCCAGGAAGTATTAAAGAAAGATTGACAAATAAACCAGTTCATAAGTATGTTGTCAAGACTAATATTGCTTATTATAAACAATAAGTTCATTTAACGTAATAAAACATCTTCCTTACTTACTTAATCAAACCAAAAAAAAAAAAGCGTTGTGTTGATTATAATTAAGAGAACCAATATCTTTTTCAAACGGTTCTTCTTTGACTTTTTATTAATTTTATCGGATACTTCCTTATTGTTACACACAATGATGTTTGGTTCTGCCCACCCCGGTAGTCAAAGCTAAAATTTCCGCATCTTTTGGGTGAAAAGCGAGCTCTATATTTTGTTTACATCATTATATAGTCGATCTTTTATTTTCATTATGTTATTTTGTTATCTCATTTTTTTCTTTGCGTCTTCCTTGTAGGGCCATAGAGAGGTTTATACATATTATATCCTTTCTTATACATTACAGACGCTCCTTCTATAAGGAAGATTATTGCGTCCTACGTCCGAGTCTAGTCTTGCATTTTTATTAATGTTTTAAACGATGTTAAGTTACTGGTTTTCCTGGTTTCTTCAGGCAACCCGTTCCATGTCCGAATGCCACTCGGGAAGAAAGAGTACTTATATGGATTTGTTCTCGCATAAGGGATAATATGCAAATACACAGCTGACAGTAGACCACTTTTAAAATTAAAGGTTTGGGCTGAAGTTTCTTTTTACATGTAAGAGTCGACTGTACTTTTTGGAACCCTTTCAACGTCATGGGCCACTATCTCTTCTTTTCTCTGATTCCTTCTGTTAACTTGTAATTGGCTTTCTATCACCTCACAAGAAAAGAAAAATGTACATATATAAGCGTATTCTATAGATATGACGCAGCAAGGAAACAACACTTCAATTATGCAGTTTTAAGGGGTAAGGTTTATTAATTGTTACGGGTTGGAGTATTAAAATGATGGGACTTGGCACAGGTTACAACAATGAACATAAATAATTCAACTCCAATTGAATTACACGACATTTAATATACATCTAATATGATACAAGTCATTCTACTGATTACACGTACACTACTACAATATACATACTCATATCCTTAGCCAACACTAACTTCATATACAAGCTCTCTAACCTAAGCCTAAACTACTCTAACATCTTCACTTAACGCTCAGGCTACGACTGCCGTACTACACACACAAAACTAACACCCATTGTCCTCAGGAGACCTGGCTATATTTTTTCCCTATTGTACATCCCCAAGATGGATCCTTGCATTTGGCATCACGTTACAGTTGGCTGAACACATCTGTCTTGGCGGCCATTGTTTGACATGCTTCCTTCCCCTAACGTTCCTTAACAACTTCCCCCTTTCCAAAAAAAAATGATATTCCAGGTATATCATTTAAAAAGTAGAACATGATTATCCCCTTACAACACATACACAACACATCCTTAATTGCAAAGTACAAAGTTATATATCAGATAGTCTACTGACAACTACCAATAAGGACAAATGCATTAAAATAAAACATACTTGTATACAATATAACAAGATCTTCAACAGGCTATGCCAGTAATGTGTGCATCAATACAATGCATTTAAAATGAAAAGAACAAAAAAAAATATATATAGTTTAACCAAAAACAGAATTAGTGAGAGTAATGCGACAATTAGGCTATTATGATTATCTTTTGTTTTGTTGTTTTTTTTTGTTTGTTTAAGAAACAAAAATGACACTAAACATAACTACGTTTAGTGTGAATTAAAGGTAAAAGCATAGTTACACAATTGTAACTACATAACACAAAAAAAACACAACATAAATAAACAAAAATAATCCGAACTGTAACTATAAAGAGAAAAGAAAACAAAATCTATCGACGTAATAAGGGTTTCAAGTTACAACATTTTCAGTGCATGAAAAGTGACATTATGGTGCAAACAAACAATCAATTATTAAGGACCAAGCAAAAAAAAAAAAAAAATATATATATATATATTTATAAAAATCAACATGTAACGTTCTACATGAAATCGCAAAGAACAAAAAAAATCTACATATAAAAATCTAGGTATACACTAGTAGTAATTGTGCAGGTATCAAAGCCTAAAGCGTATAAAGGCATAGTTATATGTGTATATATTAGACAAGAGAAAGAAAAACACCTTTAACAATTCTGGAGTAAAACAAAACATTCATTTACGACCATTGCACAAAAGCAAGTCATATTAGCAATGGGATTATCTATCCCGCACACAGCTTAGTTTTGTCTATACCCGTCTCCACCCCTATCTCGCCATGGCAAATCTACATATCGTCTTTCTACCTTCTTAAAACCATATCTGCCTCTGTGACAATACGGTCTAAAACTCCCTCCAACTTTATAGTGATCATTCTGAGGGAAAGGTCTGTCTAACTGTGCCCTTTCCCGAACTAAAGCGGGTTCCATGCTAGCTTTATCCTCGTTTGGTAAAGGTTTGCGTTCATGTCCGCTACGACTGACTGGGCGATTGCCTATATTAGACCGGGAGTTAGCGACATCAACGGGTTTGTGCTGTTGAAGATCCCTTTCTAGTCCTGCCTGCTCTCTGGTAACAACGGCATTGCAATATTCTGTCAAAGTATTGGTTTTGACCCACTCTTCTATTTCTGCTTTTTCAAGGTCAACTACATGGGGAACATTTCCCACAATCAGTTCAACCGGAGGATCATCGATGACATATGCCATTACTTTACCAGACAAGAATGGTGTTTTGATATCGATGACCGCTATAGGCAAGTTATATCGTGCCCCAACGAATGACACGCATTCGCCTGATTTCCCTGTAAACTCATGAGGTTTCACTAAATGGCGCTTAACCCCCACAAAGGTGCTACCGGTATCGAGTAGGACACGTACCGGTGTCTTTCCCACAAAACCAGGATATAATGGCAAACGGTTACCCGGTGTTTGTATAGCCAGCCCTCGTTGCACATTGTCTTCTGTGACACCCTTGTTATCGGCTCTCCAATTATTATTTCTGTAACTTCCATTCTTATTGTCGATTGTGCTATTGGAATAGCACTGCCTAGATGTATGACCCAATTTACCACACCTAAAACAGGTTATATCATTTACGTGATTAGTTCTAAGTGCGCTATTGTTGCGTTTTGGACTTATGCTATTACGCCTGGTAGTTGTTGGTTCTCCGGACGAAAAGCAGAGAATGTCCTGACTCTGATCTGTCATAGGTTTAGCTAAGGGCCTGTCAGGATGAGCAGTCATGTATGTCCTCAACATCTCAGTCAGTGTTGTAAGCGTTTTGGGGTTTCTTTCTTTAATAAAGGAAGCCACGTTCTTATGACACGAGTCTATGGCCTTGTCTATCAAAATAAATTCCCTTAAGTCGCTAACTGTTGTTCCGATTTCTGACAATGTCACCCATCTGTCAAAATAAATGCTCAAGTTGTTAATGAAGAGCTGTGGGTCTTCAAATTGAGAAGGACTAATTTGGTGGAATTTTTCTCTGTACCCATTGGCGGTATTGCCATAAAGTTTAAGTAGTGCGTCTTTAACTAGCTTATATTGTGTCAGCTCGGTCTGGCTAAGTTTTTGACATATATCTAACGCTTTCCCACTCATTAGCCCCATAACTCTCCCTGCCCATTCTTCTTCTTTAATCCCTGAGCTAAGAGCCAGAATCTCAAAACGGGAAAGATAAGCGTCCATATTATCGGTCCCTTCTGAAAAAAATGGTATCTTAAAAGTGCCGGTATGTGATGTACTAGCGCCGGCCTCTCCCTTATCTCTCCTGGCATCACGATCAGCCTCAGCCCTTTTTAACTCTAATTCGGCAATTGCCTGCTTGGACTCCCTATCTCTTTGTCTTTCTTCCCTTTCAAGCATTTCTTTTTCCTTCTCCCTCTCTATCCTTTCTCTTTCCTTTCTTTCTTCTCTTTCAATCTTTTCTTTTTCCTTTTCGTTTTCTTCTCTCTGTTTATTTTCTACCCATGTAAATAGGTCTTGTTCTTTGAGACCCATTTCCCTACCCGCTTTCACAAGAGCAGCAAAAGCAGCCATTGTAAAAAAAAAAACAAAATTTTGAAAACTTATCCGACAAATAGAAATCTAACGACAGGCTATCAAGAAAAAAAAATGTGTTATTCAAGCCTAATTACCAAAGAACAGTAATAAGTTGACTATTGCGAATACATTAATGATTATGTCGGTTTACAAGCACGACAGCATGGTGTACACAAAATGTTTTGGTTGCTACAAGCAGACCCTATTTTAACTTCCACTGTCATATTTAAAAAAAATAAAATATACAGAAATTCTGACAAGTAGCAACGAACATCTGTACTGCAATTACAACTCTACTATTACTTATAACACCAAAAAATAATGAAAAAAAATGTACTAATACTAAAAAACCAAGTAAAAAATAAACAACAAAAAAAAACAAATGAAATAAACTTATCTCTGTGTCCGACTGCCGCTAAGCTTATGTCTTTTGACTTCCACACCACAATACGGAAAGAATCATTGACTAAGAATCACTCATTAATACTAGACACAAAGTCAATGTATTGAAATAAGTCATAAGTGTTAGTTCTTCCAACTTTAGACTTGAAACATCGGACGATAGCATTGACTCAAAGTGTCACCAAAACAACATCGACATCACAGGCTCCCCGTAGAATGGTAGATCCGATATAAACGACAGTACTCTCTATGGCTTCTCAGCACACTTGGTGGTAATGGTATCAACAGCTAAGAACCTTAGAAATACAGCACATTGCAGTGCAACAATAGTCGTCGCCTACAAGACAGCGAAGTAACAACGTTCAAGTTTGCATCACAATTCCAACAATAGTCCCTTCTAAGCAGCTAACCAGTGCAGCAGTTACGCAATGTTCAAATAACAGCAAAAATACTGTAAAACAGCGTCACGGATGTATCAAATGAGTTCGTAAACGAGGCGGGATACTATTCTAATTAATGATGAACAGCTTCACAGTTCATGATAATCACATTCACATAATCCATACACAAGATAGAATTCAATGGCATTAATCACCAAATCAGCGTCCCAGTTCATTAGTATAACCTCTCCACAATTCTAACGCCAAATACAAATCCACATCAATGCTGATAGTGTAACGTAGTATAGTTAACTTCTGTAGTAGTATAACGGAACCAGTCTTCGTTGGGGTCGCCAAATATGTTACGGGTTGGAGTATTAAAATGATGGGACTTGGCACAGGTTACAACAATGAACATAAATAATTCAACTCCAATTGAATTACACGACATTTAATATACATCTAATATGATACAAGTCATTCTACTGATTACACGTACACTACTACAATATACATACTCATATCCTTAGCCAACACTAACTTCATATACAAGCTCTCTAACCTAAGCCTAAACTACTCTAACATCTTCACTTAACGCTCAGGCTACGACTGCCGTACTACACACACAAAACTAACACCCATTGTCCTCAGGAGACCTGGCTATATTTTTTCCCTATTGTACATCCCCAAGATGGATCCTTGCATTTGGCATCACGTTACAGTTGGCTGAACACATCTGTCTTGGCGGCCATTGTTTGACATGCTTCCTTCCCCTAACGTTCCTTAACATTAATCATTAATGAAAGATTTCAGTTTGATAATACACGATTAATCTATTACATTAAAAATAAAAGTTTGTCAAACGTATTCTATGGTGAATAGACACAAATTTATAGAACAAAAACAATAAAGAAAAAAATTGATTTTAAAGTATGATTTAATCTTTTTAAATAATTTATGTCAACTATTTCTAATGACGAATAAAAGATAGTCTTGTTTAAATTGAAATTCTCTAAAATAAAATAGTTTTTAGCCCGCCAGATATCGATGCCTAAATCTATGCAAAAGAAATGAATTTAATACATTCATCGTATTAGACTATTCCTATTTAAATAGATAAATAAATAACAAAAATATAATATCTATCTATCTAATCTATCTATCTATCTATCTATCTATCTATCTATCTATCTATCTATCTATCTATCTATCTATCTATCTATCTATCTATCTATCTATCTATCTGTCTGTCTGTCTGTCTGTCTGTCTGTCTGTCTGTCTGTCTGTCTGTCTGTCTGTCTGTCTGTCTGTCTGTCTGTCTGTCTGTCTGTCTGTCTGTCTGTCTGTCTGTCTGTCTGTCTGTCTGTCTGTCTGTCTGTCTGTCTGTCTGTCTGTCTGTCTATCTATCTATCTATCTATCTATCTATCTATCTATCTATCTATCTATCTATCTATCTATCTATCTATCTATCTATCTATCTATCTATCTATCTATCTATCTATCTATCTATCTATCGAACTATCTATCTATGAAACACATTTAGTCTCACAATAAAGCATGGGAGTGGGGATTGTACTACTCTTCCAGTACTTAATACCACTACCATCTCTTGGAGATTTGTTCAAATTAAGGTGACTGTCTATGATTGATAAAATCCTTCAGGACCATGCTCACCCGCTTCACGACAGTTACATCACATCTAGTAGAAGTGGTCGGCTTCTTTCAATAAGGGCAAGAACAGAGAGATTTAGACTATGAACTCTTTTGTTCCACTAACAGTGAGAATATTTCAAAAGAATCGTCAGTCAGCCCGAAAATATTATTAAATGATACTTTTTCTTGTATGATAAATAGTATGATAGTTTGCGTTATTGTCTACTGTGCAAAAGTACAAATGGTTCTTTAATATTGTTTTAAATATGCTGAAAGACAGTATTTATGTAATCAAGTCAAATTTCCATTTGTTTGGATCAATAAAGTAATCTTATATTATCTTCTTATGATCTTAGATCAAGAGGAATGTACAGGGTCCAATGTCGACACCTGAGAGGGTTGGAGGGGTAGGCTACAGCCCTTGTGCTGTGCATAAATGTTGTATAATATATCGCGGACGATCTGTCCTTGACAAACAAAGGAAATGAAAATAGGCACGAACTAATTATAATAAATGATAATAATGAAGTGATCTTACAATAACTAAGTAAAAAGTCATGCATAAAAAGAGAGCATCAATTGGATATAATTATGAGAAAGTAAGATACAAGACTTTTACTAGTGACTATCCTATTTGTCAGGATAAGTGAAAGTTGAGTTTATTAATCCTGAACCAATATTGCTTATTCTATGATTTGATCTTGGACTAAATGTATAAAATCATACACTATTCATTCGTAGTCATCGCATGTTTATCAAGACTTCTCGCTGCAAAAGAAATACCTTCATATCCACGGAGTGTGTGTGCGTCTTTAAAAAGATTTTCAATTGATGTATCCAGTATCCAGTTTAGTGGGCCATTAACTGGAATGTGGATACCCTTCCACTTTTTAATCATAAAAAACAACAACGCGTCCACAAGTAGTGAGGCGTGGAGACTAGGGGTTAGGCCTATTGTTGAATCAATTATGCAACAAGGTTCAGCATCACGCAACATAGTTTAATATTTCAGGTAAATGAGAACCCAACATGAAATAAAAATCCATTCCACCAGTTTTCAAGCAAAAAATAAAAAGCTCTTTCTATCTATCTATCTATCTATCTATCTATCTATCTATCTATCTATCTATCTATCTATCTATCTATCTATCTATCTATCTATCTATCTATCTATCTATCTATCTATCTATCTATCTATCTATCTATCTATCTATCTATCTATCTATCTATCTATCTATCTATCTATCTATCTATCTATCTATCTATCTATCTATCTATCTATCTATCTATCTATCTATCTATCTATCTATCTATCTATCTAACTATCTGTCTATCTGTCTATCTGTCTATCTGTCTATCTGTCTATCTGTCTATCTGTCTATCTATCTATCTATCTATCTATCTATCTATCTATCTATCTATCTATCTATCTATCTATCTATCTATCTATCTATCTATCTAATCTATCTATCTATCTATCTATCTATCTATCTATCTATCTATCTATCTAATCTATCTTTCTATCTATCTATCTATCTACCTATCTATCTATCTATCTATCTATCTATCTATCTATCTATCTTTCTATCTATCTTTCTATCTATCTATCTAACAATCTATCTATCTATCTATCTATCTATCTATCTATCTATCTATCTATCTATCTATCTTTCTATCTATCTATCTATCTATCCATTTTTCTTTCTATCTATCTATCTTTCTATCTATCTATCTATCTATATAAGTATCTTTCTTTCTATCTTTTGATATGTATATCTATCTATCTATATAAGTATCTTTCTTTCTATCTATTGATATGTATAGACTTCAAATTATTCATCGGTAAAAATTGTCTGGTGCAAAAGCAATATTTTTTTGAATAATATAAAAAATGTTTATATATACGATCAATCAGCATGGAGTCTTAACAAAAGAAATTATAAAGTCCTATAAACTATGACTATTTACTAAAAGCTTACCTCTATAACGAGCTGTGTGTATTAAAACCATTTTCAGTAAAACATAGTCAGTAAAGCATAGTCAGTAAAACATAGTCAGTAAAACATAGTCAGTAAAACACAGTCAGTAAAACATTGTCAGTAAAGCATAGTCAGTAAAACATAGTCAGTAAAGCATAGTCAGTAAAACATAGTCAGTAAAACATAGTCAGTAAAGCATAGTCAGTAAAGCATAGTCAGTAAAACATAGTCAGTAAAACATAGTCAGTAAAGCATAGTCAGTAAAGCAAAGTCAGTAAAACATAGTCAGTAAAGCATAGTCAGTAAAACATAGTCAGTAAAACATAGTCAGTAAAGCATAGTCAGTAAAGCATAGTCAGTAAAGCATAGTCAGTAAAGCATAGTCAGTAAAGCATAGTCAGTAAAGCATAGTCAGTAAAGCATAGTCAGTAAAGCATAGTCAGTAAAGCATAGTCAGTAAAGCATAAACAGTAACACATAGTCAGTAAAACATAGTCAGTAAAACATAGTCAGTAAAACATAGTCAGTAAAACATAGTCAGTAAAACATAGTCAGTAAAACATAGTCAGTAAAACATAGTCAGTAAAACATAGTCAGTAAAACATAGTCAGGAAAACATATTCAGTAAAACATAGTCAGTAAAACATAGTCAGTAAAACATAGTCATTAAAACATAGTCAGTAAAACATAGTCAGTAAAGCATAGTCAGTAAAACATAGTCAGTAAAACATAGTCAGTAAAACATTGTCAGTAAAACATAGTCAGTAAAACATAGTCAGTAAAGCATAGTCAGTAAAGCATAGTCAGTAAAGCATAGTCAGTAAAACATAGTCAGTAAAGCATAGTCAGTAAAGCATAGTCAGTAAAGCATAGTCAGTAAAGCATAGTCATTAAAACATAGTCAGTAAAACATAGTCAGTAAAACATAGTCAGTAAAACATAGTCTTTAAAACATAGTCAGTAAAACATAGTCAGTAAAACATAGTCAGTAAAACATAGTCAGTAAAGCATAGTCAGTAAAACATAGTCAGTAAAACATAGTCAGTAAAACATAGTCAGTAAAACATAGTCAGTAAAGCATAGTCAGTAAAACATAGTCAGTAAAACATAGTCAGTAAGGCATAGTCAGTAAAGCATAGTCAGTAAAACATAGTCAGTAAAACATAGTCAGTAAAACATAGTCAGTAAAACATAGTCATTAAAACATAGTCAGTAAAACATAGTAAGTAAAACATAGTCATTAAAATATAGTCAGTAAAACATAGTCAGTAAAACATAGTCAGTAAAACATAGTCAGTAAAACATAGTCAGTAAAACATAGTCAGTAAAACATAGTCAGTAAAACACAGTCATTAAAACATAGTCAGTAAAACATAGTCAGTAAAACATAGTCAGTAAAGCATAGTCAGTAAAGCACAGTCAGTAAAACACAGTCAGTAAAACACAGTCAGTAAAATATAGTCAGTAAAACACAGTCATTAAAACATAGTCAGTAAAACATAGTCAGTAAAACATAGTCAGTAAAACATAGTCTTTAAAACATAGTCAGTAAAACATAGTCAGTAAAACATAGTCAGTAAAACATAGTCAGTAAAGCATAGTCAGTAAAGCATAGTCAGTAAAACATAGTCAGTAAAACATAGTCAGTAAAACATAGTCAGTAAAACATAGTCAGTAAAGCATAGTCAGTAAAACATAGTCATTAAAACATAGTCAGTAAAAAATAGTCAGTAAAACATAGTCAGTAAAACATAGTCATTAAAATATAGTCAGTAAAACATAGTCAGTAAAACATAGTCAGTAAAACATAGTCAGTAAAGCATAGTCTTTAAAACATAGTCAGTAAAACATAGTCAGTAAAACATAGTCAGTAAAACATAGTCAGTAAAACATAGTCAGTAAAACATAGTCAGTAAAACATAGTCAGTAAAACATAGTGAGTAAAACATAGTCATTAAAATATAGTCAGTAAAACATAGTCAGTAAAACATAGTCAGTAAAACATAGTCAGTAAAAAAAAGTCAGTAAAACATAGTCAGTAAAACATAGTCATTAAAATATAGTCAGTAAAACATAGTCAGTAAAACATAGTCAGTAAAACATAGTCAGTAAAGCATAGTCAGTAAAACATAGTCAGTAAAACATAGTCAGTAAAGCATAGTCAGTAAAACATAGTCAGTAAAACATAGTCAGTAAAACATTGTCAGTAAAACATAGTCAGTAAAACATAGTCAGTAAAGCATAGTCAGTAAAGCATAGTCAGTAAAGCATAGTCAGTAAAACATAGTCAGTAAAACATAGTCAGTTAAGCATAGTCAGTAAAGCATAGTCAGTAAAGCATATTCATTAAAACATAGTCAGTAAAACATAGTCAGTAAAACATAGTCAGTAAAACATAGTCTTTAAAACATAGTCAGTAAAACATAGTCAGTAAAACATAGTCAGTAAAACATAGTCAGTAAAGCATAGTCAGTAAAGCATAGTCAGTAAAACATAGTCAGTAAAACATAGTCAGTAAAACATAGTCAGTAAAACATAGTCAGTAAAGCATAGTCAGTAAAATATAGTCAGTAAAGCATAGTCAGTAAAACATAGTCAGTAAAGCATAGTCAGTAAAGCATAGTCAGTAAAGCATAGTCAGTAAAGCATAGTCAGTAAAGCATAGTCAGTAAAGCATAGTCAGTAAAGCATAGTCAGTAAAGCATAGTCAGTAAAACATAGTCAGTAAAACATAGTCAGTAAAACATAGTCAGTAAAACATAGTCATTAAAACATAGTCAGTAAAACATAGTCAGTAAAACATAGTCAGTAAAACATAGTCATTAAAACATAGTCATTAAAATATAGTCAGTAAAACATAGTCAGTAAAACATAGTCAGTAAAACATAGTCAGTAAAACATAGTCAGTAAAACATAGTCAGTAAAACATAGTCAGTAAAACACAGTCATTAAAACATAGTCAGTAAAACATAGTCAGTAAAACATAGTCAGTAAAACATAGTCAGTAAAGCATAGTCAGTAAAGCACAGTCAGTAAAACATAGTCAGTAAAACATAGTCAGTAAAACACAGTCATTAAAACACAGTCATTAAAACATAGTCAGTAAAACATAGTCAGTAAAACATAGTCTTTAAAACATAGTCAGTAAAACATAGTCAGTAAAACATAGTCAGTAAAACATAGTCAGTAAAACATAGTCAGTAAAGCATAGTCAGTAAAACATAGTCAGTAAAACATAGTCAGTAAAACATAGTCAGTAAAACATAGTCAGTAAAGCATAGTCAGTAAAGCATAGTCAGTAAAACATAGTCATTAAAACATAGTCAGTAAAAAATTGTCAGTAAAACATAGTCAGTAAAACATAGTCAGTAAAACATAGTCAGTAAAACATAGTCAGTAAAGCATAGTCAGTAAAACATAGTCAGTAAAACATAGTCAGTAAAGCATAGTCAGTAAAACATAGTCAGTAAAACATAGTCAGTAAAACATTGTCAGTAAAACATAGTCAGTAAAGCATAGTCAGTAAAGCATAGTCAGTAAAGCATAGTAAGTAAAACATAGTCAGTAAAATATAGTCAGTAAAGCATAGTCAGTAAAGCATAGTCAGTAAAGCATAGTCAGTAAAGCATAGTCAGTAAAGCATAGTCAGTAAAGCATAGTCAGTAAAGCATAGTCAGTAAAACATAGTCAGTAAAACATTGTCAGTAAAACATAGTCAGTAAAACATAGTCAGTAAAACATAGTCAGTAAAACATAGTTAGTAAAACATAGTCAGTAAAACATAGTCAGTAAAACATAGTCAGTAAAACATAGTCAGTAAAACATAGTCAGTAAAGCATAGTCAGTAAAGCATAGTCAGTAAAGCATAGTCAGTAAAACATAGTCAGTAAAGCATAGTCAGTAAAACGTTGTCAGTAAAACATAGTCAGTAAAACATAGTCAGTAAAACATAGTCAGTAAAACATAGTCAGTAAAACATAGTCAGTAAAACATAGTCAGTAATACATAGTCAGTAAAACATAGTCAGTAAAACATAGTCAATAAAACATAATCAGTAAAGCATAGTCAGTAAAGCATAGTCAGTTAAACATAGACAGTAAAACATAGTCAGTAAAACATAGTCAGTAAAACATAGTCAGTAAAACATAGTCATTAAAACATATATCGTCTCTCTCTGTTCATCTCTGTCTCTCCGTTTCTCTGTCTCTCTCTCTGTCAAATGGATCTTTTTTTTGGAAAATATATCATTATAAATATCAATATATATAGCTACCGTGAGTTTGTTTATATGTATATATATATATATATATATATATATATATATATTATATATAGATCTATATATATTTGTCCTCTATAGACGCCTAGGCCGTTGAACGTATCGGGACACAATTTAAATGTATAAATTGCAAACCTTCCCCAAAAGAAATTTTATTTTATTTGATAGTATTATTGTCTGTTTAATATTATTTAAGAAGTCAGAAGCTTGACAGCAACAATTCATATTATGTATGTTCCAGGTCCAGGCTACGTAAACAATAAAAAATAACAAAAATTAAATACCGAAAGAAACGTTCGCACTAAAGTTTTTATTGTAATATTTTTTTTGTTATTTTTTCTTTCACTTTAACAAAACACATTGTAATCATTCGTTTCTTCGTCATTTTGGCGGGATTAACTCCTATTATATCTATAATAGTCAAAATGCTAGTAAAGTTGGGACAGAATTGTTTGATAACAAAAAATAGTGGCGTGAGGGGGATTCGTTAGGGTGGGTAATAGGTTTACACTTCATTGAATTCGTTTAAGGAAGTGGATCAATGTGTTATCGATTATGTTTGCAAGCCTGTCTTGAAAATGGATGAAAATGAAACCGCAAGTAGATGATGTCGAGGGTCATCTATCTATCTATCTATCTATCTATCTTTCTATCTATCTATCTATCTATCTATCTATCTATCTATCTATCTATCTATCTATCTATCTATCTATCTATCTATCTATCTATCTATCTATCTATCTATCTATCTATCTATCTATCTATCTATCTATCTATCTATTCATCTATTCATCTTTCTATCTATCTATCTATCTATCTATCTATCAATATATCTATCTATCTATCTATCTATCTATCTAACTATTTTTATGTCTATTGATATTTACAAACTTCATATTAGTCATGAGTCATGGGTGAAAATTGTGTAATGCAAAAGCAAATGATGTTTTTCGGATACATTTATTAAATTAAGTAATTCGATCAAACAGCATTGACTCTTTACAAAGGCAATTGTTAAATCCTATAACTATTTCTAACGGCCTAACTCCATACTGAACTGTTAGTATTAAACCATATTTTCAAATAGTAATAAAAAAAAAGAGTATGCCTACTGCTTCTGTGGTAGTACTCGCGTAGTTAGTAACTTATTCTAATTGATGTTAATATGCCTTTATACACAGGGCCCTTACTAGCCTATGTAGCGCCCCAGGGCTAAAGTTTCAGCGACGCCCCATTTCATACAGTAACTACTGTGTTTAGTGGACTGCGCTTAGTTAATTATTATGATTAAAGACATTTTAAAAGGTAACCTTATATTTAAAATATTCTTTAAAATGAATGGCAAGTTTCATATAACAAAATAATAGATGATCTTTTATGAAACCTTTGTGAGCCTATTAAAAGTGAAACATTAGTATAAAACAGTTTGAGTGTATATAAATTAGAAATTAACTTCTACCATCTTTATTCATTTTTACTTTTGTTCACAATCTGTGTTTCAAATTGTATTTTCCCTTCAACTCTCCTAAAATTTCTGGTATAAACTTAGGCAATATTTACCGCCCCCCTAGAAGGGCCGCCGCCGGGCATATGCCCCCTTCTGCCTTCCCCTTTGTGAGGCCACTGCTTATACATCTTAAATTGTTAAGAGATTTGGATTTATTTACCTCTAAAATACAACAACACTCATTTAAGTTTTAATATTCAACTAATTACTTGAAAGCTATGAATAATATTTTGTATAAATGATTTTGTTAGCATTATTGATATTGAATACACATATTAAATAGTTTGCGTATTTGACATGTAAAGCCTATCCTGTTAGTCTTAAAGTTTACACGCAAAACCACGCCTGATTGTAATCAAGTTCAAACAAAGCTGTCATTGCGCTATTTTCCTGAAAAAAAGTATGTTGCGCATGCGCAGCGTTTGACTCCGTTGCCTGGCATCCACGTGGTAGGTGTATAAATACATGTTATGGTCCTACGAAAGAGAGATCTCACTCTAACGATCTTATTATTCGATTATTGTGAAGCTTTTAAAACAGGAAAATCATATAGTTATTTTTTTGTACTCTTTCGGTAAGTAAACATAATTACCTTACTCTCTCTCTGTATCTCTGTCTATCTCTCTCTGACTCTCTCTCACTTTCTTTTTCTATCTCTCTGTCTATTTCTGTCTCTCTCTATCTGTCTGGCCCTCTCTCTGTGTCTCTATCTTTTTCTTCATATCTCAGCCTCTCTCTGATCTTCTCCGTCTCTCTGTCTCTCTCTGTCTGTCTGGCCCTCTCTCTGTGTCTCTATCTTTTTCTTCATATCTCAGCCTCTCTCTGACCTTCTCCATCTCTCTGTCTCTCTCTGTCTGTCTGGCCCTCTCTCTGTGTCTCTATCTTTTTCTTCATATCTCAGCCTCTCTCTGATCTTCTCCGTCTCTCTGTCTCTCTCCGTCTGTCTGGCCCTCTCTCTGTGTCTCTATCTTTTTCTTCATATCTCAGCCGCTCTCTGATCTTCTCTGTCTCTCTGTCTCTCTCTGTCTGTCTGGCCCTCTCTCTGTGTCTCTATCTTTTTCTTCATATCTCAGCCTCTCTCTGATCTTCTCCGTCTCTCTGTCTCTCTCTGTCTGTCTGGCCCTCTCTCTGTGTCTCTATCTTTTTCTTCATATCTCAGTCTCTCTCTGACCTTCTCCGTCTCTCTGTCTCTCTCTGTCTCTTTCTATATCTATGGCTATCTCTGTCTCCCTGTCTCTCTCTCTGTCTCTTTCTATATCTATGGCTATCTCTGTCTCCCTGTCTCTCTCTCTGTCTCTTTCTATATCTCTGGCTATCTCTGTCTCCCTGTCTCTCTCTCTGTCTCTTTTTATATCTATGGCTATCTCTGTCTCCCTGTCTCTCTTTCTGTCTCTTTCTACATCTATGGCTATCTCTGTCTCCCTGTCTCTCTCTCTGTCTCTTTCTATATCTATGGCTATCTCTGTCTCCCTGTCTCTCTCTCTCTGTCTCTTTCTATATCTATGGCTATCTCTGTCTCCCTGTCTCTCTCTCTCTGTCTCTTTCTATATCTATGGCTATCTCTGTCTCCCTGTCTCTCTCTGTCTCTTTCTATATCTATGGCTATCTCTGTCTCCCTGTCTCTCTCTCTGTCTCTTTCTATATCTATGGCTATCTCTGTCTCCCTGTCTCTCTCTCTCTGTCTCTTTCTATATCTATTACTATCTCTGTCTCCCTCTCTCTCTCTCTGTCTCTTTCTATATCTATGGCTATCTCTGTCTCCCTGTCTCTCTCTCTGTCTCTTTCTATATCTAAGGCTATCTCTGTCTCCCTGTCTCTCTTTCTGTCTCTTTCTATATCTATGGCTATCTCTGTCTCCCTGTCTCTCTCTCTGTCTCTTTCTATATCTATGGCTATCTCTGTCTCCCTGTCTCTCTCTCTCTGTCTCTTTCTATATCTATGGCTATCTCTGTCTCCCTGTCTCTCTCTCTCTGTCTCTTTCTATATCTATGGCTATCTCTGTCTCCCTGTCTCTCTCTCTCTGTCTCTTTCTATATCTATGGCTATCTCTGTCTCCCTGTCTCTCTCTCTCTGTCTCTTTCTATATCTATGGCTATCTCTGTCTCCCTGTCTCTCTCTCTGTCTCTTTCTATATCTATGGCTATCTCTGTCTCCCTGTCTCTCTCTCTCTGTCTCTTTCTATATCTATGGCTATCTCTGTCTCCCTGTCTCTCTCTCTGTCTCTTTCTATATCTATGGCTATCTCTGTCTCCCTGTCTCTCTCTCTGTCTCTTTCTATATCTATGGCTATCTCTGTCTCCCTGTCTCTCTCTCTGTCTCTTTCTATATCTATGGCTATCTCTGTCTCCCTGTCTCTCTCTCTGTCTCTTTCTATATCTATATCTATCTCTGTCTCCCTGTCTCTTTCTCTGTCTCTTTCTATATCTATGGCTATCTCTGTCTCCCTGTCTCTCTCTCTCTGTCTCTTTCTATATCTATGGCTATCTCTGTCTCCCTGTCTCTCTCTCTGTCTCTTTCTATATCTATGGCTATCTCTGTCTCCCTGTCTCTCTCTCTCTGTCTCTTTCTATATCTATGGCTATCTCTGTCTCCCTGTCTCTCTCTCTCTGTCTCTTTCTATATCTATGGCTATCTCTGTCTCCCTGTCTCTCTCTCTGTCTCTTTCAATATCTCTGGCTATCTCTGTCTCCCTGTCTCTCTCTCTCTGTCTCTTTCTATATCTCTGTCTCCCTGTCTCTCTCTCTGTCTCTTTCTATATCTATGGCTATCTCTCTCCCTGTCTCACTCTCTGTCTCTTTCTATATCTCTGTCTATCTCTGTCTCCCTGTCTCTCTCTCTGTCTCTTTCTATATCTATGGCTATCTCTGTCTCCCTGTCTCTCTCTCTGTCTCTTTCTATATCTATGGCTATCTCTGTCTCCCTGTCTCTCTCTCTGTCTCTTTCTATATCTCTGGCTATCTCTGTCTCCCTGTCTCTCTCTCTGTCTCTTTTTATATCTATGGCTATCTCTGTCTCCCTGTCTCTCTTTCTGTCTCTTTCTATATCTATGGCTATCTCTGTCTCCCTGTCTCTCTCTCTGTCTCTTTCTATATCTATGGCTATCTCTGTCTCCCTGTCTCTCTCTCTCTGTCTCTTTCTATATCTATGGCTATCTCTGTCTCCCTGTCTCTCTCTCTGTCTCTTTCTATATCTATGGCTATCTCTGTCTCCCTGTCTCTCTCTGTCTCTTTCTATATCTATGGCTATCTCTGTCTCCCTGTCTCTCTCTCTGTCTCTTTCTATATCTATGGCTATCTCTGTCTCCCTGTCTCTCTCTCTCTGTCTCTTTCTATATCTATGGCTATCTCTGTCTCCCTGTCTCTCTCTCTGTCTCTTTCTATATCTATGGCTATCTCTGTCTCCCTGTATCTCTCTCTGTCTCTTTCTATATCTATGGCTATCTCTGTCTTCCTGTCTCTCTCTCTCTGTCTCTTTCTATATCTATGGCTATCTCTGTCTCCCTGTCTCTCTCTCTGTCTCTTTCTATATCTCTGGCTATCTCTGTCTCCCTGTCTCTCTCTCTGTCTCTTTCTATATCTCTGTCTCCCTGTCTCTCTCTCTGTCTCTTTCTATATCTATGGCTATCTCTCTCCCTGTCTCTCTCTCTGTCTCTTCCTATATCTATGGCTATCTCTGTCTCCCTGTCTCTCTCTCTGTCTCTTTCTATATCTCTGTCTATCTCTGTCTCCCTGTCTCTCTCTCTGTCTCTTTCTATATCTATGGCTATCTCTGTCTCCCTGTCTCTCTCTCTGTCTCTTTCTATATCTATGGCTATCTCTGTCTCCCTGTCTCTCTCTGTCTCTTTCTATATCTCTGGCTATCTCTGTCTCCCTGTCTCTCTCTCTGTCTCTTTTTATATCTATGGCTATCTCTGTCTCCCTGTCTCTCTTTCTGTCTCTTTCTATATCTATGGCTATCTCTGTCTCCCTGTCTCTCTCTCTGTCTCTTTCTATATCTATGGCTATCTCTGTCTCCCTGTCTCTCTCTCTCTGTCTCTTTCTATATCTATGGCTATCTCTGTCTCCCTGTCTCTCTCTGTCTCTTTCTATATCTATGGCTATCTCTGTCTCCCTGTCTCTCTCTCTGTCTCTTTCTATATCTATGGCTATCTCTGTCTCCCTGTCTCTCTCTCTGTCTCTTTCTATATCTATGGCTATCTCTGTCTCCCTGTCTCTTTCTCTTTGTCTCTTTCTATATCTATGGCTATCTCTGTCTCCCTGTCTCTCTCTCTGTCTCTTTCTATATCTATGGCTATCTCTGTCTCCCTGTCTTTCTCTCTGTCTCTTTCTATATTTCTGTCTATCTCTGTCTCCCTGTCTCTCTCTCTGTCTCTTTCTATATCTATGGCTATCTCTGTCTCCCTGTCTCTCTCTCTCTGTCTCTTTCTATATCTATGGCTATCTCTGTCTCCCTGTCTCTCTCTCTGTCTCTTTCTATATCTATGGCTATCTCTGTCTCCCTGTCTCTCTCTCTGTCTCTTTCTATATCTATGGCTATCTCTGTCTCCCTGTCTCTCTCTCTGTCTCTTTCTATATCTATGGCTATCTCTCTCCCTGTCTCTCTCTCTGTCTCTTTCTATATCTATGGCTATCTCTGTCTCCCTGTCTCTCTCTCTGTCTCTTTCTATATCTGTCTATCTCTGTCTCCGTCTATCTCTCTGTCTCTTTCTATATCTATGGCTATCTCTGTCTCCCTGTCTCTCTCTCTGTCTCTTTCTATATCTATGGCTATCTCTGTCTCCCTGTCTCTCTCTCTGTCTCTTTCTATATCTATGGCTATCTCTGTCTCCCTGTCTCTCTCTCTGTCTCTTTCTATATCTATGGCTATCTCTGTCTCCCTGTCTCTCTCTCTGTCTCTTTCTATATCTATGGTTATCTCTGTCTCCCTGTCTCTCTCTCTGTCTCTTTCTATATCTATGGCTATCTCTGTCTCCCTGTCTCTCTCTCTGTCTCTTTCTATATCTATGGCTATCTCTGTCTCCCTGTCTCTCTCTGTCTCTTTCTATATCTATGGCTATCTCTGTCTCCCTTTCTCTCTCTCTGTCTCTTTCTATATCTCTGGCTATCTCTGTCTCCCTGTCTCTCTCTCTGTCTCTTTCTATATCTATGGCTATCTCTGTCTCCCTGTCTCTCTCTCTCTGTCTCTTTCTATATCTATGGCTATCTCTGTCTCCCTGTCTCTCTCTCTCTGTCTCTTTCTATATCTATGGCTATCTCTGTCTCCCTGTCTCTCTCTCTGTCTCTTTCTATATCTATGGCTATCTCTGTCTCCCTGTCTCTCTCTCTCTGTCTCTTTCTATATCTATGGCTATCTCTGTCTCCCTGTCTCTCTCTCTGTCTCTTTCTATATCTATGGCTATCTCTGTCTCCCTGTCTCTCTCTCTGTCTCTTTCTATATCTATGGCTATCTCTGTCTCCCTGTCTCTCTCTCTGTCTCTTTCTATATCTCTGTCTATCTCTGTCTCCCTGTCTCTCTCCCTGTCTCTTTCTATATCTATGGCTATCTCTGTCTCCCTGTCTCTCTCTCTGTCTCTTTCTATATCTATGGCTATCTCTGTCTCCCTGTCTCTCTCTCTCTGTCTCTTTCTATATCTTTGGCTATCTCTGTCTCCCTGTCTCTCTCTCTGTCTCTTTCTATATCTATGGCTATCTCTGTCTCCCTGTCTCTCTCTCTCTGTCTCTTTCTATATCTATGGCTATCTCTGTCTCCCTGTCTCTCTCTCTGTCTCTTTCTATATCTATGGCTATCTCTGTCTCCCTGTCTCTCTCTCTGTCTCTTTCTATATCTCTGGCTATCTCTGTCTCCCTGTCTCTCTCTCTGTCTCTTTCTATATCTATGGCTATCTCTGTCTTCCTGTCTCTCTCTCTGTCTCTTTCTATATCTCTGTCTATCTCTGTCTCCCTGTCTCTCTCTCTGTCTCTTTCTATATCTCTGTCTATCTCTCTCCATGTCTCTCTCTCTGTCTCTTTCTATATCTATGGCTATCTCTGTCTCCCTGTCTCTCTCTCTGTCTCTTTCTATATCTATGGCTATCTCTGTCTCCCTGTCTCTCTCTCTGTCTCTTTCTATATCTCTGTTTATCTCTGTCTCCCTGTATCTCTCTCTGTCTCTTTCTATATCTCTGGCTATCTCTGTCTCCCTGTCTCTCTCTCTGTCTCTTTCTATATCTCTGGCTATCTCTGTCTCCCTGTCTCTCTCTCTGTCTCTTTCTATATCTCTGTCTATCTCTGTCTCCCTGTCTCTCTCTGTCTCTTTCTATATCTATGGCTATCTCTGTCTCCCTGTCTCTCTCTCTGTCTCTTTCTATATCTATGGCTATCTCTGTCTCCCTGTCTCTCTCTCTGTCTCTTTCTATATCTATGGCTATCTCTGTCTCCCTGTCTCTCTCTCTGTCTCTTTCTATATCTCTGTCTATCTCTGTCTCCCTGTATCTCTCTCTGTCTCTTTCTATATCTCTGGCTATCTCTGTCTCCCTGTCTCTCTCTCTGTCTCTTTCTATATCTCTGGCTATCTCTGTCTCCCTGTCTCTCTCTCTGTCTCTTTCTATATCTCTGTCTATCTCTGTCTCCCTGTCTCTCTCTGTCTCTTTCTATATCTATGGCTATCTCTGTCTCCCTGTCTCTCTCTCTGTCTCTTTCTATATCTATGGCTATCTCTGTCTCCCTGTCTCTCTCTCTGTCTCTTTCTATATCTATGGCTATCTCTGTCTCCCTGTCTCTCTCTCTGTCTCTTTCTATATCTCTGGCTATCTCTGTCTCCCTGTCTCTCTCTCTGTCTCTTTCTATATCTATGGCTATCTCTGTCTCCCTGTCTCTCTCTCTGTCTCTTTCTATATCTATGGCTATCTCTGTCTCCCTGTCTCTCTCTCTGTCTCTTTCTATATCTCTGGCTATCTCTGTCTCCCTGTCTCTCTCTCTCTGTCTCTTTCTATATCTATGGCTATCTCTGTCTCCCTGTCTCTCTCTCTGTCTCTTTCTATATCTATGGCTATCTCTGTCTCCCTGTCTCTCTCTCTGTCTCTTTCTATATCTATGGCTATCTCTGTCTCACTGTCTCTCTCTCTCTGTCTCTTTCTATATCTATGGCTATCTCTGTCTCCCTGTCTCTCTCTCTGTCTCTTTCTATATCTATGGCTATCTCTGTCTCCCTGTCTCTCTCTCTCTGTCTCTTTCTATATCTATGGCTATCTCTGTCTCCCTGTCTCTCTCTCTGTCTCTTTCTATATCTCTGTCTATCTCTGTCTCCCTGTCTCTCTCTCTGTCTCTTTCTATATCTATGGCTATCTCTGTCTCCCTGTCTCTCTCTCTGTCTCTTTCTATATCTATGGCTATCTCTGTCTCCCTGTCTCTCTCTCTCTGTCTCTTTCTATATCTATGGCTATCTCTGTCTCCCTGTCTCTCTCTCTGTCTCTTTCTATATCTATGGCTATCTCTGTCTCCCTGTCTCTCTCTCTCTGTCTCTTTCTATATCTATGGCTATCTCTCTCTCCCTGTCTCTCTCTCTCTGTCTCTTTCTATATCTATGGCTATCTCTGTCTCCCTGTCTCTCTCTCTGTCTCTTTCTATATCTATGGCTATCTCTGTCTCCCTGTCTCTCTCTCTGTCTCTTTCTATATCTATGGCTATCTCTGTCTCCCTGTCTCTCTCTCTGTCTCTTTCTATATCTATGGTTATCTCTGTCTCCCTGTCTCTCTCTCTGTCTCTTTCTATATCTATGGCTATCTCTGTCTCCCTGTCTCTCTCTCTGTCTCTTTCTATATCTATGGCTATCTCTGTCTCCCTGTCTCTCTCTGTCTCTTTCTTTATCTCTGGCTATCTCTGTCTCCCTGTCTCTCTCTCTGTCTCTTTCTATTTCTATGGCTATCTCTGTCTCCCTTTCTCTCTCTCTGTCTCTTTCTATATCTCTGGCTATCTCTGTCTCCCTGTCTCTCTCTCTGTCTCTTTCTATATCTATGGCTATCTCTGTCTCCCTGTCTCTCTCTCTCTGTCTCTTTCTATATCTATGGCTATCTCTGTCTCCCTGTCTCTCTCTCTCTGTCTCTTTCTATATCTATGGCTATCTCTGTCTCCCTGTCTCTCTCTCTGTCTCTTTCTATATCTATGGCTATCTCTGTCTCCCTGTCTTTCTCTCTCTGTCTCTTTCTATATCTATGGCTATCTCTGTCTCCCTGTCTCTCTCTCTGTCTCTTTCTATATCTATGGCTATCTCTGTCTCCCTGTCTCTCTCTCTGTCTCTTTCTATATCTATGGCTATCTCTGTCTCCCTGTCTCTCTCTCTGTCTCTTTCTATATCTCTGTCTATCTCTGTCTCCCTGTCTCTCTCCCTGTCTCTTTCTATATCTATGGCTATCTCTGTCTCCCTGTCTCTCTCTCTGTCTCTTTCTATATCTATGGCTATCTCTGTCTCCCTGTCTCTCTCTCTGTCTCTTTCTATATCTATGGCTATCTCTGTCTCCCTGTCTCTCTCTCTGTCTCTTTCTATATCTATGGCTATCTCTGTCTCCCTGTCTCTCTCTCTGTCTCTTTCTATATCTATGGCTATCTCTGTCTCCCTGTCTCTCTCTCTCTGTCTCTTTCTATATCTATGGCTATCTCTGTCTCCCTGTCTCTCTCTCTGTCTCTTTCTATATCTCTGGCTATCTCTGTCTCCCTGTCTCTCTCTCTGTCTCTTTCTATATCTATGGCTATCTCTGTCTTCCTGTCTCTCTCTCTGTCTCTTTCTATATCTCTGTCTATCTCTGTCTCCCTGTCTCTCTCTCTGTCTCTTTCTATATCTCTGTCTATCTCTCTCCATGTCTCTCTCTCTGTCTCTTTCTATATCTATGGCTATCTCTGTCTCCCTGTCTCTCTCTCTGTCTCTTTCTATATCTATGGCTATCTCTGTCTCCCTGTCTCTCTCTCTGTCTCTTTCTATATCTCTGTTTATCTCTGTCTCCCTGTATCTCTCTCTGTCTCTTTCTATATCTCTGGCTATCTCTGTCTCCCTGTCTCTCTCTCTGTCTCTTTCTATATCTCTGGCTATCTCTGTCTCCCTGTCTCTCTCTCTGTCTCTTTCTATATCTCTGTCTATCTCTGTCTCCCTGTCTCTCTCTGTCTCTTTCTATATCTATGGCTATCTCTGTCTCCCTGTCTCTCTCTCTGTCTCTTTCTATATCTATGGCTATCTCTGTCTCCCTGTCTCTCTGTCTCTTTCTATATCTATGGCTATCTCTGTCTCCCTGTCTCTCTCTCTGTCTCTTTCTATATCTCTGTCTATCTCTGTCTCCCTGTATCTCTCTCTGTCTCTTTCTATATCTCTGGCTATCTCTGTCTCCCTGTCTCTCTCTCTGTCTCTTTCTATATCTCTGGCTATCTCTGTCTCCCTGTCTCTCTCTCTGTCTCTTTCTATATCTCTGTCTATCTCTGTCTCCCTGTCTCTCTCTGTCTCTTTCTATATCTATGGCTATCTCTGTCTCCCTGTCTCTCTCTCTGTCTCTTTCTATATCTATGGCTATCTCTGTCTCCCTGTCTCTCTCTCTGTCTCTTTCTATATCTATGGCTATCTCTGTCTCCCTGTCTCTCTCTCTGTCTCTTTCTATATCTCTGGCTATCTCTGTCTCCCTGTCTCTCTCTCTGTCTCTTTCTATATCTATGGCTATCTCTGTCTCCCTGTCTCTCTCTCTGTCTCTTTCTATATCTATGGCTATCTCTGTCTCCCTGTCTCTCTCTCTGTCTCTTTCTATATCTCTGGCTATCTCTGTCTCCCTGTCTCTCTCTCTCTGTCTCTTTCTATATCTATGGCTATCTCTGTCTCCCTGTCTCTCTCTCTGTCTCTTTCTATATCTATGGCTATCTCTGTCTCCCTGTCTCTCTCTCTGTCTCTTTCTATATCTATGGCTATCTCTGTCTCACTGTCTCTCTCTCTCTGTCTCTTTCTATATCTATGGCTATCTCTGTCTCCCTGTCTCTCTCTCTGTCTCTTTCTATATCTATGGCTATCTCTGTCTCCCTGTCTCTCTCTCTCTGTCTCTTTCTATATCTATGGCTATCTCTGTCTCCCTATCTCTCTCTCTGTCTCTTTCTATATCTCTGTCTATCTCTGTCTCCCTGTCTCTCTCTCTGTCTCTTTCTATATCTATGGCTATCTCTGTCTCCCTGTCTCTCTCTCTGTCTCTTTCTATATCTATGGCTATCTCTGTCTCACTGTCTCTCTCTCTCTGTCTCTTTCTATATCTATGGCTATCTCTGTCTCCCTGTCTCTCTCTCTGTCTCTTTCTATATCTATGGCTATCTCTGTCTCCCTGTCTCTCTCTCTCTGTCTCTTTCTATATCTATGGCTATCTCTGTCTCCCTGTCTCTCTCTCTCTGTCTCTTTCTATATCTATGGCTATCTCTGTCTCCCTGTCTCTCTCTCTGTCTCTTTCTATATCTCTGGCTATCTCTGTCTCCCTGTCTCTCTCTCTGTCTCTTTCTATATCTATGGCTATCTCTGTCTCCCTGTCTCTCTCTCTGTCTCTTTCTATATCTCTGTCTATCTCTGTCTCCCTGTCTCTCTCTCTGTCTCTTTCTATATCTCTGTCTATCTCTGTCTCCATGTCTCTCTCTCTGTCTCTTTCTATATCTATGGCTATCTCTGTCTCCCTGTCTCTCTCTCTGTCTCTTTCTATATCTATGGCTATCTCTGTCTCCCTGTCTCTCTCTCTGTCTCTTTCTATATCTCTGTCTATCTCTGTCTCCCTTTATCTCTCTCTGTCTCTTTCTATATCTCTGGCTATCTCTGTCTCCCTGTCTCTCTCTCTGTCTCTTTCTATATCTCTGGCTATCTCTGTCTCCCTGTCTCTCTCTCTGTCTCTTTCTATATCTCTGTCTATCTCTGTCTCCCTGTCTCTCTCTGTCTCTTTCTATATCTCTGGCTATCTCTGTCTCCCTGTCTCTCTCTCTGTCTCTTTCTATATCTATGGCTATCTCTGTCTCCCTGTCTCTCTCTCTGTCTCTTTCTATATCTATGGCTATCTCTGTCTCCCTGTCTCTCTCTCTGTCTCTTTCTATATCTCTGGCTATCTCTGTCTCCCTGTCTCTCTCTCTGTCTCTTTCTATATCTCTGTCTATCTCTGTCTCCCTGTCTCTCTCTCTGTCTCTTTCTTTATCTATGGCTATCTCTGTCTCCCTGTCTCTATCTCTGTCTCTTTCTATATCTATGGCTATCTCTGTCTCCCTGTCTCTCTCTCTGTCTCTTTCTATATCTCTGTCTATCTCTGTCTCCCTGTCTCTCTCTCTGTCTCTTTCTATATCTATGGCTATCTCTGTCTCCCTGTCTCTCTCTCTGTCTCTTTCTATATCTATGGCTTTCTCTGTCTCCCTTTCTCTCTCTCTGTCTCTTTCTATATCTATGGCTATCTCTGTCTCCCTGTCTCTCTCTCTGTCTCTTTCTATATCTATGGCTATCTCTGTCTCCCTGTCCCTCTCTCTGTCTCTTTCTATATCTCTGGCTATCTCTGTCTCCCTGTCTCTCTCTCTGTCTCTTTCTATATCTATGGCTATCTCTGTCTCCCTGTCTCTATCTCTGTCGTTTTCTATATCTCTGGCTATCTCTGTCTCCCTGTCTCTCTCTCTGTCTCTTTCTATATCTCTGTCTATCTCTGTCTCCCTGTCTCTCTCTCTGTATCTTTCTATATCTATGGCTTTCTCTGTCTCCCTGTCTCTCTCTCTGTCTCTTTCTATATCTCTGTCTATCTCTGTCTCCCTGTCTCTCTCTCTGTCTCTTTCTATATCTATGGCTATCTCTGTCTCCCTGTCTCTCTCTCTGTCTCTTTCTATATCTCTGGCTATCTCTGTCTTTCTGTCTCTCTCTCTGTCTCTTTCTATATCTCTGTCTATCTCTGTCTCCCTGTCTCTCTCTCTGTCTCTTTCTATATCTATGGCTAACTCTGTCTCCCTGTCTCTCTCTCTGTCTCTTTCTATATCTCTGTCTATCTCTGTCTCCCTGTCTCTCTCTCTCTGTCTCTTTCTATATCTCTGGCTATCTCTGTCTCCCTGTCTCTCTCTCTGTCTCTTTCTATATCTCTGTCTATCTCTGTCTCCCTGTCTTTCTCTCTGTCTCTTTCTATATCTATGGCTATCTCTGTCTCCCTGTCTCTCTCTCTGTCTCTTTCTATATCTCTGTCTATCTCTGTCTCCCTGTCTCTCTCTCTGTCTCTTTCTATATCTCTGTCTATCTCTGTCTCCCTGTCTCTCTCTCTCTGTCTCTTTCTATATCTATGGCTATCTCTGTCTCCCTGTCTCTCTCTGTGTCTCTTTCTATATCTCTGGCTATCTCTGTCTCCCTGTCTCTCTCTCTGTCTCTTTCTATATCTCTGGCTATCTCTGTCTCCCTGTCTCTCTCTCTGTCTCTTTCTATATCTCTGGCTATCTCTGTCTCCCTGTCTCTCTCTCTGTCTCTTTCTATATCTATGGCTATCTCTGTCTCCCTGTCTCTCTCTCTCTCTCTTTCTATATCTCTGTCTATCTCTGTCTCCCTGTCTCTCTCTCTGTCTCTTTCTTTATCTATGGCTATCTCTGTCTCCCTGTCTCTCTCTCTCTGTCTCTTTCTATATCTCTGGCTATCTCTGTCTCCCTGTCTCTCTCTCTGTATCTTTCTATATCTATGGCTATCTCTGTCTCCCTTTCTCTCTCTCTGTCTCTTTCTATATCTATGGCTATCTCTGTCTCCCTGTCTCTCTCTCTGTCTCTTTCTATATCTATGGCTATCTCTGTCTCCCTGTCCCTCTCTCTGTCTCTTTCTATATCTCTGGCTATCTCTGTCTCCCTGTCTCTCTCTCTGACTCTTTCTATATCTATGGCTATCTCTGTCTCCCTGTCTCTCTCTCTGTCGTTTTCTATATCTCTGGCTATCTCTGTCTCCCTGTCTCTCTCTCTGTCTCTTTCTATATCTATGGCTATCTCTGTCTCCCTGTCTCTCTCTCTGTCTCTTTCTATATCTCTGGCTATCTCTGTCTCCCTGTCTCTCTCTCTGTCTCTTTCTATATCTCTGTCTATCTCTGTCTCCCTGTCTCTCTCTCTGTCTCTTTCTATATCTATGGCTATCTCTGTCTCCCTGTCTCTCTCTCTGTCTCTTTCTATATCTCTGGCTATCTCTGTCTCCCTGTCTCTCTCTCTGTCTCTTTCTATATCTCTGTCTATCTCTGTCTCCCTGTCTCTCTCTCTGTCTCTTTCTATATCTATGGCTATCTCTGTCTCCCTTTCTCTCTCTCTGTCTCTTTCTATATCTCTGGCTATCTCTGTCTCCCTGTCTCTCTCTCTGTCTCTTTCTATATCTCTGGCTATCTCTGTCTCCCTGTCTCTCTCTCTGTCTCTTTCTATATCTATGGCTATCTCTGTCTCCCTGTCTTTCTCTCTGTCTCTTTCTATATCTATGGCTATCTCTGTCTCCCTGTCTCTCTCTCTGTCTCTTTCTATATCTCTGGCTATCTCTGTCTCCCTGTCTCTCTCTCTGTCTCTTTCTATATCTCTGTCTATCTCTGTCTCCCTGTCTCTCTCTCTGTCTCTTTCTATATCTATGGCTATCTCTGTCTCCCTGTCTCTCTCTCTGTCTCTTTCTATATCTCTGGCTATCTCTGTCTCCCTGTCTCTCTCTCTCTGTCTCTTTCTATATCTATGGCTATCTCTGTCTCCCTGTCTCTCTCTCTGTCTCTTTCTATATCTATGGCTATCTCTGTCTCCCTGTCTTTCTCTCTGTCTCTTTCTATATCTATGGCTATCTCTGTCTCCCTGTCTCTCTCTCTGTCTCTTTCTATATCTCTGTCTATCTCTGTCTCCCTGTCTCTCTCTCTGTCTCTTTCTATATCTCTGTCTATCTCTGTCTCCCTGTCTCTCTCTCTCTGTCTCTTTCTATATCTATGGCTATCTCTGTCTCCCTGTCTCTCTCTCTGACTCTTTCTATATCTCTGGCTATCTCTGTCTCCCTGTCTCTCTCTCTCTGTCTCTTTCTATATCTATGGCTATCTCTGTCTCCCTGTCTCTCTCTCTGTCTCTTTCTATATCTCTGGCTATCTCTGTCTCCCTGTCTCATTCTCTGCCTCTTTCTTTCTTGGTCTCTCTGCCTAATGTGTCTTATTAGAGAAAGAAAAAAATAACAAACAATATTATAATATTAGTGAGAACGTTTCTTTCGGTATTTAGTTTTTCTTCTTTTTTATTGTTTACGGTCACCCGTAAAGGGACATCATTCTGAAATGGCGCTCAGTTTATATTCTTAACATGGTTAGTAAAGGGCCTACGTTAATTTAAAAAAATATTGCTTATATAATACACATTTCTTTTTGAGGATTTTTCCGATTCATACAATTAACTTTTGTGCCCATCGGTCAAACGTCCTATGAGCTTATAGAGAACAAACATATATATATAGAATATATAAATATATATATTATTATATAAACCAAAATATTATATAAACACAATTATGTATATTGATGATATGTGTGTGTGAGCGTGCATTAATTTATGCTGTGCGTATCTCTCTCTATATATACATACAGCGGTTGGTCCTTTAGTTTTGGAATATCCAAGTTATTTTAAATTTAATAGATATCATATTTACTATAACTTTCATACTCGTAGCCGTGAGGGTTGGTGGGTGGGTCGGGGAGGGGAGAAGTTTCGTTGATCATAACAATATTTTCATAGAAATATTTCGTGATTCTAGCTTTACGTTTCAATATTAATAATATACTATTGTACTATGTGTCCCCTTTGCCCCGCCCCCCCCCCCTTTCCCCATCTACAACTGTACCGTTTTGTTTTTATTTTGTTCAGATCACAATAGAGAGGGTATGATTTAAATAGTAGGTTATTGACTGGTGAATGAGTGTGTGTCATACAAAGCACGACTAATTTCAATTTGTCTTTTTCTTAAACTTATTATAAAATAGTAACATTGTAGACGTCAACTTTTCTTGATCCCCGCATTCCCATGCCAACAACTATCAACCATTTTAACCCCTCTCGACCCTAATCTGTTGACATAATTAATGGACGACCCCAATGGACCTATTAATGTTAAAAAACAAAAGTGAAATGAAGGCTTAAGCATATTGTAGTAATTCTACATCATTACAACCATCGATACCAATGAAAGTTCCAACTTAACGACACAATATAGTGTTGTTTGTCGACATTTGTTAAAACTGTGTCGAGTGGATAGGTCACGCCGTGTGGAGTTACTGATCTCCCATCGGGCGCCTCCCCAGGTGGCGGATCGGGGAAAGCCCACCAGATATGGTAGGTACCGGGGAAATCAAATACCCGGGGCGGACCAAAATCAGTACCTGCTGCCTTGCAGGAAGTGGAGGGATCCACAAAGGCTAGGGAACATAACCCGAAAAAAGGCAGCTATCCTGAGAGCTGAGAGGGGAACTCCTCCCTAGACGGTTATGCGCTAGGCTAGCAACCTGCCATGTAAAAAAACATAAAGCTACAGAAACAGCAACAGAAATATCCAAAAGCCAAACTATTATGGGAGCTCAGCTGAGGGTTGAGGCTGTGATGCCTGATATGACGAGGCGAGATGAAAGCCGAAAGGAAGTTTCTCCTCTGACACAATCCTTGGCGACCCCTCGAAAAGAAATCAGAATTGGAGCATGGCATGTACGCACCATGTACGAATCAGGAAAAACTGCCCAAGTAACCAAAGAAATGGTACGCTATAAAGTCAACATATTGGGTGTAAGTGAAATGCGGTGGACTGACTCGGGAATGGTAACTCTGGCATCAGGCCAAACCATAGTTTACTCTGGAAGATCTGACGGTCAGCATCAGGAAGGTGTAGGTATTATCATGGACAAGCAGACAAGGAAAAGTCTGTTGAGCTGGGAGCCAATTGATGCCCGAATAATCAGAGCAAGATTTTTCTCAACATATGCTAAAATTACTGTCATACAGTGCTACGCGCCCACAGAACAAGCAACAGAAGATGGAAAAGACATGTTCTATCATAACCTGCAAAGTCAGATAGATAAATCTCCTCGACATGATATTATGATAATCATGGGAGACCTAAATTCAAAGATAGGATGTGACAACAGTGGTTATGAGTATTGCATGGGCAAGGAAGCCATGGGGGAAAGAAACGACAATGGCCAACGCCTCATTGATATATGCCTAGAGAATGGCCTGGTTATAGGAGGTAGTGTTTTCCAGCACAAGAATATTCATAAAGCCACCTGGACCTCTCCTGACAACAGGACAAAGAATCAGATTGACCACATCGTCATCAACCAAAAGTGGAGAAGAAGTATGAAAGATGTCAAGGCGATTAGGGGTGCTGACATTAGTAGTGACCATAACCTTGTCTTATGCAAACTCAAACTCAAACTAAAGAAAGCTACCAAAACTACTAGTTACCAACTCTATGACTCTTCCAAATTAAAAGATACACTAGTAAAAAACAGTTTTGTGTTGGAACTACAGAATAGATTCAGCCTACTAGAAAATCTTTTAGAGGACGACATTAACACACACTGCGATAAGATTTTAAATGTATACACCGAAACCAGTAGAACAACACTAGGACACAAAACAAGACAGAGAAAGGAATGGATTTCAGATGCCACATGGAGCCTCATAGAACAAAGGAAAGAGGCAAAGCGAAAAATGCTCACCAAAAATGGAGAAAGAACTTCAGAAGCTAGACAGGATTACAAAAGACTCAACATTAGAGTAAAGCGAAGTGCAAGACAAGACAAAAGAGATTATATAGACAACATGGCACTAGAGGCACAAGTAGCAACTGATAAAGGCGACAACCAAACAGTCTACAAAATTATTAAGTCCCTTACGGGAGGTCTAAGGAGCAAATCGACGACTGTTAAAGATAAAAATGGAAATAATCTGACGACAGAGAAAGACCAGCTCCAGAGGTGGGCAGAACATTTTGAAGATATCCTGAATAGACCGGACCCAGAAACAGAGGCTGTCATCACAGACACGGGTTTTGAGATTGAAGTGTCTAAAGGGCCCATTATGGAACAAGAAATAATAGAAGCCATTAAACAGACAAAAGGAAATAAGGCGCCAGGAGAGGATAGAGTTACGGCAGACATGCTCAAGTCCAGCCCAACCCTGTGTGCAAGAACACTTATAGGACTCTTTAATAAAATATGGGACAAAGAACATGTACCTACCTCATGGAAACGAGGAATTATTGTCAAAGTTCCCAAGAAAGGCGACCTAACCCTCTGTGAGAATTGGACAGGCATAAACCTATTGTCTGTTACAGGAAAAATCTTTTGTAGAATCCTACTGATGAGAATGAGAACAGGAATAGAGAGAGTCCTACGTGAAGAACAAGCTGGTTTCAGAGCTGGAAGATCATGCAATGATCAAATTTTTGTCCTGCGTACCATAGTGGAACAGTCATTGGAATGGAACTCCTCTTTGTACATCAACTACATAGATTTTGAAAAGGCTTTCGATAGCATCCACCACCCAACACTTTGGACAATTCTGGAATCATATGGATTCCCAGGCAAAGTCATTAACATCCTGAAAGACATCTATACTGGAAACCAGTGCTGTGTACGCCATGAAAACCAACAGAGTGAATGGTTCCAGGTGAAAACAGGTGTCCGACAAGGATGTGTGATATCACCTGTTATCTTCTTAATAGTAATGGACTGGGTTATGAGGAGAGCTACTGCAGATAAACCTCGAGGCCTAGTATGGGGACTAACTTCCTATCTAGAAGACTGCGATTTTGCAGATGACATAGCTCTGCTCTCTCATTCTCAACCAGATATCCAGGAGAAGACAACAAGAGTAGAACAAATAGCCAAAAGTGTTGGCTTAAAGATCAACTCAGGGAAAACAAAAATCATGAAAGTTAAGACAAAGAGCTCTAAGAGGACAAGTGCCAATGGTGTGGAGGTGGAAGAGATTGAAAACTTCAAATACCTTGGCAGCTACATCTCTGCTAATGGAAGCATAGACATGGAAATCTCCACCAGACTAGCTATGGCAGCTCAGGCCTTCAACAAACTGGGGAAAATATGGAAGTCATCCTCTCTGCAACTAAGAACAAAACTGAAACTATACAAGTCAAATGTACGCTCAGTCCTTCTCTATGCTGCAGAGACCTGGAAGACCAATACCAAAATTGAAGGCCGCCTTAGAGGGTTTGAAGGTAGATGTCTCCGACGTATACTAAGAATCAGCTGGGAGGACCACGTCTCCAACATCGAAGTCCACCAAAGAACTGGAATAAGCTTCATTATCGATGAAATAATGAAAAGAAGATGGAGATGGCTGGGTCACATCCTCCGCATGGACAAAATGAGGCTCCCAAGCAGCGCATTGAAATGGACACCACCAGGAAAAAGACGAAGGGGAAGGCCAATGGGAACGTGGAGGAGGACAATGGACGAGGAAGCAAAGGCCACAAATAAAACATGGCACGAAATCCGATGGCTCGCCCAGGATAGGGAGGCCTGGCGGAACTTTGTTGCTGCCTTATGCTCCACGGGGAGCGTTAAAGACTAAGAGAGATTTAAATGGTAGGTTATTGACTGGTGAATGAGTGTGTGTCATACAAAGCACGACTAATTTCAATTTGTCTTTTTCTTAAACTTATTATAAAATAGTAACATTGTAGACGTCAACTTTTCTTGATCCCCGCATTCCCATGCCAACAACTATCAACCATTTTAACCCCTCTCGACCCTAATCTGTTGACATAATTAATGGACGACCCCAATGGACCTATTAATGTTAAAAAACAAAAGTGAAATGAAGGCTTAAGCATATTGTAGTAATTCTACATCATTACAACCATCGATACCAATGAAAGTTCCAACTTAACGACACAATATAGTGTTGTTTGTCGACATTTGTTAAAACTGTGTCGAGTGGATAGGTCACGCCCCTGGAAGCTGGTATATACTCTATATAATTTGTTTTGGCATTGCATAATCGTTAAAATATTTTGTTTATAATTTTATTCTTTATATTTTTACATTGTTTTGTTTCTAGGCAATATTACTTCTCGAAATGACTCCAAGCGAAAAACGCATTGTATTTGTTCTGGCAGTCCTAGGACTTTTCGCCAAGGTTGTAGCAGTTGATGTAAACACAGCCCTTCAAGCTGTCACCGCGCCATGTAGAAGTCAAGTTACCAATTGCCTGTCTCAATCTCAAGAAGTCCAAACTCTTTATAACCTACAAAAGTATTGTGCAGCTATAACTTATGACACAAACGGCTTTTCGTCTTATTCCTGCCTGACAACCGGTACAACCAATAGATGTACTGCACTTGAGTATACGACAGTTAAAGACGCAGTGTGTGGAGATGTATGTGGAACAAGTCTCTTGAATGTTGGAATTGCCAATGTTCAAGCTGTCAGTTCGCAATGTCAATGTCAAGTAACCAATTGCCTGTCTCAATCACAAGACGTCCAAGCTCTTTATAACCTAAAAAAGTATTGTGCGGCTATAACTTACGACACAAATGTCTTTTCGTCGTATTCCTGTCTGACAACCGGAACAACCGATAGATGTACTGCACTTGAATATACGACAGTTAAAGACGCAGTGTGTGGAGATGTATGCGGAACAAGTCTCTTGAATGTTGGAATTGCCAATGTTCAAGCTGTCAGTTCGCAATGTCAATGTCAAGTAACCAATTGCCTGTCTCAATCTCAAGACGTCCAAGCTCTTTATAACCTAAAAAAGTATTGTGCGGCTATAACTTACAAAACGAACGTCTTTTCGTCTGTATCCTGTTTGACAACCGGTACAACCAACTGTAGTGCATCTGAGTATACGACAGTTAAAGACGCAGTGTGTGGAGCAAGCTTCTTGAATGTTGGAATTGCCACTGTTTTTTTCTCTTTTATTGCCTATATGTTTACTATAATAATAAATTAATAAAACAACACTTAATCCATCATTAAATTATAATCCTAGTTTAAAGAATGTTACTGTAACTCAAATTTAACAGAAATATTGGAAAATGTAAATAATATTATTTATAATCCTTATTTTCTAACAAATCTTTTTTAAAATAATTTAAATTATTTAAATTGAATCTAGTTTTATTAATTTTTAGAACCTTTTCAAATATCAATGTTATTAGTCATTGTTTTGATTTATAAATAAACTAACCTATAAAAACAAAGATTTTATCATACTCCCTTTCTTTGTAAACTAAATGTATATTTAATTTATATTTTGATAGATTAAAATAAATATAAGTGATGTCATACCTTATGAAGTTCCACATAAAAATTTTGCGCATCCTTTTTTTTTTCTAGCTTTGGCCCGCAAAGACCATAAAAAGATACATTGTGTCGTTTTCATTCTATTTATTTCGTAAAAACGAACGTATCCGAAAAGTTTATTTACTTCCGTATCTTCCGATAGAGGCAGCCATAATTTATGTAAAATAATTTCTTCAATTCGCAAATTGGTCGAAGGAATTCGTGACTAATCCAAAGGCTATGATGCTGAAAAATTGATAGAATGTATTGTTAGTCGGGACAAGTCAGCTGCCCAAGTTTCAGCTCGATTGGACGACGGGAAGTGGTCGAAAAATCGATGCAAATTTTTTGCTATCAAGCAACCAAGCAAGCAGACAAGCAGACGGTACGAGTTAATAGAAAGGGATTAAAAATAATAACAAACAGGTGTTTTGTTTATATTTTCCTTTATTAAATTGAAATTGTGTGTGCGTGTGTTATCAACAAAAGTCAGTCAAAAAAAAATCTATAAATCATAAATTTATGAAATCAATAGGCCTACCTAGTTTAATATTTGTTTTTGTATGCTGGCTTAAGGTGTTCTGCAGTGTATATTATGTTGTTGAAGTCGATTTTTAACACGCCAAGTAGTCTAATTATTATAAGCTGTAGTGTATTGGTTTCCAATAGGGGCGTTTTTGTCTCTCCCCCTCCCCCACGGAGGGGTGAGGAGATCTTGGAGGTGTGGGTGCTGTCATTTCCAGTTGCAACAGGAAAATGGTGAAGACAAAGTAGGCGGTACAAATTAACGTACTTGAAATAATTTGGTCACCTCCACTATTTTAATGCATATAATTTTAATAGCCTACTCAAAGCATTAATATTTAATTTACTAAGCCGACTGCCCTTCACTAACTATATACTTACTATGACTTTGTTACGTAAATGTCATCCAAAGTTGCATATAATTTTGATAGGCTACTCAAAGCTGTAATATTTAGCCTACTAAGCTGACAATTAAAAGAATCGACTATCCATCAAAACCTATATGCTTACTATGACTTTGTTACGTAAAAGTCATCCAAATTATTTTGGTGATGGCATATCCTGGGACTCTAACTATCACTATGTTAATTTCGACAAGTTTTTTTAAAGAATTTGTTAAAACGAAATTTTTTATTATTTAACGTTTTAAAAACAACAACAACAATAACAAAAAAGACAATAAAAAAAAAACACAACATTGATGCCAACAAAATATAATGGATTTAAATAAATAAAATTATGGATTTAGGTTAACCGCAACGTGAGTTTAGTGGGTCATTTACTAAAACGTGAGTTTAGTGGGTCATTTACTAAAACGTGAGTTTAGTGGGTCATTTACTAAAACGTGAGTTTAGTGGGTCATTTACTAAAACGTGAGTTTAGTGGGTCATTTACTAAAACGTGAGTTTAGTGGGTCATTAACGAAAACGTGAGTTTAGTGGGTCATTTACTAAAACGTGAGCTTAGTGGGTCATTTACTAAAACGTGAGTTTAGTGGGTCATTTACTAAAACGTGAGTTTAGTGGGTCATTTACTAAAACGTGAGTTTAGTGGGTCATTTACTAAAACGTGAGTTTAGTGGGTCATTTACTAAAACGTGAGTTTAGTGGGTCATTTACTAAAACGTGAGTTTAGTGGGCCATTAACTGAAACGTGAGTTTAGTGGGTCATTTACTAAAACGTGAGTTTAGTGGGCCATTAACTGAAACGTGAGTTTAGTGGGCCATTAACTGAAACGTGAGTTTAGTGGGCCATTTACTAAAACGTGAGTTTAGTGGGTCATTTACTAAAACGTGAATTTAGTGGGTCATTTACTAAAACGTGAATTTAGTGGGTCATTTACTAAAACGTGAATTTAGTGGGTCATTTACTAAAACGTGAGTTTAGTGGGTCATTTACGAAAACGTGAGTTTAGTGGGTCATTAACTAAAACGTGAGTTTAGTGGGTCATTTACTAAAACGTGAGTTTAGTGGGTCATTTACTAAAACGTGAGTTTAGTGGGTCATTTACTAAAACGTGAGTTTAGTGGGTCATTTACTAAAACGTGAGTTTAGTGGGTCATTTACTAAAACGTGAGTTTAGTGGGTCATTTACTAAAACGTGAGTTTAGTGGGTCATTTATTAAAACGTGAGTTTAGTGGGCCATTAACTGAAACGTGAGTTTAGTGGGTCATTTACTACAACGTGAGTTTAGTGGGCCATTAACTGAAACGTGAGTTTAGTGGGCCATTAACTGAAACGTGAGTTTAGTGGGCCATTTACTAAAACGTGAGTTTAGTGGGTCATTTACTAAAACGTGAGTTTAGTGGGTCATTTACTAAAACGTGAATTTAGTGGGTCATTTACTAAAACGTGAGTTTAGTGGGTCATTTACTAAAACGTGAGTTTAGTGGGTCATTTACTAAAACGTGAGTTTAGTGGGTCATTTACTAAAACGTGAATTTAGTGGGTCATTTACTAAAACGTGAGTTTAGTGGGTCATTTACTAAAACGTGAATGTAGTGGGTCATTTACTAAAACGTGAATTTAGTGGGTCATTTACTAAAACGTGAGTTTAGTGGGTCATTTACTAAAACGTGAGTTTAGTGGGTCATTTACTAAAACGTGAATTTAGTGGGTCATTTACTAAAACGTGAATTTAGTGGGTCATTTACTAAAACGTGAGCTTAGTGGGTCATTTACTAAAACGTGAGTTTAGTGGGTCATTTACTAAAACGTGAGTTTAGTGGGTCATTTATTAAAACGTGAGTTTAGTGGGCCATTAACTGAAACGTGAGTTTAGTGGGTCATTTACTACAACGTGAGTTTAGTGGGCCATTAACTGAAACGTGAGTTTAGTGGGCCATTAACTGAAACGTGAGTTTAGTGGGCCATTTACTAAAACGTGAGTTTAGTGGGTCATTTACTAAAACGTGAGTTTAGTGGGTCATTTACTAAAACGTGAATTTAGTGGGTCATTTACTAAAACGTGAGTTTAGTGGGTCATTTACTAAAACGTGAGTTTAGTGGGTCATTTACTAAAACGTGAGTTTAGTGGGTCATTTACTAAAACGTGAATTTAGTGGGTCATTTACTAAAACGTGAATTTAGTGGGTCATTTACTAAAACGTGAATGTAGTGGGTCATTTACTAAAACGTGAATTTAGTGGGTCATTTACTAAAACGTGAGTTTAGTGGGTCATTTACTAAAACGTGAGTTTAGTGGGTCATTTACTAAAACGTGAATTTAGTGGGTCATTTACTAAAACGTGAATTTAGTGGGTCATTTACTAAAACGTGAATTTAGTGGGTCATTTACTAAAACGTGAGTTTAGTGGGTCATTTACTAAAACGTGAATTTAGTGGGTCATTTACTAAAACGTGAATTTAGTGGGTCATTTACTAAAACGTGAATGTAGTGGGTCATTTACTAAAACGTGAATTTAGTGGGTCATTTACTAAAACGTGAGTTTAGTGGGTCATTTACTAAAACGTGAGTTTAGTGGGTCATTTACTAAAACGTGAATTTAGTGGGTCAT
The DNA here is from genome assembly GCA_949126835.1 of Anisus vortex. NCBI lineage: Eukaryota > Metazoa > Mollusca > Gastropoda > Planorbidae > Anisus > Anisus vortex. Next base: position 21,933,460 of record OX421499.1, read on the forward strand.
TTACTAAAACGTGAATTTAGTGGGTCATTTACTAAAACGTGAATTTAGTGGGTCATTTACTAAAACGTGAGTTTAGTGGGTCATTTACTAAAACGTGAATTTAGTGGGTCATTTACTAAAACGTGAATTTAGTGGGCCATTAACTAAAACGTGAATTTAGTGGGCCATTAACTAAAACGTGAATTTAGTGGGTCATTTACTAAAACGTGAGTTTAGTGGGTCATTTACTAAAACGTGAGTTTAGTGGGTCATTTACTAATACTTGAGTTTAGTGGGTCATTTACTAAAACGTGAGTTTAGTGGGTCATTTACTAAAACGTGAATTTAGTGGGTCATTTACTAAAACGTGAGTTTAGTGGGTCATTTACTAAAACGTGAGTTTAGTGGGTCATTTACTAAAACGTGAATTTAGTGGGTCATTTACTAAAACGTGAGTTTAGTGGGTCATTTACTAAAACGTGAGTTTAGTGGGTCATTTACTAAAACGTGAGTTTAGTGGGTCATTTACTAAAACGTGAGTTTAGTGAGCCATTAACCGCAACGTGAGTTTAGTGGGTCATTTACTAAAACGTGGATTTAATGGGCAATATCTGGTTTTAGTGGGCTATTGACTGAAATGTGGATTTGGTGGAACATTAACTGAAACGTGAATTTAGTGGGTCATTAACTAAAACGTGAATTTAGTGGGCCATTAACCGCAACGTGAGTTTAGTGGGTCATTTACTAAAACGTGGATTTAATGGGCAATATCTGGTTTTAGTGGGTTATTAACTAAAACGTGAATTTAGTGGGACATTAACTGAAATGTGGATTTAGTGGGCCATAAACTGACACATGAATTTAGTAGGCCATTAACTGAAACGTGGATTTAGTAGGCCATTAACTGAAATGTGGATTTAGTGGGCCATTAACTATCTATCTGTCTATCTGTCTGTCTATCTGTCAGTCTTAGAGTTCGACCGAAATTCGGTTTCTGTTTCGGTTTCGGCGCCGAAAGCAGGCAAATTGCCTCTTTCTAGTGCTAATGGTGCTCGATAAGCATGAGAGGCGCTTATTAAATCCGTTTTATCGGCTAAACTATTTCATTTGGGCTATAACCCTTTGAGTGACATTATAATAAGGGACGTGGGAGTGGGGATTGTTCTATTTTTCAAGTACTCAATACTTCTTATGATCTAAGATCAATGTACACGGTCCAATGTCAACACCTGGGAGGGTTGGAGGGGTAGGCTACAGCCTTCGTGCTGTGTGCGTAAATATTGCATAATATATCGTGGACGATCTGTCCTTGACAAACACAGGAAATGAAAATAGGGCACGAACTAATCATAATAAATGATAATAACAAAGTGATCATATAATAATTAAGTAAAATGTCATGCATAAAAAGACTACATCAAATTGGATATAATTATAAAAAGGAAGATACAAGACTTTAACTAGTGACTTTTTTATTTGTCAGGATAAGTGAAAGTCCAGTTTATTAATACTGAACCAATATTGCCTATTCTATGATTTTGATTTTAGGCTAAATTGATAAAATCGTGGACTATTCATTCGTAGTCTTATCTTATCTTATCTTATCTTAAATATTACAGACGCTCTTTCTGGAAGAAGATTATTGCGTCGTACACTCATCCGTGGTCCGAGTCTAGTCTTGCATTTTTATTAATGTTTTAAATGATGTTTTTGATGTTTACTGGTTTTCCTGATTTGTTCAGGCAACCCATTCCATGCCTCGGGAAGAAAGAGTATTTATATGGATTTGTTCTTACATAAGGGATAAAGAAATACCATCAACGCCACGGACTGTTTGTCTTTATAAAGATTTCCAATGTATGTTTCCAGTATCCAGTTTAGTGGGCCATTAACTGGAACGTGGATACCCCCCCCTCTCTTTTATCATAAAAAAATAACAACAACGCGTCCACAAGTAGTGAGACGTGGAGACCAGAGGTTGGGCCTATAGTTGAAGCAATTAAGCAACAAGGTCCAGCATCACGCATTATAGTGTGACATAAAGGGACTTAACCTAGTCTAGTAGAATTATGTTTAGATATGTTAGTTAATTCCCCTATAGCAGTGGTTCCTAGCCTTTGTAATGCCGCGACACATTAATACAGCTTCTTTAGCAGTGGCGACCCCCAACTATATTTGTTTTCGTCGCTATCTTACAACTGTATTTTTGCTGCTGTTATGAATTGTAATGTATCTATCGGATATGCAGAGTTTAATTTCATTGTTAAAAAAGGAACTAAAGCAAATTGATTTTTAAAAAAATACTTATAATAATATTGTGAAATACATTTTTTTTAAAATTACAATACGAACGTCAGTGCTAAGGGCTAAGGTTGCGATTGCGTCTTTCTCAGACGGATCAGAAATTCTCGGGATAATCTTTGCAAGGGCACAACAAAGATCATCTTTCACAACAAGTCTAATTGTGTATTTGGAAAAACCTGTTTTACAAAGCTATTTTGTTGGCAATGAAAGAATAAGGCGCAGCACAGTCTCATAAAAAATTGTTTATAACTGCCAAAATTTGAACCGAATTTTGTAATCGGCATTGTAGAGAAATCAGTTTTTTGCTGAATCGTTGTTAATAAGTCAGTAAAACATAGTAAGTAAAACGTAGCATTAAAACATAGTCATTAAAACATAGTCATTAAAACATAGTCATTAAAACATAGTCATTAAAACATAGTCATTAAAACATAGTCATTAAAACATAGTCATTAAAACATAGTCATTAAAACATAGTCATTAAAACATAGTCATTAAAACATAGTCATTAAAACATAGTCATTAAAACATAGTCATTAAAACATAGTCATTAAAACATAGTCATTAAAACATAGTCATTAAAACATAGTCATTAAAACATAGTCATTAAAACATAGTCATTAAAACATAGTCATTAAAACATAGTCATTAAAACATAGTCATTAAAACATAGTCATTAAAACATAGTCATTAAAACATAGTCATTAAAACATAGTCATTAAAACATAGTCATTAAAACATAGTCATTAAAACATAGTCATTAAAACAAAGTCATTAAAACATAGTCATTAAAACATAGTCATTAAAACATAGTCATTAAAACATAGTCATTAAAACATAGCCATTAAAACATAGCCATTAAAACATAGCCATTAAAACATAGTCATTAAAACATAGTCATTAAAACATAGTCATTAAAACATAGTCATTAAAACATAGTCATTAAAACATAGTCATTAAAACATAGTCATTAAAACATAGTCATTAAAACATAGTCATTAAAACATAGTCATTAAAACATAGTCATTAAAACATAGTCAGTAAAACATAGTCAGTAAAACATAGTCAGTAAAACCATAGACTATAATATACATGGACCGCTTGATTTAGTTTTTTATGCTATTATCTTCTTTTTTTTCAATTCCCGATTCTAAATAAAGTAATTGTCACTTATGTTCCGTTTTATTGAATCGCATTTTTTTTCAACTTTAAATGAATACTTGTAGGCCTATTAATCCTATTATCATTGACTATAATAAGATGGACCGCCTGCTCTATTTTTAGAGCTTATATTCTTTTTCCGTGCGCACACAACGCTGATCTATCAATGTTTCCGCTCTGTACAACTTTCGATTTTCATTGAGAAAATCATAGCGATTAAATAAAACGGAACATGTATATCAATAACTTTATTTCCTGTATAGCAATTAGTTTATTTAGAATCGGGAATTCCGAAAATCAGTGTTTCAAGTCATCGTATAGCAGAAATACTAAAGCAAGCGGTCCATGTATATTATAGTCTATGGTAAAACATTGTAATAGATATTGAAATCAAAGGTAATAAATGTGTTTCGTTCAATTTGAGTGCTAAACCTTATGATTTTCAAACAGTCCACTCATTGTATGCTTTTGTGTTATAGGCTAACTGCTCATTAAAAAAAATGGGGTAAAGATTCAAAACACCCGGCAATATGTTTTATGTTTACACGATTTGTCAATTAATCGCGTTATGCCTTTAGACATCTTAAATTGTTACGAGATTTGGATTTTCTTTTCCCCCTTCTAAAATACAACAACATACACTTAAGTTTTAAATATTGAAATAATTACTTGGAAGCTATGTATAATATTTGGTATACATGATTTTGATTAACGTTATTCTTGAGGGAGCTATCATCTCCTACCAAGCGCGTCCCCAGGTGGCGGATAGGGGAATGACCTTTAGATATAAGGGTTAGCCGTGAATACTGAATAAGCGGCCGCGGACCAACTGGTTTGCTGTCATGGAGGGTGAGGTGGGGTATCCCGTGGTAAGGATACTCTTTAAAAAATGCCTTATAAATCCAAAGAAATGACTGCAAAAAGCGAACATAGAGCGCTCAAACTCTAAACCCGGACAGATGAGGCCGTTAGCTAGGGATAGCAATCATCTAGGAGAGAAAACTCCAAAAATAAATCAACTGCTGCCTTGCAGACGATCTTGGTTGATCAAAGGCTATGGAAGCACATCCAGAAAGAAAAGCAGGCTGAAGTCGGAGTCCACGGGCCAACTGGCGCAAAACACGTCGGCACGCAAACCTCAAAATGATGGAGGAAACAGATAATAGTACATATAGTTGTGGCGTCCTGCCTGTGGAATCCCGCCGTGCAGGTAGGGGGCCGGGCTCTCCGCCTCGAAGGAGCCCACCCAAGCGAACTGGTGGTTCTTCCTCCTCTGCTTGTGAAGTCAGGAGCAGAGAAAAGGAAGTAAACTCTACTGACAAGAACATTAAAGGGAAAACAAAACACAATTTAGTCTTTCTCCAATGGAATGCAGAGGGCATCCAAAAGAAAAAAGAAGCCTTAAAGATCTTCCTCCATAAAAATGAAGTAGATGTGGCATGCATCCAAGAAACTCACCTCAATAGCAATCTGCGTTTCTCAATTAGAGGCTACACATGCTTAAGACAAGACAGAGAAAACAGATCTAAAGGGGGAATTCTTACTCTCGTCAAAAACAACATACCTACCTCAGATATCATCATACCAAGCTCCACGCAATCTGAAATAATGGGGACCAAGCTGATCCTACCAGGGGGAAACCTAAACATAATCAATTGCTACTGCCCACCAGACAAAGAGCTAGAACTTGGCAGAATTCAAATCCCAATAAATGAAGAGTGTCTAATACTGGGTGATATGAACAGCCGCTCCCAGAGCTGGGGATATCCAGACCTCAATGCCAGGGGAGAAGAAATTGAGGAGTGGCAAGCCGAAAACAGTCTGATTCTCCTAAACCAGCCAGAAGACCCACCCACCTTTTACTCCAGATCATGGATGACTTCATCAACTCCAGACTTAGCCTTTGCTACCAATACAATATCCATAGGAAGTAAAAGAGTAGTCGCTGACCAACTAGCCACCAGTGACCACAGACCCATTCTCATCCAAATAGAAACCACTCACCTGCCCATAGAAAACCCCACCCTTCCCAGATGGAACTACAAGAAAGCAAATTGGAACCTCTTTGCACGCTTAACAGATGTCTATGTGACACACATCAATGGCAAAACAAATCGGATAAACAAATCCTACATTGAATTCTCTAGAGCTCTCCTTAAAGCAGCTAAGGAATCCATCCCAAGAGGAGCCAGGAAAAATTATATACCAAACTGGTCTCAACACTTGGAACTCCTCCACAGTGAAACCATCAAAGCAAGAAACCTAGCAGAAGAATCCCCAACGATAGAAAATAATATACAACTAAAAGCTGCAAACGCAATCTTCAGAAAGGAATATCTCTCGTCAATTAGGAAGAGCTGGCATGAAAAGACAGAAAAACTAAATGCAGACAGAGATGGACATAAGCTGTGGAAAATCGCCAAAAGTCTGAACCAAGAGGAGAACAAATCTTCGCCAATAGTCCTAGACGCAGACCAAGAAAAGCTCACAGGCCGCGAAGCTGCTCAAAAATTTATAAAGCACTTTAGCAGCGTAGGAAATATTAGTATCACCGAAAAAAGAGCCAGAGAAGTCAATGACCACATAGAGAAAGCTCCAAAAATGTCCACACCACACTCTCATGGAATGACAGCAAATCTCAGCATGAAAGAGTTTGATGACTCACTGAAACTCCTCAAACCCAAACAAGCTCCAGGATCAGACAAGATCTCAAATGATATGCTTATTCACTTAGGACCTCTGGCAAAGAAAAAACTACTGCAAATATTCAATGCTAGCTGGAAGTCAGGAAAAATTCCAACTGTCTGGAAAAAAGCTATCATGATCCCTATACTAAAGCATGGTAAACCAAGAAACCAAGTTGACAGCTACCGCCCAATAAGTTTAACCAGTTGCGTATGCAAACTAATGGAAAGAATGGTCAACAATAGGCTCACATGGCTTCTTGAATCTGAAAATATACTAGCAGATGAACAGGCAGGTTTCAGAAAATGTCGATCAACAGAAGACCAAATAGCTTATATAGCCCAAGAAATAGAAGATGGATTCCAGGAAAAGAAACCAACGACCATTGTCTGGGTCGACCTAGAAAAAGCATTCGATAAGGTCTGGAAAGAAGGTCTAATCCTAAAGCTATTAAACAACCATATATCCCACAAAATGTTAAACTGGATTACAGAATACCTAACAAATCGAAAAGCTATAGTCAACTTGCAAGGAAAAAGGAGCAACATAGCAACAATACAAAATGGAGTTCCCCAGGGAGGTGTACTGTCACCCACACTATTTCTCATTTTCATAAATGACCTAATTCAACATATTCCTAGAAAAGTAAAAAGCAGCATGTATGCAGACGATCTTGCTCTAATAAGCACAGAAGAATATATAGGCACCTCAAAATTTAGGCTACAAGATGCACTAAACAACCTCAACCTATGGTCCACAGAATGGGGAATGACCATAAACTCAAAAAAAACTACATACTCAATTTTCTCTCTATCTACTAAAGTACAAAGCCTCAAACTGACCTTAGATAAAACAATCCTTGAAAAAAATGACAATCCCACATATTTAGGAGTTACGTTTGACCCAAGACTAACCTGGAAAAGTCAAATAGAAAACTCACAGAAAAAGGGAATCCAAAGACTAGCTTTGATGAAAAAACTTGCTGGCTCAGACTGGGGTGCAAATCACTCTATCTTGAAAAAAACATATACCAGTTATATAAGGCCTACCCTAGAATATGGAGCCACAGTGTGGGGTACGGCAGCCCAATCAAACCTCCGAAAAATAGACAAAGTTCAAAACCTAGGACTTCGAATCATAACAGGAGCAATGAAAACTACCCCGATCAGGGCAATGGAGGATGCAACTAACCTAAGCTCTATGGAAACTAGACGAGAAACCAAAATCCTTACTCACTTCACCAAGTTAGAAGCATCAGGTCATCACCCTCTAAAACCCAAGCTACTCAAAACCTCCTCAACAAAAAGACTTCAAAGATCCAATTTTATACAAGAAGCCAAACATCTAAAAAGTAAATATAAAATAGAAAACATTGCAATTGAACCTACCCAACCCCACAGCCACTTCCCCCCCTGGGACCCAAGCCCTACTCTAAAAATCAGAGACGAACTAAGCAACATAGGAAAAAAATCTGACTACACGCCCGAAATACTAAAAGAAGCAGTAAACAACATCATTAGAGAACAATACCCTCAAAATGCATGGACCAGAGTCTATACTGACGGGTCAACTGGAAAAGATTTGAAAAATGGAGGCGCCGGCATTTTCATAGAGTGGCCAAATGGAGAACTCCTAGAAAAAGCCACTGCCACAAGTAGCCTCTCAGATAGCACTAGAGCAGAAAGAAAAGCAATTGAGCTTGCCGCAAATATACTAACAAGCCACACTCAATCCCCCAACAGCCGGATTGTCATCTTCTCTGACGCCAAAACAGTACTCCAGTCTCTAAAAAACCAAAATGCCCCGATCAACCAGTCACTCAGTACAGAACTTTTAAAACTGAGCAAAATAACTAAAGAACTGGTTCTCCAATGGATCCCTGGGCATATACAAAATGAAGGAAATGACACTGCCGACACCTTAGCTAAAGCTGGAGGCAGACAAAACCAGACAGACCCATCTCTACACCCCGAAGAAATAAAGGCAATACTCAAAAGGAATGAATCCGAAAGATGGTCTGAGCTGCAACAAAACAACCCAAAGATTGATGCTTACTACAAACTCTCCCGCCAATTTCAACACATCATCTTCAGACTAAGGACTGGTCACAACAGGCTAAAGCAACATATGTTCCGCAAACTACGAATCGGAGCAAGCGAAATGTGCCCCTGCGAAACAGCTCCCGAAAATGCGGAGCATGTCCTTCAGACCTGCCCTCTGTATCTTTCTACCCGGTCAGCCTTTTGGCCCCTGGGGGCTACCCTCAACGACAAACTGTTCGGTGGACTAGAGCAACTGACAGCCACGGCGCAGTTCATTACAGCTATCGGACTTGTTGTCTGAATCCTCCCAATCATAACATTTGAGAACGAAGAAGAAGAAGAAGATTAACGTTATTGATATTGAATACACATATTAAATAATATGCGTGTTTGACATGTAAAGCCTATCCAGTTGGTGTTTAAGTTTACACGCAACACCAGGCTTAATTATATCAAGTTTAAACAAAGCTGTTCATAGCGCTCTTTGTCCAGAAAAACAAAGTAAGTAGCGCATGCGCAGCGTTTAACTTGGTTGCCTGGCATCCACGTGGTAGGTGTATAAATACATGTTATGGTCCTACGAAAGAGAGATCTCACTCTAACGATCTTATTATTCGATTATTGTGAAACTTTTAAAATAGGTAAATCATATAGTTATTTTTTTGTACTCTTTAGGTATGTAAACATAATTACCTTACTCTCTCTCTCTGTCTATCAGTCTCTCTGTCTTTCTTTTTCTTTCTCTCTGTCTGTCTATCTCGCCCTCTTTCTATATCACTATCTTTGTCTCCATATCTCAGCATCTCTCTGACTTTCTCCGTCTCTCTGTCACTTTAATTTTCGGTCTCTCTCTCTCTCTCTCTCTCTGCACCTTGTGTCTATCTCTGTCTCTATTTGTCTCCCCCTGTTTCTCTATCTCTGTCTAGCTCTGCCTCCCTGTCTCTGTCTCTGTCTCTTTCTTTCTCGGTCTCTCTACCTCTGGTGTCTATCTCTGTTTCTGTCTCCCCCTCTTTCTCTTTACATATATAACTAGGAGACATGCCCTTCAAAATGTCGGAGAAACGAATGGTTTAAGTTTAATAAATGTGTTTTGTTAAAAGAGAAAGAAAAAATAACAAACAATATTACAACAAAAACTGCAGTGAGAACGTTTCTTTCGATATTAAGTTTTTCTTCTTTTTATTGTTTACGGTCGCCCGTAAAGGGACATCATTCTGAAATGGCGCTCAGTTTATAACCTTAACATGGTTAGTAAGGCCTACGTTTACTTAAAAAAAAATGAGCGAATAAAGCAATATTTTGCATATATTACAAATTTCTTTTGGAGGACTTTTCCGATTTATACAATTAACTTTTTGGTCGTACGGCTTAGGACCTAATAGAGAACAAACATATATATATATATATATATATATATATAGATGAGATATACAAATATATATATATATAAACACATTTACTCTATAAATAAAACTATATATAGCCTATTGATGAAATGTGTGTGTGATGATCATAACGATATTTTCATAATAATATTTCGTTAATCTAGCTTTACGTTTCAATATTAATAATATGATACTATGCTAGTTCTTCAAAAGTATAGGGATTGTGAATTAGCATCCCCCCCTTCCACGTTGCACTAGTTGCCATCCCCACCTTACTGATAATTATATTTTTTTTTCTTACTTATTGTCAGAAGCTTAATTATGAATAGTTAAATAAGAACTCCCGGTTCTACTAATTAAGTTTAAGACAATGATAATTAAATAATTATACTAAATACCACTAACAATTGACTACAAGTAGGACAACATAAAATAAAATGACAGAGGCTATCTTTTAAATATGAAAATGATTACTTTACTACAGTTTATTTATATTGACCTCAGTTTAAAAAACAAACAAATATCAAAACAAATATCTTAAAGTAATATAAGAGAAAAATGAGTACCCGGTATATTAAAGAATACCGCCCTTCAATGTAGTAGGTTATACTCATGAAAATAAGTGAAGAAGTAAGAGTGGCATTAATCGATAAACATTAAGGCGTAAAGACCTAATAACAAAATTGATAACAAGGAATACAAGAAGAAATGTAGATCTAATAACGTAAGTGATTAATATTAAAATTTGCTACCAATATTCATAGTTCGTAGCTCATTTAAATATCAAGGGAACAAAAGCATAGGATCTGTCACGCTTTAGTTCAACTGTTAGGTAACACTTCCTTTCGTTTCACCAACTTGGTCGTCCACCCGTCTCTTTATGTTACTAGTTTCCTCCACTATACACTGGCCGTCACCTAAATAGTAATCAATAAATGACTAAGTATTTATATGTACCTTGTCTATTGGAAAGTATTGATGTAAAACCCAACTTACCTGTGTCAGAAATTAGCTTAATGACAATATAGTGCCGTTTGTCGACATTTAAAAAAACTGTGTCGAGTGGATAGGTCGCACCCCATATACTCTATATAATTGTTTTTGGCATTGCAAAATCTTTAACATGTTTTGTTTATGATCGTATTGTTAATTTTTTGAAATACATTTTTTTTTTCTAGGAAATATTACTTCTTGAAATGACTCCAAGCGTTAAACCTATCGGATTTGTTCTGGCTGCCCTAGGACTCTTCGCCAAGGTTGCAGCAGTTGACGTAGACACTGCCTTTCAGGATGTTAGTTCGCAATGTCAAAGTCAATTAACCAATTGCATGGATCAATCTCCAGAAGTCCAATATCTCTATACAACAAATCAATATTGTGCGGCCATAACCTACGACAACGTCTTTTCGTCTTTCACCTGCTTGACAACCGGTACAACCAATAGATGTACTGAACCTGAGTATACCACAGTTAAAGACATGGCATGTGGAGCAAGCTTCTTGAATGTTGGAATAGCCACTCTTTTTTTTTCTTTTATTGCCTATATGTCTACTAAATAACTAGTGGTTATTCCCGTCAAACTGACGGAGAAACGTATGACTACAATGTGTTTTGTTAAAAGAGAAGAAAAAAAAAAGAACACTATTACATTAAAAACTGTAGCGAGAACGTATCTTTCGGTATTTAGTTTTTGTTCTTTTTTATTGAAAGTTTACGGTGATTAGTAATAGTTCTAAGTTTATTTAAAAAAAATATATATAAGAATTAAACAATATTGTTGATAAAATAAAATACTCTTTTGGAGGACGTTTCCAATTTATACATTTAACTTTTGACCCGATTGGTCAAACGGCTTAGGAGCCTATAGCGAACAAAACACATCTAAATTAAATAAATGTACAAGCTCACGGTAATTATGTATATTGATATTTAAAAAAACAACAACACTTAATCAAGCATTAAATTATAATCATAGTTTAAAGAATATTACTCTAACTCAAACTTAACAGAAATATTGGAAAAATGTAAATAATATAATTTATTATTATTTTTTTTTAACAAATCTTTTTTTTAAAAATAATTTAAACAGATTTTTTAAAATATAAATCTAGTTTTATTAATTTTCAGAAGTATTTCAAATATCAATATTATTTGTCATTGTTTTGATTTATGAAAAAAAAACAACAAAAAAAACAAAAAGGTGTATTGTTTCTATTTTCCTTTCTTAAATTGAAATTGTGTGTAGCCTACGTGTGTTATCAACAAAAGTCAGTCACTTAAGAGTTCTATAAATCATACAATTATAAAATCAAGCCCTAGTTTAATATTTGTTTTTGTATGCTGTAAAAGTAGTCCAAATTGTTTTGGTGATGGCATATCCTGGGACTCTAACTATCACCAGATTAATTTAGACTAGTTTCCATTACGGTGGGGAATATGCATTTTGGTACTGTAAAAATTTCCTTTTAAATGACACGTGATGCTAAATACCTGCATTACTGATGTTAATGTTTTGTGACTTGATGGACGATCAAGTACAAGTGTTTATTTCTGCTTTTTTTTTATAATAATTTAAAACTTTTTTTTTTAAAGAGCAAGGTTCTAAAGTTAATTGAAAGTTAAAATCAGGCACAATTAAAACTAGTGTTTATTTTTTCGTCAACAAACTTAACTCTAAACTTCAACATTTTACTATTGGTTTACAATTGCAATCAGTGAATTGAACTAATCTATTTTTCAGAGTAATACAAAATCAAAATAGCATTAGTTACAGTAGTGGACAGTATTGATAAAACACTTTTGGGCCATAGAACAATTTTAGACACAATAGGCCTAATGATGAGGGGACACAGTGGCTTTTTCAATCTAAACTTGGGATATTGGCTTTTGTTTTTTTTCGAAAACCTTGGCTTTTTTTTTATAGACAATCTTAGAATTATTTTATGTTTATTAGTTGCCAAAATGTATTTTGGGAAGTGATTAATAGAATAAATGAACAGATCTAGATCTGCGTCAACTGTACTTTTACAGCAGATTGACTCAGAATGTCACCAGCGATGTCCCATACATTGTGCGAATGGATCAGATGGCAACGAAGGGGTAGGGGGGGGAGATTTAGAGGTGTATAATTAAATATATATATATATACACACACATTGATCAGACAAGGTAAACCATAACACCCGCAAGCAGCTTATTGCGAGTGAATATAATAAATATTCTACTTTATATGACAATATAGATGATAAACTGGAAGAGGTTGAGAAAAAAAACAACAATGTGACGTTGGAGGAGATACAAACAGTATAAAGTAGAAAGTAGTGGAAGGGGCGAATGGTAAACAAACATATTATGGTAGGCCTAGGCCTAAAAAGGAGAAAGAGGGGAAAGTTGCAAAGGGAAAATAGTGCACGGATTGGGAAGGGGGCAATAAAATATGAGGCTTTTTCTACACTAGTGCACGATTTCACCCTGCAACTATGCCTATGAAAAATTTTAAAAAATAATAATTTAATATCACAAGGTTAAAAGTAAACAATTGATAGATCTAGATTTTAATTAACCTTCAAAAAAAAATTAACAAATAATATTTTTCTTTCTTAGATTATTTTTTAAATTCTTGGTTTTAGAAAAAAAAAAGAGGAGGGGGCTGTGCACATGGATGGAGTTGCTAAAGAGAGATGTGGGGCACAAAATAGTTCACAGAGAAAATGTTTATTATAACTTGGCTTTTCTGTGCTTTTTTAAGTGCTCAACTTGGCTTTTCTGAAATTTTAGAGCGGTATCACTGGTTTTGTGCAGAATTTATAGGTTCCCATGGCAATAGCCACCATATTGGATTATATAGGGGTTATTAATAAGTCTAAGGCTTTTCAACATCTGTAAAAACGTGGATTTAGTGGGCAATTAACGGCAATGTGGATTTAGTGGGCCTTTAACTTAAATGTGGATTTAGTTGGCAATTAACTGAAATGTGGATTTAGTGGGCCTTTAGCTGAAATGTATATTTAGTGGACAATTAACTGAAATGTGGATTTAGTGGGCCATGAACTGATAGTTCTACGTGGATTTAGTGGGCAATTAACTGAAACGTGTATCTATCTATCTATCTCTTTATCTATTTAATTATCTTTTTAGCCATCTTTCTATCTAGCTATCTAACTTAATGTATCTGTGTAAATATAGTCTATAGGACTATCCTTAATAGTCTAATGCTAGTACTGTCGGAACAGAAATGTTTGATAATTCAAAGGAGGAAGTGATTCGATAGGGTGCACAATAGGTTTGTGCTTCATTGATTAAGTCCACGGTTGTTGACTTTTATGGTGTCGATTTTATTTGCAAGCCTGTTCCTGTCTGAAGAAATGAATGAAATTGAAACTGAAAGTAGTTAATAATGGCTCGGGGAGGGGGGGGAGGGGCAAAGTGGGTGGCCGTTCTAGGCGCCTAAGTTTGGATAGGCGCAAAAGTCACATTTTCTTGCTTACTATTAAAAGAAAACCAAAAGTCTAAGTAGGCGCCAGTTTCGACCCTCAGCTAAGGCGCTATTTTCCCTAGTTACGTCACTGATTTTTCCATTGCATCCTACTGTACCTCAAAATTTCCCGCGGTTCCCCAGCGAGGTTCTACACTATTCAACCGATTATATAGTGTACTGTTGTACATTTTTAGCATTGTTGGTAATTTATGTTCTCGGTGAAAATATTGTTTTAAGAACAGCGCTGTAATAATGCAGACTGAATACCCTATGGAACCCTTAGAACAGCGGTTCCCAAACTAGGGGGCGCGACCCCCTTGGGGGTCGAATGACCATTTCGCAGGGGTCGCCAAAGACCTTCGGAAAAAGTATGTTTTTGATGGTCTTAGGAGCCGAAACACAGTTCATCTTTCCGTCTCCAAGCGAGTCCACCGACATGCAGACACATCCGCATACTACGTGTAGGTTACTTGGCATAATGACATCAATACAGGTGTATGTGACAAAGTCGGCACCATAATGCACGTATGCGGACCAGTAACTGTGTGTAGAGTGTTGTGTTAAAAAGCCTCTTCTCTGTTAAAAGCAGCCATTGTGTTAAAAGCCGTAGTATTGGCAATAAAACGACCGACACTTTATGAATATTTTGGAATTTAGTATAGATTCTGTTCGGCCAATATTTCAAAATAATTAGTGACCAAAAGTAATCGGAGCTCACTTTATGATATATTATGGACAAATATTAGCAACAAAGACATTGCCACACCAGTTAAAAGAAGTAATATAAAGCGTTATAAGTTGTGCCCTTTTGTAAAAAAAAAACAAGATCTTTAAACAGTCGACTGTTTTCGTAATTGTGCAACGAGTATGATGCTCCGAACAATGTTAGCTATTTCACACTTGTGAGATGATTGTCGAGAGAAATTAAAACTTGTTTTTTTAGCTTCATGGTGAAAAAGTGTTGTTTTTTTTAAATATTTTATATCAGAAAGCAAGACTGCTCTTTGAAGCACTTTTCGGCGATTTAAGTGAACTGCAGACAATAACTTACTTGGTTGACATTTTGTCGTCTTGAATGAGTTCAATTTATCACTGCAAGAAGTAAAATATAACATGCCTCAATTGATCTAAAAAGATCCGATTATTACAAATGAAAGTTAGCTTTTGCATAAAAAAATTGGATGAAAATGAAATGTATATTATTATGCTGTCTACTTCAGGCCTCACGAAGAGGGCGTGTGTTTGTGTGTGTGTGTTTGTGTGTGTGTGAATGCAGTTATTGCGTTGCGCTGGGGCC